>BSBM01000007.1:29612500-29817500 GCA_027924585.1 Larix kaempferi
AATCTAAAAATCAAAATTGTACTAACTGTAATAACCTGAAGACAAACATACCATAAACTTAATCATGAACAAACATCGAAACATACCTCGATGAGTCATACCTGTCGAGATCGCTTGTATTCTTCTTATGTAAGGCCTTATCCTCATCTCCCTCTGAGACAGGAACTTCTTCACTTATGTAGGTGACCAATCCATCTTCTTCTAGGATTAACCCAATCCACTTGATTTGCAAGAACTGGACCTGGAGCTGGATATGGGTTTGTCAGAGAAACCCAAAAAATTCAAACTTTGAATTTCAAACTTCCGAAAGGATAGAAATATGCGCCTTGATGAGCTGATCAAACTGGTATATTCAGAATTTGAAAACTGCAAAGTTTTACTCCTCAATTTTGCCTTTGAAACTTTCGGATTCACTGGACGTGACCCTGAACTGGGGTTTGATGAAGCCCACTCTTTTGCCCCATCAAAAGGTTTGATCCAAAGCTCTAAGCTTCTATTTTTCTGAGGAGCTTCCAGCCGTGGTCACAGGTTTCAAAAATTCCCATTTTTACAGAAGCCCTAATTTTCCACTTTTCTGATCAAAGTCCCGAACTAGGGTCTAATCAAGCCCGGCCTTCTGCCCAACCAAAAATTCTGATCTTGGTCTATAAATTTCTATTTTGATGAGTAGCATCCAGCCGTGGTCTCCGATTACAAAAATTCCAACTTTCTTCAAAGCCCTAAATTCCGGAAGCCATGAATGAAGGTACCAAAAAATAATTCGGTTTTGACAGATATATGTACCTGATTGTTTCTGGTGTAACTCCGAAATTTTTGATCCACAGGGTCTGAAAAAAGTTTTCTAAGATATCCTGACATGTTATCTTTCCATCCTGACAGGTCTGACCTCAATTGGATTCTCTGAGAGATAGTTATGCCAAGTGTCGCAACGTGACCTATTTATGGGATAATACAGAAGAGCAAACTTGTACGGCGTGCCACATGTCATTGGTTCAACTTCGGCGTCTGAAAACGTTTTCTGAGATAGTACAGTCTGTGTACTACCTGTCACTTTTCACGAAATTTCATTTGGATCTTCCTAGCCCAAGTTATGACCTTTTTCCCAAGGTCACCTGATTTTGACTCAAATCTGGAAGAGGCAGAAACCCTATATTGTAAAGATCATAAATCACAAAGTACAACGAATTAGAGGTTGTCCTTTGGACACAAGATACCGGGAGATTTTAGCTTAGTCCTGTAACAATTTCAGATCCGAAAACGTTGCCAAAACGGATTTATAGCGAAAGTGCTACGATGACTGGTTTTTGCTATGTAAAACCCTAACCTTCAAATTGTCGTAAGTAAAGCAAGTGTCTTTAGTGCCATACCTTGTCTTCCTTCAGGTTAGCTCTGATACCATGTTAAGATTTAATATGCTAAGATAGAAAATAGCAGCATTACATTCCATTTCTCAATAATAGCATATACAGGATCACTGAAGAAACAACAAGCACAGCATAAACACAAGAGACAGAGATTTATCCTGGGAAACCCTCATGGGGTAGAAAACCCAGCAAAGCTTCCTCAATATAGATGACCAGCAATATACAAAGATGAAACCCTTAGACATGATCTCCTCCTCCACAATAGCAGACCTCTCCTCCACAAGTGCGCTATCCTCAAGTGTGTGAGTGAGTCAAATGAGGAACACACCTCCTCTATTTATACACTACACTGACATGTATTTTACATAGGTACACGTAGGCTCGTATTTAACCAATGGGTGAAATACCCCACTACAACTGACTGGGCCGACCCCTCTAGGGTGTTATAATAACCCTTTGACCCACATAACACATAAAGGGCCGACCTCCACTAGGGAAGTCTAATAACCCAAGTTACCACATTCTGACGGAGGAATAAACATCTCCGGATATACAATAAGATCTTTACAGAGGAATGAAACATCTCCGGAATAATAAAGTACAATTATAATATTCTTTGAAGTTACAATATCTCAACATAAAAGAGGGACCAAAATAACATGGTTCACCCAATATAGGGCTATGTCCACAAAATGTCGCATCATATATTAATTTTTCAAATAGAGATTACATCTTGCGACACAATTGTCGCCATACTTATTCTCCTCTTTCTACCCACCACTCTCATTGAGAGTATTTTCATAGCATTCAAAGTATACATCAAAATCATTACAAGGATCTTCATGAAAGGTAAGCATCTAAGTATCATCATACTTGCCCTTTAACATTTCCACTTTAATATGTTCAACTCTACATAATATATGGTTATATTCGTATTTAGTATTTGTACACAGGGTAACCTGCCCTTTTTAATCTATGCATTAGAATGACTAAAATACTCTCCTACTTTCCTATAATAAATCTTTTCAACATAATATGCATTTATACCTTTATTTAGTAATTGGACAAAGGTAAACATAACCCTTTCTTGTTTAAATCATATTTAACTTTATACATCCCTTCCCAATCAGTAACACAACATTGTTACATCACTGCTGTGCAGTAGCTTACTAAAAAGGAAAACCCTTTAATTAACTATGTTCGGACCACTGTAGGGAAGGTTCACCAAAATGAATAGTAAGGATCAATAAAGGTTAACCTTGTCAAGCAAAAGTGCAGGGATCATAGAACGCATCAATCCCAAAATTGATAATTAAGCAGAGATCGACTTCAGTGATAACTCTGTCATCAACCAGGTTTAGAACCCAGCAATTCCCAAATTGATATAATTAAATAGAGATTGAATTCAACGAACCCTCAACACTTCAACAAGAACCCTCTATCTCTTTGATCTGGTACCAAATTTAACTCTACGATCGGAATGGTGAAACTAATACGCAGGGGTAAATATATATCAGTTTCATAATTAATAAACTAAACACTTCCACAGAAGTCATCAATCTCTTGGGTCAGATGGAAAGAGTGGCTCTATGTTCAACTCGTGGGTGTACTACTCAAGCAAAGGCAAAATACAAGATTTACAAAGTGAATATAAAATTATGCATCAACAGATGCCCCTTATCTCTTGGATCTGATACAGCGAAGGTTAACCTTGCTATCATTTTGTGGGTGAAGTATTTCCATATAGAAGTAAAATATTAATTTATTCTTTTAATAAAGTGAAAATGCATCCACTAGAACCACTATTGGTCGCTATCTGCGACCTGTCTTAGAAATTGACCCTGCTATCGCCTTGGGGGTATAGTACTTCGCGCAGGGTAAATAACCAACAAATCTATAAACCTTTTAGCAGAGGTAAAACCTTAGATCTGATAAACGTATAGCAAAGGTAAAAATCAATGTTTTAGTAGGGGTAAAACTTCAGCGTTTTAGCATATCCACTGACGTAGATATGATAGCATAACATTTTTAGCATATAAAACTAACCCAGATCCAATGTTTTATCATAAAAACTAACTCAGATTCGAAAAGCATAATGTTTTTGCAGGTATAAAGCAGAGATCCATTTTAATCGGATCATGCTATCAACAAGTAGAAAAATACACATTGTTTAAGGAGTTTATCTGCTAACCTTTGATCAGCAATCACATACAGAAGGGAAGAGGTCGATCTAAGGCCTTAGCATAGATACAATAAATCCACCATGTAACGTAGAAGTGCAAGGTTGATATAACATCTTAGAATATATAAAACAAATCAACCATTCACGCAGAAGGAAGAGGTTGAGAGGCAGAGGCATTTAGAATACTTACAGGAAACGCTATTCAGGTAGTTGTTTTAGCTAAACAGAATGCTAGCTCGATTCATTCCAAACCTTCGTGTAGAGAGTGTTTCTCTTCGTCGAGATATTCATCTTTCCCAAATTTCCTATCGCAAAGTCTTTTTCCATTTCTTCCCTCTTGTGACTCCCCCCTCCTCTCTTTAAACTCATTGATCTAAAAGCTTCCTTGGGGAGTCCACCAAGTTTGGCGTGCTAATGTATATGTAACTTCAGAATGTATTTCACCCATGTTTTTCATCTATGTATATTGTACTCCTATAGAAATGTTATTATTCCTCTATATGAAAGTGTCGTCATTTGAATTGACAAGTGTCGCAAGTGTCGTAACTTTTCGATGGGTTATTAGACCACCATGTGTGGGGTCGGCCCTAATTAAGTTAACATTGGGTTATTGTACTAAGCTAGAGAAGTCGGCCCCATAAGTTTATTGGGCAATCAGGACAAGTATAAATAGAGATCTCCCGATCTCTATTCGAAACACTTCAGAACTCACTCTTCCATCACTAGGAAAGTGGCGCACATGTGAGGAGGAGGATCAGCTGCTAGGAGGAGTCTATCTCTATATACTTTGGTTGTACTTTGGTTGTATTATTGCTCTATCTATCTCTGAGGAAGTTGTGGGGTTTTTCACCTTAGGGTTTTCCCCATGGAAACTCTGTGTGTCTATTGTCTCTTATGTTTGTATCTTGTGATGATTGATATGATTGCTATGATTGATATGCATTGATATACTGTACATGTTATTATCTCAGTAAAGATCCTGAAGTATATTGAATTAATGCTCAAAAATTTAACATGGTATCAGAGCTAACCTGAGAAGAAGACATTGTGCAGTGGCGGAAACCAGGGTTTCTTGTTTATTGGGTTTCTCTCCACAGATTTTGGAAAAGAAATATGATAGATTGACTCTTCTCAGTAAGGTGAATCTTTTTGTCCAATCAGAATTCAATTCTGAGCACTTTTCGTTTTGGCCCTAAAAATTAGGGTTTCCACAAAAATAGGAATTTCTGAAATCCGAAGACATAGCTGGAAGCTCCTTGGAAAAATCAAAGTTTAGAGCTTTGGATCGAGATTTTTGGCTGGGTAAATCTCCGAGAAACTGAAACGCTAATTTAGAGTCCTCCCTACTGAATCCGGGACGACTGAAAGGCATTTCTGAAGGCTAAAACTTTGCAGATCTAGAATTTTGAATGCACCAGGATGATTAGATCATCAAGGCACATCTTTCTATCCTTTCAAAAAGTTGAAATTCACATTTTGAAGTTTTAGGGTTTCTCTGACAAACCCTAATCCGAGACGAGGTCTAGTTTTCAGCAAATCAAGTGGTCAGACCTAAATTTTTCTATTTCCATTTGAAGTACTCTTTAAGATGTCTCACCACACCAAGCTTGAGGATAAGCTTGAAGGGGCTGATAACTTCCAAGCATGGAAGTATAGGATTAGGTTAATCTTAGAAGAAAATGAGTTGGACTCTTACATAAGGGAAGAGGTCCATGTCCTAGAGGAAGAAGAGGCTAAATCCCTCCACAAGAAGAACTTGGTCAAGGCAAAGAGAATCATTGCTGATTCTATCAAGGACCATCTCATCGCACATGTGTCATCTCTAAAGACACCCAAAGAGATGTTTGATTCCCTAACCAAGCTATTTGAAGGGAAGAACATAAATCGGAAGATGACCCTGTAGAACCAATTGAAAGGAGTAAAGTTTCAGAATGGAGAAACCCTTCAATCTTATTTTTCTAGGGTCTCTCAGATCAAGGAACAACTAGAAGCGGTGGCTGAAATGGTGGAGATTGGTGAATTTGTCATGACCACTCTGAATGGCCTACCCAGGTCATGGGATTCCTTTATTCAAGTAATTTTTGCAAGAAGGAAGTTGATCTCCTTCAACAGACTACGGGAAGAATGTTCACAAGAAGAAGCAAGGCTTTTGGCTTGAGAAGAAAACATGGGAAGTGAAGATCAAGCTCTCACAGCACACACCAAGAAAGGAAGGTCAAAGAGGGAGCACTCTCATGCCAAGAAATCTTCACACTATCATCAACATAAAGATAAGAAAGATCTCAGATGCTTCACATGTAATGAGAAGGGTCATTTTGCTTCAGAATGTCCTAAGAACAAAAAGAACAACAACAACAATTTCAACAAGAAGAAGAAGGGCAGCGGGAAGAGATATCATGCTCATGCTGCTGAAGATGATGAACCACCCAAGAATAAGGCTATAGCAGAAAGTGATTATGATGACTCATCAAGCGAAGAAGAGTATGTTCTAATCTCTGCTCTCATAGGCACTATCTCTCATGGTTGTAATGATTGGCTTATTGACAGTGGGGCTTCAAAGCACGTGACTGGGTTTAAAGAATCCTTTGCTAATCTATCTGAACATGAGTCACGCCATAAGGTGAAACTTGGGGATGAATACCAATACCCTATCAAAGGAAGTGGTGAGGCCTTCTACAATATAGACTCTGGGAAGTCTTTGAAGATGAAAGATGTTTTGTATGTACTTGGGCTCAAGAAAAACTTACTCTCCATATCTGCATTGGATGCAAAAGGCATGTGGGTTGCATTTGTAGATGGCCAAGTCCTAATGTGGCCAAAAGGTAAAACTATTGATGATGCAGTAGTGATTGGAGAGCAAGAGGGAGGATTGTATAAACTAAAGGGATAACCTGAACATGCCATGGTACATGAATCCATGGAACCAAGTGAACTGTGGCATAGAAGGATTGCACATGTGCACTATAGGGCACTACCAATTGCACGTAAAGTAGTAAAGGGTCTTCCTGAAATCAAGACCAAGCATGAAGGTGTTTGCAAAGGTTGTGCAAAATGAAAGAACATGAAGAAGGCATTTCCAAGTAGTGAAAGCAAGGCAAAAGGAATCTTGGAAATCATCCACTATGATGTATGCGGTCCAATGTCATCTAGTTCTCTGAGTGGGTATGTTTACTATGTCTCTTTTATTGATGATTTCTCTAGGAAGACTTGGGTTTACTTCTTAAAAGGAAAGGATGAAGTGTTTAATAAATTCAAGGAATTTAAAACCTTGATGGAGAATCAAACCGATAAGAAGATCAAGCCATTCAGATTCGACAATGGTGGAGAATTCACTTCAGGAGATTTCAAGAAGTTATGCAGTAATTCAGGGATTAAGAGGGAGTTGACTGCTCCCTACTATTGATGTATATGTAACTTCGGAATGTATTTCATCTGTGTATTTTATATATATTTATTGTACCCTTATAAGAGATGTGTTATTCGTCTATAAGGAAGTGTTCTCATGTGGATTGACAAGTGTCGCAAGTGTGTGTACTTGCCGATGGATTATTAGACCACCATGTGGGGTCAGCTCGGAATTATATATAATACAATGTGGATGTATCTAACTAGACAAGTCGGCCCCGTAAGGTCACTGGGAAAAAAGGTGAGTATAAATAGAGATAGGAGATATCTATTTTACTCACTCAGAAAATTAACCCACTCTCACTCTCAGAAGTGGCGCACTAGTGAGGAAGAGGAGGATCATCTGCTAGGAGACTATCTCAGTGTTATTTGGTTGTATTTTGGTTGAGCCATTTCTCTCTCTATCTCTGAGGAAGTTGTGGGGTTTTTCACCTTAGGGTTTTCCCCACGGGAACTCTGTGTCTCTTGTCTCTTATGCTTTTGATTCTTGTGATGCTTGTCATATTGTGATTGTCATGCATTGATATACTGTATATGTTATTCTCTCAGCAAAGATCCTAGAGTATAATGAATTAATGCTCAAAAATTTAACATGGTATCAGAGCTAACCTGAGAAGAAGACATTTTGCAGCGACGGAAGCTTGAGTTTCTTGTTTATTGGGTTTCTCTCCATAGATTTTTGAAAACCAGTATAGTAGATTGACTCTACTCATCAAGGCACATCTATCTGTCCAATCAGAATTCAATTCCGAGCATTTTCAGATTTGGCCCTAAAAATTAGGGTTTCCACAAAAATAGGAATTTCTGGAATATGAAGACACAGCCAGAAGCTCCTTGCAAAAATCGAAGGTTATATCTTTGGATTGAGATTTTTGTCTGCGTAGATCTCCGGGAAACTCAAACCCTAATTCAGGGCTCTCTCAAGTGAACCTGGGAGGACAAAAAGGCAATTCTGAAGGGCAAGACTTTGCTGATCTCAAATTCTGAATGCACCAGGATGATCTGCTCATCAAATTGCATCTTTCTATCCTTTCAGAACTTTAAAATTCACATTTTGAATTTTTAGGGTTTCTCTGACAAACCCTAATCCGGGACCAGATCCAGTTTTCAGCATTTCAAGTGGTAAGACCTAAATCTTTTCTATTTCCATTTGAAGTACTCCTTAAGATGTCTCTCCACACCAAGCTTGAGGATAAGCTTGAAGGGGCTGATAAATTCCGAGCCTGGAAGTATAGGATTGGGTTAATCTTGGAAGAGAATGAGATGGACTCATATCTGAAAGAAGACATCCCTATCCCAGAGGATGAAGAGGCCAAGGTATTGCATAAGAAGAACTTGGTCAAGGAAAAGAGAATCATTTCTGATTCTATTAAAGACCATCTCATACCCCATGTGTCTTCTCTTAAGACAGCCAAGCAGATGTTTGAATCTTTGACCAAGCTATTTGAAGGAAAGAACATAAATTGGAAGATGACCCTACAAAACCAATTGAAAGGAGTGAAGTTTCAGAATGGAGAAACCATTCAATCTTATTTTTCAAGGGTCTCCCAGATCAAGGAACAATTAGAAGCAGTAGATGAAATGGTGGATAATGGTGAAATAGTGATGACCATCTAAATGGCCTACCTAGGTCATGGGATTCCTTCATTCAAGGAATTTGTGCAAGGAAGAAGTTGATCTCCTTCAACAGATTGCGGGAAGAATGTTCTCAAGAAGAAGCTAGACTTATAGCTCATGAGGAAAATATGGGAGGTGAAGATCAAGCTCTTGCAGCTCACACCAAAAGAAGCAAAACAAAGAAGGAGCACTCTCGCCACAATAGATCCCATCAAAAGAGTAAGAAGGACCTAATATGCTTCACATGCAATGAGAAGGGTCACTTTGCTTCAGATTGTCCCAAGAACAAAAGGGACAATAACAAAAACTCCAGTAAGAAGAAGAAGGGCAGCAAAAGAAGGTTTCATGCTCATGCTGCCGAAGATGATGAACCCCCAAAGAAGAAGGCTAGGGCAGAAAGTGATAATGATGATGACTCATCAAGTGAAGAAGAGTATGTTCTGATCTTTGCTCTCACAGGTACTATCTCCCATGGTTGTAATGATTGGTTGATTTATAGTGGGGCTTCCAAACACATGACTGGGTTTAAGGAATCCTTTGTGAACCTATCTGAACATGAATCACCCCAAAAGGTGAAACTTGGGGATGATTATCAATACCCAATCAAAGGAAGTGGTGAAGCCTCCTACAACTTAAATTCTAGAAAATCTTTGAAGATGAAAGAAGTCCTTTATGTACCTGGGCTCAAGAAGAACTTACTCTCCATCTCTACATTGGATGAAAAAGGTATGAAGGTTGCATTTGTGGATGGCCAAGTCCTAATGTGGCCAAAGGGAAAGAACACAGATGATGCAATAGTGATTGGAGAGCAAGAGGGAGGATTGTATAAATTGAAGGGACAACCTGAACATGCCATGGTGCATGAATCCATGGAGCCAAGTAAACTTTGGCATAGAAGACTTGCTCATATGCACTATAGAGTACTTCCAATTGCAAGCAAAGTAGTAGAAGGTCTTCCTGAAATCAAGACCAAACATGAATGTGTTTGCAAAGGATGTGCAAAAGATAAGAACATTAAGAAGGCTTTCCGAAGTAGTGAAAGCAAGGCAAAAGACATCCTGGAAATCATCCACTCAGATGTATGTGGCCCTATGTCATCCAGTTCCCTGAGTGGGTATGTTTACTATGTCTCATTTATTGATGACTTCTCCAGGAAGACTTGGGTACACTTCTTGAAGAACAAAGATGAGGTGTTTGATAAGTTCAAGGAATTCAAAACCTTGATGGAGAATCAAACTGTCAAGAAGATCAAAACATTCAGATCTGACAATGGTGGAGAATTCACCTCAGGTGACTTCAAGAAGCTTTGCAATGATTAAGGGATTAAGAGGGAGTTCACTGCTCCTTATAATCCTCAACAGAATCGAGTTGCAGAAAGGAAGAACAGAACTATCATGGAAGTAGCAAGGGCAATGCTGCATGACCAAGATCTACCTATGCATCTATGGGCAGAAGCAACTAGAACAGCTGTATATGTGCAGAACAGAACACCCCACAAGATATTAGACAACAAGACACCAGAAGAGGTCTTTTCTGGTAAGAAACCTGAAGTCAGCCATCTTAGAATATTTGGTTGTCCAGTATACACTCATGTCCCAAAGGAAAAGAGGACTAAACTAGATCCTTTAGGAAAGAAGGGTATCTTTGTGGGTTACAGTGAAAGCTCGAAGGCCTACAGAATATACTTTCTAGGGTTCAAGAAGATTGATGTCAGTAGGGACGTAACATTTGATGAAAACTCAACATTCATGAAATCAAAGAAGGCACCTATCGAAGTTTATGAAGATCCCAAGGAAACTAGATTTAAAGACACTACCATGACTGAAGCAGTTCCAGAAGTTGTTCGTGAGTTTGAAGATCCGCAAGAACCTGTAGATCCATTCTATGAGGATACCTCTCACAAGAGGAAACCTGCATGGGATAGAGAGCTCATTCAAGATGCAGAAATATTTGGCATTCCAAAAGAAGAACACAGAGCAAAGAAGAGAACCAAATCACATACCAACTATGTTGCTTTACTTTGTGACATTATGAACAAAGAGCCTTCCAGTTATGAAGAGGAAACAAAAAATAAAGAATGGAAGGATGCTATGGTTGAGGAATACCAATCAATAATGAAGAATGATGTTTGGAATGTTGTCCCAAGACCTAAAGAGAAGTCTGTTGTGACTTCTAAATGGATCTTCAAAATCAAGCATGCTGCAGATGGCAGTGTAGAGAAATACAAGGCAAGATTCGTAGATTGAGGCTTCTCTCAGAAAGAGGGAATAGATTATGAAGAAACTTTTGCACTTGTAGCCAGGTATACTTCCATCATAATAGTACTTTCCCTAGCTGCAGCAATGAAATGGAAAATACACCAGATGGATGTCAAGACTGCTTTCTTGAATGGTGTAGTTGAAGAGGAAGTATATGTGGAGCAGCCACTCGGTTTTGAAATACATGACAGGGAGTCATATGTATGCAGATTGAAGAAAGCCTTGTATGGCTTGAAACAAGCTCCCAGAACTTGGTATGGTAGGATGGACAGTTTCCTATCTAGTTTGGGCTTTACCAAGAGTAAAGCGGATTCCAACATTTACTACAAGGTTGAGGAATGGAATCCTATGATTCTACTCCTGTATGTCGATGACTTATTTGTAATAGGAGATGACAGACTGATTACAGATACTAAGAGGAAGCTTGCTGTTGAATTCGATATGAAAGATTTGGGAATGATGCACTATTTCCTAGGTATGGAGGTGTGGCAGAGTGCAGGAGGGATCTTCCTTGGTCAAGGGAAGTACATTGTAGATATGCTGAAGAGATTTGGGATGATGGATTGCAAGGCCATGGCCACACTTATGGCATCGAATCTGAAGCTTCTATGTGATGCTTCATCTGAGCCAGTTGATGTCTCTATGTATCATCAGATGATTGGGTCCTTGATGTACCTGACGAACACGAGACTAGACATTTGCTTTGTTGTGAACACATTGAGCAAGTTCCTGACGGATCCGAGGAGTGTTCACCTGGTTGCTGTAAAGCATGTTCTGAGGTACCTGAAGGGTACATTGGATTATGGGCTCACGTATGAAGTGAATCAAAAGTTTAACCTACAGGGTTATGTTGATTCAGATTGGGTTGGCAGTGCTACAGATAGGAAGAGCACATCCGGGTGTTGCTTCAGTATGGGATAAGGTATGATCTGTTGGTTCAGCAGGAAGCAGTCCTTCGTAGCACTGAGTACAGCTGAGGCTAAGTATGTTGCAGCCTGTTCAGCTAGTTGTGAGGCAGTATGGCTACGGAAGCTACTGTCTGAGTTATTTGATCTCCCGTTGGAGGCTACTGGTATCTTCTGTGATAACCAGAGTTGTGTGAAGCTATCCAAGAACCCAGTGTTTCATGACATGTCGAAACACATAGAGATCAAATATCACTATATCAGGGATATGGTGTAGAGAGGAGCTATGAAGCTCCTGTATGTTACGACGGACGAGCAGATTGCAGATGTGCTGACGAAGCCACTAGCCAGGGTGAAGTTTGAGTACTTGAGAGAGAGACTTTGCATTCTTCAGATCGAGGACACTTCGAGGAAGAAGTGATGGACACATTTGTTGAATCCATTCCAAGCATGTTGGAAGGAGGATCCTTCACATGGCTGTGGATGTAAGCGCTAGATAATGAGCATCAGGATGATGTTCTGGTTTCTGCTTGGATATGATCAGTGGGATCATTTTTATGTATGTATGTATGCATCATGTTGGATGCTAGATATGATCAGTTGGATCATTTATATGTACGCATCATGTTGGATGCTGGATATGATCAGTTGGATCATGTGTATGTATTTTTGTATATGCATCATGTTGGATGCTTGGACCATGTATTTGTATTTGTATCAGGTGGATACATTGTATGATCAGGAAGATCATGTATGATGATATGTATCAGGTAGATACTTGGTATGCATTAGGTAGATGCATTGTATGATCAGTATGATCATGGATGACGAGCTTCAGGATGTTGCTCCAGATGAAATGCAGCAGGATGTTGCAGTGATGATGATCAGGATGATCATGGATGATGAGCTTCAGGATGTTGCTCTAGATGACATGCAACAGGATGTTGCAGTGATGATGATCAGGATGATCATGGGTACATCAGGATGATGTATGATGAGTATCAGGTTGATACTCTATGGCCGTGGATCAGGTTGTGTAGATGAGCATGTAATCCGGTGCCCTGGGAGATTTGCAGATAGTCTTTCGAGGTTTTTCCTATGGCATGTAATTCGGTGCCCTGGGATATCTGGCAAATGCTCTTTCGAGGTTTTGCTTTGCAAGGACATATAATTCGGTGCCCTAGGAGATCTGTAGATAGTCTTTCGAGGTTTTTCCTATGGCATGTAATTCGGTGCCCTGGGATATCTGGCAGATTCTCTTTCGAGGTTTTGTCCTATGGCATATAATTCGGTTCCCTGGGAGATCCGATAGGTTGGGTTGTGTGCCTGTAATCAGTCCTTGGATGCTCTTGCGAGGTTTTTCCACGACCACATGTAATTCGTTGCCCTGGGAGATCCTATAGGTAGAGTTGTGTGCTCGTAATAGCCTGGGATGCTCTTGCGAGGTTTTGTGGTGAGGTCACATGTAATTTGTTGCCCTGGGAGATCCTATAGGTAGAGCTGTGTGCTTGTAACAGCCTGGGATGCTCTTTCGAGGTTTTGTGACGCACTTAATAAGTCCTGAGGATTCCACAGTATGGCCAGTGATGATGAAGACCTACAAGTGGTGGGCCTACATCCAGTATGAAAAAGGATTGGCTCTGTAGAACTTCCTATGACGAGTAGAGTGAGAGATTGGTTGAGATAGCGGCAGCAGCGATGATGATCGTGACGATGCATCAATGACGATGATCCAGAGAAGAATACTTGTCTAGCAGATCTGTGTCAAGAAATACCTTCCTAGTTAAGAGGGAGTGTTGATGTATATGTAACTTCGGAATGTATTTCATCTGTGTATTTTATATATATTTATTGTACCCTTATAAGAGATGTGTTATTCCTCTATAAGGAAGTGTCGTCATGTGGATTGACAAGTGTTGCAAGTGTGTTCACTTGCCGACGGGTTATTAGACCACCATGTGGGGTCGACCCGGAATTATATATAATATAATGTGGATGTATCTAACTAGACAAGTCGGCCCCATAAGGTCACTGGGAAAAAAGGTGAGTATAAATAGAGATAGGAGATCTCTATTTTACTCACTCGAAAAAGTATCTCACTCTCACTCTCAGAAGTGGCGCACTAGTGAGGAAGAGGAGGATCATCTGCTAGGAGACTATCTCAGTGTTATTTGGTTGTATTTTGGTTGAGCCATTGCTCTCTCTATCTCTAAGGAAGTTGTGGGGTTATTCACCTTAGGGTTTTCCCCACGGGAACTCTGTGTCTCTTGTCTCTTATGTTTTTGATTCTTGTGATGCTTGTCATATTGTGATTGTCATGCATTGATATACTGTATATGTTATTCTCTCAGCAAAGATCCTAGAGTATAATGAATTAATGCTCAAAATTTAACACATACAATCCACAACAGAATGGAGTTGCAGAAAGGAAGAATAGAACAATCATGGAAGCAGCATGGGAAATGCCGCATGACCAGGATCTACCCATGCATCTATGGGAAGAAGTAGCTAGGACAGCTGTATATGTGCAGAACAGAACACCCCACAAGATATTGGACAACAAGACACCAGAAGAGGTATTCTCTGGTAAGAAACCTAAAGTCATCCATCTTATAATATTTGGTTGTCCAGTATATACACATGTTCCAAAGGAAAAGAGGACAAAGCTAGATCCTTTAGGAAAGAAGGGTATCTTTGTGGGTTACAGTGAAAGCTCGAAGGCTTACAGAATATACTTTCCAGGGTTCAAGAAGATTGATGTCGCCAGGGATGTAACATTTGATGAAAACTCAACATTCATCAAATCAAGGAAGACACCTGTTGAAGATCATGAAGAACAAAAGGAAACTAGATTTAAAGACACTACTATGACTAAAGCAATTCCAGATGTTGATCGTGAAATTGAAGATCTGCAAGAACCTGTAGATCCACCTCGTGAGAAGGACTCTCACAAGAGGAAACCTGCATGGGATAGAGAGCTCATTCAAGATGCAGAAAGATATGGCATTCTAGAAGAAGAACACTGAGCAAAGAAGAGAACTAGATCTCATACCAGCTATGTTGCTTTACTCTATGATATTATGAACATAGAACTTTCCAGTTATGAAGAAGCAGCGGAAAAGAGAGAATGGAATGATGCCATGGTCAAAGAATACCAATCAATAATGAAAAATGATGGTTGGGATGTAGTCCCAAGACCTGCAGGGAAGTCTGTGGTGACTTCCAAATAGATCTACAAGATCAAGCATGCTGCAGATGAAAGCATAGAGAAATACAAGGCAATATTCATAGCTTGTGGCTTCTTTCACAAAGAGGGAATAGATTATGAAGAAACTTTTGCTCCTATAGCCAGGTACACTTCCATCAGATCAGTACTTGCTCTGGCTGCAGTGATGAAATGGAAGATACACCAGATGGATGTCAAGACTTCTTTCTTGAATGGTGTAGTTGAAGAGGAGGGTGTATGTGGAGCAGCCACTCAGTTTTGAAACACATGACAGGGATTCATATGTGTGTAGATTGAAGAAAGCCTTGTATGGCTTGAAGCAAGCTCCTAGGACTTGGTATGGTAGGATGCACAGTTTCCTATCTAGTTTGGGATTTACTAAGAGTAAAGTGGATTCCAACCTTTACTACAAGGTTGAGGAAGGCAATCCTGTGATACTACTCGTGTATGTGGATGACCTATTTGTTACAGGTAATGATAGTTTGATTGTTGATACCAAGAGGAAGCTTACTGCCGAGTTCGAGATGAAGGACTTGTGGATGATGCACTATTTTCTCGGTATGGAGGTGTGGCAGAGTGCAGATGGAATCTTCCTTGAACAAGGGAAGTATGCAGTAGAGATCCTGAAGAGGTTCGGGATGATGGACTGCAAGGCCATGGCCACACCTATGGCATCAGACCTGAAGCTTCTGTGTGATGCTTCATCTGAGCCGGTTGATGTCACTATGTATCGTCAGATGATTGGGTCCTTGATGTACCTAACGAACACAAGACTAGATATTTGCTTTGCAGTGAACACATTGAGCCAGTTCCTGACGGATCCGAGGAGTGTTCACCTGGTTGCTGTAAAGCATATTCTGAGGTACCTGAAGGGTACAGTTGATTATGGGCTCAAGTATGATGAAAATCAAAAGTTTAACCTACAGGGTTATGTTGATTCAGATTGGGCAGGCAATGCTGCAGATAGGAAAAGCACTTCTAGGTGCTGCTTTAGTATGGGATCAGGTGTGATCTCTAGGTTTAGCAGGAAGCAGTCCTGTGTAGCACTAAGTACAGCTGAGAAAGAGTATGTTGCAGCTTGTTCGGCTAGTTGTGAGGCAGTATGGCTTCGGAAGCTACTGTCTGAGTTATTTGATCTACCGTTGGAGGCTACTGGTATATTTTGTGACAACTAGAGTTGTGTGAAGCTGTCTGAGAACCCAGTGTTCCACGATAGGTTGAAACACATTGAGATCAAATATCACTATATCAGGGATATGGTGCAAAGGGGAGCAGTGAAGCTCCTATATGTTGCGATGGATGAGCAGATTGCAGATGTGTTGATGAAGCCACTAGCTAGAGTAAAGTTTGAGTACTTCAGAGAGAGGCTTGGTGTTTTTCAGATTGATGACACTTCGAGGAAGAAGTGATGGAGACATTTGCTGGAGACATTCAAAGCATGGTGAGAGGAGGATCCTTCCATGGCTGTGGATACAAGCGTTGGATGATGAGCATCAAGACAATGCTCCAGTTACTACTATGTATGTACGCATCATGTCGGATGTTGGATATGATCAGTTGGATCATTTATATGTATATGTATGTACGCATCATGTTGGATGCTAGATATGATCAGTTGGATATGCTATCAGGTGGATACATTACATAATCAGTTGGATTATGTGTGATGCGTTCTGAAGACACAGATGCACAGAGCCTTTCCAACATGGTGGTAGATGTGTTCTCCCATGTGTGTTGATGTAAGTGCAGAGCCTTTCCGACATGGTGGTAGATGTCTTCTCCCATGTGTGTTGATGTACGTGTAGAACCTTTCCGACATGGTGGTAGATGTCTTCTCCCATGTGTGTTGATGTAAGTGCAGAGCCTTTCGGTCATGGTGGTAGATGTGTTCTCCCATGTGCATTGATGTAAGTGCAGATCCTTTCCGACATGGTGGTAGATGTGTTCTCCCATGTGCGTTGATGTAAGTGCATATCCTTTTCGACATGGTGGTAGATGTGTTCTCCCATGTCCGTTGATGTGAGTGCTAATCCCTTCCCGGATGGTTAGAGGAAACTCATTCCATGCCAGTGAGTGTAAGTGTTGTATTGTGTGCATCTGGACTGTGCTTCGTGAATGATGTTATGATCAAGTATGATCATGAGTATAAGGATGATACTTTTTGGTCATGGATAGGTTGTGCAGTAACATGTAAAAGATCCTGGGAGATCTGATAGGTTGGGTTGTGTGCTTGTAATAAGTCCTGGGATGCTCTTGCAAGGTTTTGTGACACACGTAATAAGTCCCGACGATTCCACAGTATGGCCAGTGATGATGAAGACCTGCAGGTGGTGGGCCTACATCCAGTATGCAAAAGGACTGGCTCTGTAGAACTTCCTATGACGAGTATATTCAGAGATTGATTGAGACAGTAGCAACCGTGACGATGACAATGATTCATGGATGATGATTCGATGACGATGATCCAGAGAAGAAGACTTGTGCTTGCAAATTTGTGTCGAGAAATACCTTTCTTGTTAAGAGGGAGTGTCGATGTATATGTAACTTTGTAATGTATTTCACCCATGTATTTAACCTATGTATATTGTACTCCTATAGAGATGTTATTATTCCTCTATACGGAAGTGTCGTCATTTGAATTGACAAGTGTCGCAAGTGCCGTAACTTGCCGATGGGTTATTAGATCACCATGTGTGGGGTCGGCCCTGATTAAGTTAACATTGGGTTATTGTACTAAGCTAGACAATTCGGCCCCATAATCTTATTGGGAAATTAGGACAAGTATAAATAGAGATCTCCCGATCTCTATTCGGAACACTTCAGAACTCACTCTTCCATCACTCGAAAAGTGGTGCACATGTGAGGAGGAGGATCAGCTACTAGGAGGAGTCTATCTCTGTGTACTTTGGTTGTATTAATGCTCTATCTATCTGTGAGGAAGTTGTGGGGTTTTTCACCTTAGGGTTTTCCACACAGAAACTCTATGTGTCTATTGTCTCTTATGTTTGCATCTTGTGATGATTGATATGCTTGCTATGATTGATACGCATTGATATATTGTACATGTTATTCTCTCAGTAAAGATCCTGAAGTATATTGAATTAATGCTCGAAAATTTAACATGGTGTGGGTCTTCTTGGACACTTTGAGAATGATTGTCCTCAAAGGTAGGAACTGACTGTCATGTGTCAGTTAGGAAGGATCCACTGGTCAAAATAGGGTTTAATCATCAAAAGAGTCCCCACATTTTCCCTCAAAATTTGTGGATGGTTCTCTTTATTTAGGAGCCATAAATCATTTGATTTTGGATAAAAATTACTCTCAATTCATTTTATGGAATGCATCCCATAAAATCCCTAAGTCACACATATATTATTTTATACTTGCATATATATATATATATATATATATATATATAACAAACATTATCATACTCTATTAGGTGTCTCATCTATCTATCTATCTATCTATATATAAGAGAGGTAAAACTAGGCCATTATTGCCTAGAAATTTATGTATATATATATAACTTTCTAGGCAACAATGGCCTAGTTTTACCTCTCTTATATATATAGATATCCTTTATATATATACATAATGTATATATAAATTTTATGGGTTTGTTTAACTCTAAGCATATTTATGTATACTTAACATATTAATATGAGTTTTACCCCATATACCTCAAGTAATTAAGTTAAGTTTACCCAATTCTAAAGTACCACAATAGTGAGCTAAACTTCTTACTAGTGTTATCTAGCATTCTTTCTTAGGGGTTGGATTAATATGTATATATATACATTATATACACAACTAAGAATAATGCTTAATGTATCCTATAGTTTATAAGGATACCTTATGAGGTGATATCCCTTCTAGGTTATTCTAAAACCTATACACTTGGCATTTAAATGCCAGACTAGGAAATCAAGGATATCCTTAGGGATTTCCCCTTAGTAATAGTTAACATGGTGTTAACCATTAGGTTTTAGGCATCTGAAAATTCTGTTCGACATGTAAGGTGTTTCGGTATTCTTAAGTGTATTTTAGTGTACGTCGAAGTTCACTCAAGTGCTTGCGGAACTAGGTTGACATTAACTATCGACTCATGACCTACCTCTCGTATACTTCTCCGCTAGTAGGCTCCATTGCCCGTCATTATATAGCACTCGTCTTTAACCTCAAGTTTACAACTTACAACTTCAAGGATTAAACCCCATAAGTTACAATGTTTACTAGTGGGGCCTTGGCACTTGAGCTCCTCACCAGTAAACAAGTACAATATCCATTTATATTTACAAAATAATAGAACATAGAGGAGGGATATTACATCCTCCTCCCATTAAGAATAACACCTTCCTTGGTGTTCATACTTCTCAGAAATTCATCTTCTCTTCAGGAATCATCATTTGCTTGCTTCATCACTTTTATTTTGACCTTCTTCGGACTTGCACGAATTTTTCCACAAGTCTCTATCGATCACACCTACTTTTTCGACTACAAAACTATGATTCAAAGAAAAATTTGTTTAGTAAAAACTTATCATCAATTCCATTATCAAACTCAGGAACATAACAATGAGCCCTTTATTGTAAGATAACATTTGCAATTCATGGAATATCCTTTTAGTCTTTGTTTGTGCTTTCATTATCAAAAGCTCACATAAATCTAGTGCTCCAAGAATGCAGACTATAAACTTAATCAAAATTTATCCTTCATTTGATCTGGGAAATTCTTTCCTAACACCTCAATTCTCACGCAACAATCATTTCCTTCATTTCTTTCCTAACACCTCAGTGATCAAGGAACAATCATTTCTCTCATGTCTTGACTAACACCTCAGTGCTCACGCAACAATCATTTCTCTCATGCCTTTCCTAACACCTCAATGCGAACGCAACAATCATTTTTTTCATGCATACTAAGTTGTGTCCTACCTCTCGCATATGCATTTTCTTTATAGTTTTCCTAGGTCTTTACAGCCAGCTAATTCCTGGAGAATCCTGGTGGCTGTCCACTCCCTCATTTCTAGGGAGTGTTTCAGTGCCATCAATGCACTCTTACACTTGTTTTGATTCCCTTACAGTTAACATTTCGTCTTGTCTCCCATTCTTGGATGCCTAATTTCCTCTTTCATCTTTCCTCATCCTTTTATTCAATAATTGTTAACAGTAATAAAAGGATTCATAAAATTTTTGGTGTGGATCTTACATCCATACCCTTATTTCAACACTTACCATGCGTAATATATTACGCTCTTGTCTTTCAACAAGTTCCCCATAATTTTGACCATCTGCCAAATTCACTTGTTAACAACACTTTATACAACAAGGTCAAATATTGTAAGAAGATCCTTTCCTATGCATAAAAATAATAAAATCTTCATTCATATTACAATAACTATGCCTTGAACACGAAATAACATTCTTCCATGGACATTATGATAACTTAACCTCAATTCTTAGCTTTCATCATTTCACACGCAATTCCTATTTTTGTTATACAACTATTCATTGTGCATACTAACCTCATACAACCCATTGTCTACAAACATAATTTCATACCTTTATAAAGATAACCACATATCTCCTTTTTATATGATGCTTATATGTCAAGGCACACGTTTTGATGTATTAACCCATATTAGTATTACACTCAATATCACCTAAATCAATTTATCAAAATGAACTAGATTATCAAGGTATCCGTGCATATACCGTAAACCTCTATCACATAAAAATATAACTTTTATGACAACCACTCATAGTATCCCAACATCCACAGTAAAGATTAGTGGAATAAGAAATATGAAATTATACCATATGCATCCTATATAAAAAAAAGGATATTTCCTTTTCGTTTATTCGGTAACAGATAGGTTAATCTTCTAATAGAACGTCATCTTAACCACACTAATATATAAGCCTAACTTAATTGTGACTCATCCTTACCTTAAACCTAATGAAATTCCCAATCGACATGCATCTTTTGTCATTTGACTGTAATAACATTTTACAAAAACCTTCTCTACGCAAGGGTCTTTATATTGCTTATTCTACAAGCATAACCCTAATCACCTTAAATTAACAAAATTTATATGGGCTAACAAAAGTATCCTAGTATAACATTCATTGTAACTATGTCCAATCAAAATACATGAACCGCCACAAATGTCCATCTTTGATCAAATGATAGTAACAAAGCGCAACATGCATATTTAATAATTCTTTGTTCTTCTAGTATCACAAGATCAATGTCTTTTTATTGTTATTTACCTTTATTCGCTAGACAATAATACATGAATAATGGACTATATCCTAAGTTTGAATTTATGATAATAATTCAAAACAAGGCTCATTTATTTTAAAGCATATTTATACTTATTTTACTATCACCCCAAAATTCCTCAAGATCATTTCGATGTATTATAATTATCTATGCATAATAAGTCCATGTAGATTTCTATCTATTCCTTCCCCTAGGTATTATAGCATTATAGCATAAGGTAGAATTCAGTTTGGTCATGATACTTATTTAAGCTACTTGACCTATTATATCAAGGCCTTTAAACTTAAGACGAACTACATAACAACACTTGAATCATCCAAATGAGTTTATGTTATGCCACTTCATTCAAGTATTAGGAGAATTACTTTAATTTCCTTTTCTAAAAGAGAACGCTACTTATACATCTAGTATAGTGTCAACTACTTCTCCCTAACACCTTTATGCTTTCTATGTCATATGCTTAATTTATAATTATTTTAATTTCTTTAATTATAAAGGAATACCACTTATATATCTAGTATAGTGTCAATCACTTCACTTTAATACCTTTATGATTCTTATATCATGTGTACACAATTGTGACTAAATAAAGTAGTTAAGGAAGGCAACTTTCTCTTTGCAGCATGCTTGCATCCTAATCTGATCAAGTTCATGGGAATGAGACATAGAATTCCGTTTTTTTTGCAAGTAGGATAAAACAACTATCAACACCATTAGGACACACTTTAATCATTTACCTGAGATTAGCATTGAACTTTAAAAGACTAGCATATATACGGCAAATCAAAGGACCATCGTACTACAATCCAACAAAATGGAGAATTTTCAACAATGAAAGATCATTCAACCTATACCCTAATCAATTAAGTATCACCATTCGAGCACATTTTAATCATTCACATATGATTAGTATTAAACAATAGAAGATTATCATGGAATATTAGAATTACTAATGAATTTTAAACAAGGCTTTGAACAACAAGTTCATGTCTATCAGTCATAACCAAATACATGCAACTCGTCATACCCGAATACACACAAACACCATTAGAATGTCCAATTAAATTTAATTCCTTTAATTCATAACTATACATTTAATCTTTCACCATGAGGATGACTTTTTTCTATCCATAATGCAAGATTAGGACAATGTCAAACAATCCAATAAAATTTCCATTTTTCAGCATGTAACCTAGCACAAGATACTAGACAAAAAATGAAGTATAACCTGTATATTTACAGTTTAACCTGACGAGTAATTAAATCCCATATTTTGAAATTGTGATAAGGTACTCTCATCCATTTGTTCCAGGTATTGAGAACAATTTGTTAGTTAGTTTCAAAGCCTTCATACTTCATTACCTTATGTTGAGACCCTATAGGCCCGAGTGCTGAAACCTCAGCTCTAATACAATATGTAACATCCCCGAGAATCCTGGTTAGTAATTTGAAGAATTTTCAAATATTTCTTCACATTAAAAATCCCACCAATAAAATTCACTAGGTTTAAGGACAAAAAGTCTATCATCTTTTCATTGATAAAAGGTGATTAGTTCATAGCAATTATATAAGTGACATAACACGTTAGTGCATAATCATTTAATAACATCATTACCTTGGATGTCTTCATGAAATTCTTATCCATTAGTGATAACATACATATGCCAAAAATAAACATAAAATACATTTCCTGATCAATATGGAACAACAATGAATTAGACATTTATCAACATATACTTATGGGATGACATAGTTGAAAAGACTATCGTAAGTATCCAAGGGATTTAACACACGGGTGTGTGCAAGAAGATGAGGGTCACTTTAGATGCAATGCTACTTTTTCAAAACTTGTTTCTGATACATAAAAACATATCGCGTTTCTGATATTTAGCACCTGCCATGGTAAGACCCAAGCCTGACATGTCACTGGACATGTAGGATAGGTAAACATAACGCATGCGCATTATAGAACTACAAAACTCATACGCGTTATTGAAATCTAAAATCAATTTAAAAACACGGTCCCGACAACCTGCGGTGCTCTTCACGCATCAGAAATGTGAAATAGAGGTTGGATGATGATGGTTTGTGTGCCCTGGAGTATTGGTGGAGCTCGATTTAGCTGGAGGGGAGGCAAATTCACCGATGGATTGTCATCTAATCAGGCAATTCATTCACCCATATCATTTTTTTGTCATTTCTTAACCTAAATTACTATTTCTTTATTGTTTAAAACAAGCTAGTTTTGTAATATTGATAAAATTGGGAATAACCCAATCTCTAATTAAATTCACATCTCCCTCAACCAAGATGAGTGAATAATTAAAATGAATCTCTTTTCAAAGACTCAAAAATTCCTAATCCAACCAAAAATTGAAAAAAATAGAACTCCCCCCTTTCTACAATGTATCCATCTAAGTCACCTGACACGAGGACACGGGACACGAGTGTCCCCATGGGACATAGTGACCCTTGGAATTAGGACACGTTTTATATACATATATATATATTTTTAAAATATATTAAAATTTAAAAATATAGACATATAGATCCAATAAAATTTAACATTTACAATTACAAATATGAAATATTCAATAGAAATTAGATCATTCACAAATCACAACACATTTGTCATTCACAATCACAAATCACAACGAGACATTGAGACACATAGATGCATGTCAGAGACTTGGAACCATAATTCTCATTAAGTTGTCAAAATCAAAATGTATTACATAGATTTCGGAATGCCATTGGGCATTGGCAAATGCCAAATAGACTAATAGTCTAATAGTCTAATAGTAAATACAAAAAAGGAGTGGATCAAGATTGAAAAATCCCATATGTCAATGACTCAATAGTCCTCCCCCATGCCTGAATCAACAAACTCATCACTGCCCTGATCCTTCTCCTCCTGCTCCTCCTCTCTGCCAATCTGACTAACTGCATCTGCTGGTGTGGAGGATGACCCCTCCATACGATCACCCTCATCAAAAGTGACTGGCTCTATCACTAGATCATTAAGATCCATGTTGGCTAATGCCAACTCAGTACTGCTATCCAAACCCATCTCATCAGGAAAGACATCCCACATCCGTGTCTTTCCCTTCGCCCACTCCTCCCTCTTCATGTAAATAAGATGAAGGCTGGAGTGCACATACACCATCGTCTCTGCCCTGGACTGCTCAAGCCTTCTCTTCTTCACACTGTACAAATTCCCATATGTGCTCCAATTCCTCTCATAACAAGAGGATGAAGTAACTTGAGAGAGGACCCTCAAGGCTATCTTTTGTAGAAGAGGTCATGTTGACCAATGAGTTGTCCACCAAACAAGGGGTTTCTTAACCCCCATGTCTCTAACCACCTCATATCCTCCAAATCTTCCAGTGCCACTAGAAAACTCATAAAATTCTTCCTCCACCACCTCAAGGTGGTCTCTATCCTGAAGTAGATGTCTAAATGCTATCTTCCTCCCCTCTGAGATCTCTCCATCCATGTGAGGAGGGACTCTAGATGAGGGCCCCGACCCACCATTGAGCCAATCCTAAGCGTAGAACCTAGGGTTCAATGAGTGGACCAAGCAATGCGAAGGTGTGCAATTCGTATCCCACCTGGAGATAAGAATGCCCTGTATGATGGACCATAAGTTCTCTGTCGATGTCTCATACTTAGCACACTCATTCTCCATAACAATGGTCCTCATGGACTCAATCATGGAATCCAACCCCTCATAAACATCTCTTAGGATGGGTTGGTCCATGTCTACAAACTGCAACAAAGAAATGATTGGCTCCATGATCTTGATGCTAAGGACTACCCTATCCCACCAACCATCATCTAAAACTGTGTCCCACACGACACAGGGACCCTGTTGGACGTGTCCGGTTACTTAGGTATCCATCCACATGAAACCCAAATTTCCAACCCTTAAAGGCCATTTCCCATGATAGTAATTAAATAATTTTCCTTGGTAATGGCCATAACAAGATGAAATGCATGCACAAGCGTGAATAGAAAAAATGCAAAAAAAATTAGTAACTTGGTTTCTCAAAATTTCATCACAATCATTTGTCCATGAACATAATCAAAATTTCATTACAAGTGTATGTAGCTATACATTGCCTCTTAGTTAAGCACCCTTGACTAAATGCCAAAACACATTAACAAAATGTCTCTCGGGCCTGCCCTATCCACACCCTCAATCAATCTACTCAACGCTCAGGGACCGTCGATTCAACTGAAAGACTTCATATAGAAAATCACTATGTTTTTTATTTAATTTTCTGAACTTGCCATACAATGTAGAGATCGATTTTGTAGAGAGAAATTGTCTCTGTTTTGAGAAGATGACATTGTTTTTATTGTCATTCTAGTCACAATCTCTAGTTGATTATTCAACATCTTAATCATTGATAGTCATCTCAAGTACATATGTAATCATATTGGCAAGACAAACTCATACATATCAATTTCATTCCATGCCACTTTTTCCTCCCCTCCAACCACAAGGCGTAATATGTTGAAATCAATAAATTTAATGCTGGGTTATGAAGTTGATAGAAATATTGTTTTCTGCAATGGACGTAAAGGCCAAAACATGTCAAAATAACACTCCTAAATTCTAACAATTTTAAACCCAAGTTTGCATGGAAAAGTCACCAATGAGGGTTAAGAAGTGCCTTAACTTCTAGAAAGAAGTTGAACGAAACTTACTCTTTAATTGTTAGATGTTTAATTTTAAGTTTGAAATGTATGTAAGTGAATGCCATTAAATTGCTTACTTGAGTTTGATTTAATATATTTTCAATTTTGAAGAGACGTCATTATATACCATGTATATGTTTCTAATGATTTTCGTATTGATGTCTTTATTGCAGTTGCGGCTATGGACACCAATGCCGAGATACTGACTGAGCTTGCCCACTTGAGGGGCATTAGTGCAGCTTTTAGTGGTGGTGACAGGATTTGTCGCTCACTTGCATCAACCTTGGATGCAATTGTTGACACCATTTCACACTCTAGCAATGTACTATATGATATTACATCATATAGAGAAAGAAAAAGACAACAATATCCTGATGGGCTAGACTACAATGCAATAAAAAAGTTGAAAATATCCAAAGAGCTCATATTTGCATTGTTTAGGGACCCTCGGATGGGGGAAATCCCAAATGCAAATAGGCCACATATCTCCATTGAGTGGTGCACGTTTCAACCATTTGTTGATAACTGGATGGACAGATGGTACATGGTTTTTGATATGCCACCACACAACAACAGGGAAATTCCCTTGTATTTCCTTTGAAAGATGTACGCAGAGTTTGTGTTACATAAACACGTAAACTATTTTGACATCTTGCAGTTTCAGGGGATCAGTGGGGGGATTCCCCAAAACCAACCCAATGCGAGGCTTCGAGACCAGGATCGCCCTATCCTTGCACCTCGCAGGCAGTTTCCTGGGCCAGATGTCCCACCTGCACATCGTATTATTCCACAGACATGGGATGCATTTTTGAGTTTGGCACGAGTGGTTGTTCGCCATGGCACTATGGTTCAGCATATGGGTGAGGAAGAGACATATGTCCTTAGTGTGGTACATACACCAGCTCGTCACCATGCAGGACCATCAACTAGTGCATGACCATCAAGACCATCCACTAGTGCAAGACCATCGACACATCCCCATCCTAGTACTGATCCTCACGAGTGCATATCATGTGGTCATCTTTTCTATGGTCTTGCCACAGATGTTGCCTTCAGTGGGTTTTTGAGAGAGGTATGTTGATGGTTAATTGTAATAAATTCTTCATTTATTTTCGTCTTTGTACACATATATATAGTTTGAGCTAATATATTAATTTTGTGAACTTACAGTTGATGCTTTATGCCAGCAGCGACGCCCCAGAGTCGGATGTTCCAGACTCTACAGGGGGGCATGATGCTACCCATTTGGTAGGCCCATCTTATATATCACCTATTGTCGTATCTCACACTGAGGTAAACATTTTAAAATTGCAGTTTTTTAATACTTGTTAATTTGTTAATTTTCACATACTTTAAATTTTAGTTCACTAATGCTATCTACAGTCTAATATTTACAATTATTAAACTTGCAGATGGTAGATCCTTCACTGAGGCAAGGTAATGTGGAGGTAGCACCCATGGTCATACTGTCCCATGAAACATCTGGGCTCCAGGTAAACAATTAAAAATGACATTTTTTAAATACATGTTTGTTAGTTGAATCATGCATGTCTAACTACATGAACACTTGCTAACTGTAGGCACCATCCGAGACATCTGTACCATTGCTTGGATTTGTATCTCCCTCCAGGCCATTCGTGAACAAGGGTCATGTGTATGTGAGGCGTTCTACTCATAGAAAGACTCCAGCTGCCCACGACCATGGTATTACTCACACCATGGTAATGTATATCCTTCGATGATATTTGTTGTTTAACTTGAAATCCAGTGCATAAATCGTTTTTGTTAATCTTTGAATTGCATGTTTACTGCATCAGGAACCTGAGTTGGCTACTGAAAACCTCGCATCGATGGTTGATGCAGCAGTCAGTGTCGCATCTGCAATGGAAACTGATCACACACAGGTATGTAACTATTTCAACATTATCTTTACATAGTTTACTATTTTTGTCTATTGTTTATTCATGCATTTCTAACTATTTCAACATTTTTTTATTGTAGCCACCACCAGCAGGAGCAGTTCCTGGCCCCCCTGGTTTGACCATCCTGGATGTTCAACCAACGGCTCCATCTGCTACACAAGCAACGCAATCTCCTTTGTCAGTTGAGGTGAGATGTCATTCAGTGACCAAGTGTTTCATGCACTTTCTATGCACCGGTTGATAATTGTTGAGCTAATGTATTAGTGTACATAGTTAGTTGAATTTAACAATTGATATTTAATTTGTAGGATCCAGAGACGCACATTGATCCTAAAGATGTGCCTAGAGTATCAACATCGGGAAAGAACAAGAGGAAGCTTGAGTTTTGATGTGTCTTATGGGATATATGTACATTTGGATACATGTACATGTGGCTTTGATAGTTTTGGATAGTTTTGGACATATGTGCTTTTGGATACTTTTGTATATATATGTACTTTTCGATACATTCACTTTTGGAGACATGTACATTGACTTTATTGTGCATGTACTTTTGGAGACATGTACATTGACCTCATTGGATACATGTACTTTTGGATACTTTTGGATATACATGTACTTTTGGAGACACATACACTTTTGGATACTTTTGGATATATATGTACTTTTGGATACATGTACTTTTGGAGACATGCACATTGACATTTCACTTATAAATGAATGATACATTTCACTTTGTATTTGCTCTTCGGTTTCCACGTGTTCTTGTGTCAATCTAATGTGTTGATTTGTGTGGATTATCTATTACTCATGAATGCGCTATGTCAAAAGAACAAACTATTATATTTAAAGGTTTTAACGAACTCACTAGATGCGTGCACTAATTGGTATCTAATTAAAATTTGTGATTTTGGATGATCATTACAAGTTATGTCAAAGCTCTTGCTCATGTAATTTAATCAAACTAAATGCAATACAATGTTTTTCAAGGTTTCAACGAACAATTAAAATTTGTGATTTTGGATGATCATTACAAGTTATGTCAAAGCTCTTGCTCATGTAATTTAATCAAACTAAATGCAATACAATGTTTTTCAAGGTTTCAACGAACTCACTCATGCACACTAATTGGATAGGTGTAATTAAAATTTGTGAGTTTGGATGATTAAATTACAAGTTAAGTCAATGCTCAAGTGTAATTTAATAAAACCAAGTTGAATACATGCTACACATTTCATCAATTCCCAATATTTGATTGTACAATTAGATTCAACACTACATATGAGTAACTACATACAAGTGCTCAAAGCAACATTGGTGAAAGGAACAAACATTACCTCGGGATTCGAGAAATAAAGTGCCTTCTAATGTTGGTTGGGAAGGATATGCTTGGTTATCCTTATGGCTTGGAGGTCATCTTCATGTAGATAAGTAATCTTGTTGTCATGTGTCATTAAGGTTTTTTCATGTGGTAAAACCCTTCAGGGTCAGGGTTTGTTCATGGTTTCATTGTACTTGATTTCTAAACATATAATTATTCTAAGAAAGGTTGCTAGGTTTTCTTCCCCATGAGGATTTCCCGGGATAAAATGTTGTGTCTCTTGTCCTTGAACAACATTTTCATGCGACTTCCACCTCGACATAGCGTAGAAACTGGACATCAGACCGACGAACCGTCGACTCCGTTGGACCCCTGGCATGAAACTACCACTAGGGGGCCCTCTCCCTCGTCTCCCCATGGTCCCGTGGCTTCATTGTGCAGTCATTTCGTAAACTAGGATTTTGCTCAATTTCATTGCATGCAATCTTGCATTGGTGCGTCAACTCTGTAAAAACTTCCCCCGAGCCAGTGTTGGCAGTGTTCCCACATTAGCATTGCCCACACACACTTGCAAGAGCCAATGGCACACAATATTCCTACTCTGTTTGCTTTTTGGCTCCCAGGCGAAAATTCACCAAGTGTCCCTGAATGACATTTTCATGCGACTTGCAGCTCGACATAACTCGGAAACGGGATGTCAGACTGACAAACCGTCGACTCCATTGGTCTCCTGGCATGCGATTACCTCTAGGGGGCCCTCTCCCTCATCTCCCCATGGCCCAGTGGCTTCATTATGCATTCATTTCATAAACTAGGGTTTTTCTCAGTTTAATTGCATGCAATCTCGCATTGGTGGGTCAACTCTACAAAAACCTCCCCCGAGCCAGTGTTTGCAGTGTTCCCACGTCGGCATTGTCCAACACTTGTAGGAGCCAACGACACGCAATCTTCCTGCTCCGTTTTCTTTTTTGCTCCCGGACGGAAATTCACCAAGTGTCCCTAAATGGCATTTTCATGCAAATTTGCAACTCGATATAACTCGAAAATCGGACGTCGGACCAAAAAACCGTCGCCTCCGTTGGTCTCCTGGCATGCAATTTCCTCTAGGGGGCCCTCTCCCTCATCTCCCCATGGCCCATTGGCTTCATTGTGCATTCCTTTCGTAAACTAGGGTTTTGCTCAGTTTAATTGCATGCAATCTCGCATTGGTGGGTCAACTCTGCAAAAACCTCACCCGAGCCAGTGTTGGCAGTGTTCCCACGTCGGCATTGTCCAACACTTGTAGGAGCCAACGACACGCAATCTTCCTTCTCCATTTGCTTTTTGGCTCCCGGATGGAAATTCACCAAGTGTCCCTGAATGACATTTTCATGCGACTTGCAACTCGACATAACTCAGAAACCGGACATCGGATCAATGAACTGTTGACTTTCTTGGTCTCATGGCGTCCGATTACCTCTAGGGTGCCCTCTCCCTTGTCTCCCCATGGCCCAGTGGCTTCATTGTGCATTCATTTCGTAAAATAGGGATTTGCTTAGTTTTATTGCATGCAACCTTGCATTGGTGGGTCAACTCTACAAAACCCTCCCCTGAGCCAGTGTTGGCAGTGTTCCCATGTCGGTATTTCCCACACACACTTGCAGGAGCCAACGGCATGCAATCTTGCTGCTCCGTTTGCTTTTTGGCTCCCAGACGGAAATTCACCAAGTGTCCCTGAACAACATTTTCATGCGACTTGCAACTCGACATAACTCAGAAACCGGACGTCGGACCGACAAACCGTCGACTCTGTTGGTCTCCTAGCATGCCATTACCTCTAGGGTTCCCTCTTCCTCATCTCCCCATGGCCCAGTGGCTTCATTGTGCATTCATTTCGTAAACTATCGTTTTGCTCAGTTTTATTGCATGCAATCTCGCATTGGTGGGTCAACTCTACAAAACCCTCCCCTGAGCCAGTGTTGGCAGTGTTCCCATGTAGGCATTTCCCACACACACTTGCAGGAGCAAACAACACGCAATCTTGCTCCTCTGTTTGCTTTTTGGCTCCCTGACGGAAATTCACCAAGTGTCCCTGAATGACATTTTCATGCGACTTGCAATTCGACATAACTCAGAAACCGGACGTCGGACCGACGAACCGTCAACTTCGTTGGTCTCCTAGCGTGCGATTACCTCTAGGGGGCCCTCTTCCTCATCTCGCCATGGCCTAGTGGCTTCATTGTGTATTCATCTCGTAAACTAGGGTTTTTCTCAATGTGGGAGTGTGTAATTTTTTCACACCGGGGTCAACTTTGGAAAATCATCCACCAGGAAGGTATGGCTAGTGTTCCCAGCCTGAACCTGCCTAGACACACCTACAGGACTCCCTGGAACCCGGTTTTGTTGCACGGTTGGAGTTCTATGCCCCCGACAGGTATCCAGCAGGTGTCCTTGAAGGCCTTCTGGCAGCGAGACGGGATGAGCCATAGAATGAAGACCGTGGCTCGGATCGACGAATAGTCGAATCCATCGGATTTATCACACCGGGATAGTGCCAGGGGTGCCCCTCCCCTCTGGCCTGGTGGCCCATGTGTCACCTTGCAGGTCCATCTAAGAAACTAGGGTTTTGCTCAGTGTGGGAGTGTGCAATTTTTGCACACAGGGGTGAACTTTGGAAAATCATCCACCAGGCGGGTATGGCTAGTGTTCCTAGCCTGAACCTGCCTAGACACACCTGTAGGACTCCCTCAAACTTGATTTTGTTGCACGATTGGAGTTCTATGCCCCCGGTAGGTATCCAACAAGTGTCCCTGAAGGCCTTCTGGCAACAAGACGAGACAAGCCATAGAATGACAACCGTGGCTTGCATCGACGAACCGTCGACTTCGTTGGATTCAGCACGCCAGGACACACTTACAGGACTCCCTAGAACCTAGTTTTGTTGCATGGTTGGAGTTCTATGCCCCCAGCAGGTATCCAGCAAGTGTCCCTGAAGGCCTTTTGGATGCGAGATGGAACTAGCCATAGAATGAGGACCGTGGCTCGGATCAATGAACCGTCAAATCCGTTGGATTCAACACGTCGGGATAGTTCCAAGGGTGCCCCTCCCCTCGGGCTCGGTGGCTCATGTGCCACCTTGCAGGTCCATCTTGGAAACTAGGATTTTGCTTAGTGTGGGAGTGAGCAATTTTTGCACACGGGGGTCAACTTTGGAAAATCATCCACCAGGTGGGTATGGCTAGTGTTCCCAACCCAAACCTGCCTAGACACACCTGCAGGACTCCCCAGAACTCAGTTTTGTTGCAGAGTTGGAGCTCTATGCCCTCGACAGGTATCCAGCAAGTGTCCCTGAAGGCCTTTTGGATGCGAGACAGAACGAGCCATAGAATGACGACCATGGCTCGGATCGACGAACCGTTGACTCTGTTGGATTTAGCACGCTGGGTTAGTGCTAGTGGTGCCCCTCCCCTTTGGCCTGGTGGACCATGTGTCACCTTGCAGGTCCATCTTGGAAACTAGGGTTTTGCTCAGTGTGGAAGTGTGCAATTTTTGCACACGGGGGTCAACTTTTGAAAATCATCCACCAGGTTGGTATGGCTAGTGTTCCCAGCCCGAACCTGCCTAGACACACCTGTAGGACTCCCCGGAACCTAGTTTTGTTGCACGGTTGGAGTTCTATGCCCCCTGTAGGTATCCAGCAAGTGTCCCTGAAGGCCTTTTGAGTGCGAGATGGAACGAGCCATAGAATGATGACCGTGGCTCGGATCAATGAACCATCTACTTCGTTGGATTCAGCATGCTAGGATAGTGGCAGGGGTGCCCCCCCTCCAGCCTGGTGGTCCATGTGCCACCTTGCAGGTCCATCTTGGAAACTAGGGTTTTACTCAGTGTGGGAGTGTGCAATTTTTGCACACAGGGGTCAACTTTGAAAAATCATCCACCAGGTGGGTATGGCTAGTGTTCCCAGCCTGAACCTCCCTAGACACACCTACAGGACTCCCCGGAACCTGGTTTTGTTGCACAGTTGGAGTTCTATGCCCCCGGCAGGTATCCAGCAAGTGTCACTGAAGTCCTTTTGGATGTAAGATAGAACGAGCCATAGAATGAAGACCGTGGCTCGAATCGACGAACCGTCAACTCTATTGGATTCAGCACACCGGGATAGTGGTAGAGGTGCCCCTCCCATCCGGCCCGGTGTCCCATGTGCCACCTTGTAGGTCCATCTTGGAAACTAGGGTTTTGCATGTCCATGATGAAGATTTTCATGATGATGATGATGGTGATGATGATGAAGATGTTGATGATGATGGCTTGGTCTAAGGTGGTGCTCTCAAATAGCTAATTCATTATGAAATATTTAACAAGACATGAATTAAATTTAATATAAGTGTATTGTTTAATATAGTGAGCATGAATTGAATTAATTTTGTTGGGTGAAGCCAATAACCAACATGATGAACATAATATAATTTTAGGGTTTACTGATCATATGTAAAAAATGGCATATTCATAAACTTGACATACAAGAGAACTTTTGGCATATTTATAAACAATGTAAACGTCAATTTGGCATATCAAGAACACAAAATTGACGTATTCATATGAAACATACATGTGAAAATTGAGCATATATCAATATTCAATTACAAATAGTATAAATAGTATAGTATTAAAAGTATGTAACGTACCTCATCATGCTAGATCCCACCTATTATCATACAACCAAGCTCTCTGGATCATCTCTTATACTGATGGTCTCCATTAGTATCTCGTGCTCTATATCCAGTAAGAAGTAGCATACCTTCGATGTATTTCGACTAGCCATTGTTCGTACCTGGAGGTTTGTGCCAATGATTAAGTTGGTAAAGTGATACACACTTGCACCTAGTTTCTAATCCCTATAAACATATCCACCCTTCTTTCTTGCATTGTTGTCCCGTGTCAAGTATTCACCTTTAACAACCATAGACCCAGTTGGAAAGTGGTTGTTTTCATCATTAGTCATGGACATAATGAGGGTTTGCTTTCCATCTATATAGCATGCCAACCAGTAATCATCACGGAAGCTATCATAGTGGAAGTCATGGCACCTATCATCACTTATGTAGAAGTGATGTTCCTTCAGAATTTCTCTTTTCTCTTCAGTGCTATTTGGGCCATGCCTATATGTGATATGGACCATCAAGGAAACCTACTCAGAGTGATAATACTAACTTTGGATCTCATTTTGAGGTTGCAGAGTGTAGTTCTCGGCAAAATCAACAACCGAAAGTATAGTACCAAGGGGAAATGTATTTTTGCATATTCTAAACTTCTCATCTTGCCATCGTGCCACATGGACATGCTAAACATATTGATGTGTCTTTTCAATAAATTCCTTGATGAAGTCACTAACTTGTACCTGGTGACACAAAATGATCTTAATGTCAGTTTTTTGTTGTAAGTAAGGATTGAAATGTAACCGTTACAACATAATTTTATAGATATAAATGCATACCTGAGATGTCACCAATTGTATTTTTTTGCTTTCTTTCCCTGGGACTATTTCATAATTGATTTATTTGAAACTTTTCATGTCTGTAACCATTTTCCCAAATTCACTGTCTCCATTCTCGTGCATACATTGGCTCAATAATGCCATTCCAACACAGTTGGAACATGTTCCATCCAAACAAGATTTTGCATAGTATGTTTTCCCCTCGGGCCTATTGCACATGATGCTATGAATTAATTCTCTTGATGAAGTCGGTGGTATTTTCATGGAGCAATCTTGCACATGGTTAGTATGCAACACATGACGAATGTACAAAAATGCTTCATAGTAATATTCATATTCTACATGGTATCTACAACAATAAGTGTTACGAAGAGTATTTATTCTAACATACCATGGCTTACATTTCTCATAAAGTTCTATCTGTGTTATATCAAGAAGATGATTAGTATGTGGTTCATGATCATTTGAACCCCTTCTCAGTTTTAGTACATCCTTTCGGTTTGAAGAAGGTCTTGTGTGATCATGCCAAAAACTATGCACTAGTCCCTTTACTGCATCAACTAGCTTTATGTCACGACGTGGCAACCGGCCAACAAAGGCCCAAAAATATGTCTGATCGGTTGTGTCAATATGTTTTCTTCTAATAGAATACCTATGGAGTGTTTTTACATTCAAATTAACTAGTTTGGATGTAGGCCCGAGAATACGAAGGGCCCTGGTGTTCTTATTTGCAATTGCTTGTGACAACACATGACGAGCAGCATTGTGGTCCTTTGAATGTGTGTTCTTACCAATTTTACCAAATGCATCTACTAGGATTTTAACTATATGAGAATTTGGTTCAGAATTCTTTATCATCTTTATCCCTAACTTTTTTCTAACAACATTCATGCTCCTAGATTTTAACAATGATAAAAATAATCTACATTTATCTCCATCACATTTAGAAACAAAATATTTATCAAGTATCTGTTGAGTTTGATAAGCAATACTACGTTTAGATAGCGTACCTTCAATGGAATTGATGAGACTTTCATCAACTTGTATACGCTTCGGAGTTCTTCGACGTGTGCTTGCTAATGGAGGTAAGGGGGTTGGAATTGTACTGTGTAGCGCATCACCAAGACGCTCTAGCATTTCAATAGTAGCTTGGTGTCCTTCATTCTCTTCCTGGTAGTTGGATGGTGGAAGTCCAACATCCTCATCGATGGTGTGGATAACATTCTCTTCTTCAACAATAGGCAAAATGTCCAACGCCTCTCTGACTTCATCGCTTGTATAACCACATCCGGATAGCAAATTTTGTGTTTCTTCATGAGCTTCATCTTGAGATGGTAACTTATCACTTTGACCTGAAGTGGGAATTGAAACATCCCCTAATGAGCACCTATGTTTTGCTTCTTGATTACTTCCATGGGGTGCTTGTTCAACAACTATTGTGGAAATTGAAGGTCCCTCTTGTCGTGGATTAATAGGATGAACCGTGGTATCCTCTATAATTGGATTTGGATTAGTTTCCAGAGAAAGCCTCCGATTCATCATGTATATTCTTTTCTTTTCTTTCTCTTCTTCAATGACTTCTTGAGGTCTCTTCTTCCTTGTTGATTTGTTTACTCGGTTACATGCATTCCCCATCACCACAATGATCAATTCAACATAATTTGTTTTTGTTGTTCCTCAATTACAAGCTCTTCAATAATAAGCAAATGGAATTTAAATCATAAATTGTTTGGGCTCTTTGATTCTCTTGTACACTTGTGTATATCCACCATCACCATGAAATGGTCTTGAAGCTTGATATCTTATCTTGTGTGCTCCTCAAATATAGGCAAAATGAATCTTTCAAAGACCTTATCTTTGGTGTTATTCAATTGGAGATTCTTCAAGCTTGCTGATTATCTTATTCAAATATGGCCATATAACCCAACACCACACTGAGCAACCATGAAAGATGTCCTCAATGTTGCACCTGCATAAAAAAAATAATGATGGAGTTGGTGTAGAGTGTGAGAATTTCCAATGGCGAGCTCGTGCTGTTCGAAAAATCGTGGGAGTGTTGTTTTTGCTCGGACAGAGTGAAATTTCTCTCGGACAGGGACAGTCCACTGTTTATGGAGTTACAAAACGCGCACGCGTTATATAAAGCAAAAACGCGTGCATGATATGTAGTGCAAAAATGCGTATGTGATATTGTCGAGCACAATAAATAGGTTAGGTGCATGGCTAGGGCAACGAACAAAATCAAAATAAAACTAATAATTTATATGGTTACATACAAAACAAATTTTTTTAGTGTGGGGACAAATGTTTTGTATGGTTTAATACCCCCTAGCTCTCTCCCAATAATCCCTAGATACCCCCTATCTCTTTCTAAATATCTGTCCCTCATTCTCCCTACATCCCTCCCTACATGTTTCTTTCATGTTTCTTTCACTCCCTTACTCCAGCCATGTCCCTACCACCCCACTCTCCATCTCTCCACCTTCTCTTTATCTTCGTCATTATCCCTCCCTATAGCACTCTCTCCCTTCTTCTCCCTTAATCACTAACCCTCTACACCTTTATCCCTCCCCCCTGCCCTCTCTATCTTACCTTGTTCCTAGAGCCCCTCCCCCATAAATCCCTTTAGACCCTCTTCTAAACATTAATCCCTAAGTGCATAAGTGAAATGATGATGATGAGGAAGGAGGGTGATGACAATGAAGATGATCATGATCCAAACGAAGATGATAAAGATGATGAGGAGGAGGGTGATGACAATGAAGATGATCATGATGCAGATGAAGATGATAAAGATGATGATGAGGAAGAGGGTGATGACAATGAAGATGATCATGATGCAGATGAAGATGATAAAGATGATGATGAGGAGGAGGGTGATGACAATGAAGATGATCATGATGCAGATGAAGATGATAAAGATGATGATGAGGAGGAGGGTGATGACAATGAAGATGATCATGATGCAGATGAAGATGATAAAGATGATCTTGATGAAGATGATGGTGATGATGATGATGGTGATGATGATGAAGATGTTGATGATGATGGTGATGGTGATGTTCGGATGATGATGATGATTATGATGATGAAGATGATGGTGACATGATGGAGATGTTGATCTGATGAGGAAGATGATGATGATGATGGTGGTGATGATGAAGATGTTGATGATAATGATGATGTTGATGAAGATGATGATGATGAAGAAGATGATGATGATGGAGATGTTGTGTTGATGGGGAACTTAGAGATGGCAATGATGATGAAGATGGTGATGGTGATGGTGATGGTGATGGTGATGGTGATGGTGATGACGATGAAGATTTTGATGATGATGCTGATGGTGATGATGATGAATATGTTGACGATGATGGTGATGGTGATGTTTAGATGATGATCATGATGATGTTTAGAAGATGATGATGGTGATGATGGTGATGATGATGGAGAAGATGACGATGACGGATATGTTGATGAGGAACCTACAGATGCCAATGATGATGATGATGATGGTGATGGAGATGATGATGATGGAGATGTTGATGAGGAACCTACATATGCCAATGATGATGGTGATGACGATTAATATGTTGATGATGATGGTGTTGGTAATGATGATGAAGATGTTGATGATGATGGTGATGGTGATGTTCGGATGATGATGATGATGATGATGATGATGGTGACATGATGAAGATGTTGATCTGATGAGGAATATGATGATGATGATGGTAATGATGATGAAGATGTTGATGGTGATGATGATTGTGATGAAGATGATGATGATGATGATGAAGATGATGATGATGAAGATGGTGATGGTGATGGTGATGGTGATGACGATGAAGATTTTGATGATGATGCTATTGGTGATGATGATGATGATGATGTTGATGGTGATGATGATGATGATGTTGACGATGATGGTGATGGTGATGTTCAGATGGTGATGATGATGATGATGATGATGATGATGGAGATGTTGATGAGGAAGGGGGAGATGACAATGATGATGAAGATGTTTATGGTCATGAAGATGATGATGATGGTGATGGTGATGATGATGGAGATGTTGAAGATGATGGAGATGGCGATGAAGATGATGATGATGATGATGATGATGGTGAAGATGATGAAGAAGATGATGATGATGGAGATGTTGATCTAATGACGATGAAGATGATGATTATGGTGATGATGATGAAGATGTTGATGTTGATGATGATGGTGATGAAGATGATGATGATGGAGAAGATGATGATGATGGAGATGTTGATGAGGAACCTACAAATGCCAATGATGATGATGATGATGGTGATGACGATGAAGATCTTGATGATGATGGTGATGGTGATGGTAATGATGATGAAGATGTTGATGATGATGGTGATGGTGATTTTCAGATGATGATGATGAAGTAGATGATGGTGACATGATGGAGATGTTGATCTGATTCAAGGAAGATGATGATGATGATGGTGATGATGGTGATGATGGTGATGATGATGAAGATGTTGATGATGATGATGATGGTGATGAAGATGATAATGATGAAGAAGATGACGATGATGGAGATGTTGATGTTGATGGGGAACCTAGAGATGTCAATGATGATGAAGATGGTAATGGTGATGGTGAAGGTGATGACGATGAATATTTTGATGATGATGGTGATGGTGATGGTGATGATGATGAAGATGTTGATGATGATGGTGATGGTGATGTTTAGATGATGATCATGATGATGTTCAGAAGATGATGATGATGATGATGGAGATGTTGATTTGATGAGGAATATGATGATGATGATGATGGTGATGATGATGAAGATGTTGATGATGATGATGATGGTCATGAAGATGATGATGATGGAGAATATGATGTTGATGGAGATGTTGGAGAACCTAGAGATGAAAATGACAATGAAGATGTTGATGATGATGATGATGATGATGGTGATGATGATGATGAAGATGTTGATGATGATAATGCCGGTGATGAAGATGATGATGATGATGATGATGATGGAGATGTTGATGAGGAAGGGGGAGATGACAATGATGATGAAGATGTTTATAGTGATGAAGATGTTCATGATGATGGTGATGGTGATGAAGATGATGATGAAGATGATAAGGATGAAGAAGATGATGATGATGAAGAAGAAGATGATGATGATGAAGATGATAAGGATGAAGAAGATGATGATGATGAAGAAGAAGATGATGATGATGAAGATGATGAAGATGGTGATGGTGATGAAGATGATGACGAGGAGGGTATCCAACTTATGTATATATTTGCAAATATCCAAGTCCCTATAGAACTCGCTCCCTTCGTTTTCCCTTAATCACAAACCCTATGTGCCTTTATCCCTCCCCCCTGCCGTCTCTATCTCACCTTGTATACCTCTCTCCCTATCTCTTTCTCTAGATCTATCCATGGTTATGTCCCTCACTCCCTTTACCTCCCTCCATCTATGTCACTTTCTCTCCCTTACACCATCTGCGTCCCTTCCACCCCACTGACTCCTCCTTCCCTATCACACACACACACAACCTCCCACTTTCTTTGTCGCTCATAACTCCCTCTAGTCTCTCACTCCCCAACCATCAATCTCTCTCTCTTTCTCTCTCTCTCTCTCTCTCTCTCTCTCTCTCTCTCTCAAACACACACACATACACACACATTATGTCCCTTTCCATTCTCAAACCCATCCCCCCTCCATCCATATCTATCTCCACCTTTCTCCCTTCATCCCTCACCCTACCTTCTCTCCCTCTCTTTCTCATCGCATGTCTCTCTCTCACCTTCTATCCGTCCCTCATGTTATCTTTCCCCCAACCTACCCCAATCTCTCCATCACTCCCTCTCTCTCACACACTTTATGTCACTTCCCCCTCCTGTCATATTCTCTCTCTCTCTCTCTCTCTCTCTCTCTGCCACTCCCTGCATGTCTCCCACCAACACTTTTTGTCCCTCCCTTCCTATCTCTTTATTTCATTCTATCCCCATCTATCTCTCACTCCCTCCAAATCCATTCCTCCCCATTGTCCCTCTCCCTCCCTCGCTCTATGTCTCCCCCCACTTGTATTATTTATTTCTCTCTCACATCCCCCTTGCCTCCATCCAATCCCCCTTGTCACTCAAGTCTCACTTTCAACTTCTAACCCTATATCTCTTCAGAACCTATTCTACTCCTAATAGTGCTTTCAAGCTCCACTCCCCTTCACCCCCTGTAGCTCATCATGTTCTCATTCCCTTCATCTCTCCCCACTCAAGCTTCCAACATCCTTCTAAGCCCTTGACCCTTTCCCACCCCTATTAAATATTAACCATAGATTCCCTTGACCCTTCCCCACCTCTTCTCAAATATTAAACAAAAATTCCCTTGAGTCTTCCACACCCCCTCTTTCTCAAGTATTAAACATGTATTTTATGATTTACATAACGCGAGCACGTTTTTTAACTATATAATGCGTATGTGTTATGTAGTTATATAACGCGTACGCATTATGTAGTTATATAACGCGAGCGTGTTATGTACATCTAAAAGCACGGCAATATTTTTGAATTTAAACAGAACGTGCTCATGTTTTGTAGAGCCTAAACCAGGCCGAGTCACATGCTCACATGTCAACAATAATCCTATGTGTATGCTTTGGAGTTTGCTTCGGTAATTCCAAACCTTTGCTATGTTAATGAAAAACCAAAGCTAATTGGATATTTCTTCGAGTTTCTAGAGAAGCCTGTGCTTAGCCACTCGTTACAATATGCTACACAAAGTCATTTTTGATGAAATCTTAGACACAAATAGCATTTTTTCTTTAGATACCAAATATGTAACTTTTATTTTGAAATATTAATTTTTCCTATTTTCTTTCAATTTCTTTTCTGTCCTACCTCCTTAACTCGTGAAACACACTGTTAGTGTTTCTTCCATAAATTTTTCAATTCTCAATCATTTCAAAAAAAATTGTATGGTGCACAAGAGGACACTAACCTCCACGTTCTATGAAAAACCCATTTCAAGATTTTTGCAGGAAGACCTTCAAAGGCTCCACCCACAAAAGAGGTATTATTTTCGAGGTTTGATCACTTAGACAATTATAAAAAAATTATAAAATTACTAATTTAATTTTCGAAAAATAATGGCGCACAAATGCTATGTGTTCTCTACATGCATGGGGACTTTTGTAGCTTGATTCCATCATTTAGGCCCTCAAAGGCTCTACCCACAAAAACATATACCTTATCATTTGCCTGAAAAATAAAAAGTGTCTGTTAGGAAAAGTGAAACTTGACATAGCTATGCAAATTTTCAATACATAAAAGTTATATATTCGGAAACGTGATTCAATTTCCTACATTTCATCTTTTTTACTCAATGCAAGATATTTTGCGTAAGTAGCTCAAAAAATCCAAGTAAGTTGAGGGATGCCTGCTTTTTCAGTTTTCTATTGCATCTAACACGCCAAAGGTGACCCTCATTAGCTTGCACTGACCCACACATGAGGGGCACATAAAAGAGGGAGAAAAAAAACGTGGTTCACCTAATCTAGGGCTACATCCACAAAATGTCGCATCATATATTAATTTTTCAAATAGAGATTAGATCTTGTGACACAATTGTCACCATACTTATTGTCCTCTTTCTACCCACCACTCCCATTGAGAGTATTTTCACAACATTCAAAGTGTACCTCAAAAGCGGTACAAGGAATTTTGTAAAAGGTAAGCGGCTAAGTATCATCATACTTTCCTTTAACATTTCCACTTTAATATGTTCAACTCTACATAATATATGGTTATATTCTTATTTAGTATTTGTACAGAGGGTAACCTGCCCTTTTTACTCTATGCATTAGAATGACTAAAATACACTCATACTTTCCTATAATAAATCTTCTCAACATAATATGCATTTATACCTCTATTTAGTAATTGAACAAAGGTAAACATAATTCTTTCTCTTTTAAATCATATTTAACTTTCTACGTCCCTTCCCAATCAGTAATACAACATTGTTACAACACTGCTATGCAGTAGCTTACTAAAAAGGAAAACCCTTTAATTAACTGTGTTCAAACCACCGTAGGGAGGGTTCACCAAAATAAACAGGAAGGATCGATTAAGGTTAACCTTGTCAAGAAAAAGTGTAGGGATCATAGAACACATCAATCCCGAAATTGATAATTAAGCAGAGATCAACTTCAGCAATAACTCTGTCGTGTACCAGGTTTAGAACCCAGCAAATCCCAAATTGATATAATTAAACAGAGATTGACTTCAGTGAACCCTCAACACTTCAACAAGAACCCTCTATCTCTTCGATCTGGTACCGAATTTAACTTTGTGATTGGAATGGTGAAACTACTACGCAGGGGTAAATATATACCAATTTCATAATTAATAAATGGAACACTTCCACAGAATCCATCGATCTCTTGTGTCGGATGTAGAGAGTGGATTGATGTTCAACGCGTGGGTGCACTACTCAAGCAGAGGTAAAATACAAGATTTACAAATTCAATATGAAATTACGCATCAATAGATGCCCCCAATCTCTTGGATCTGATATAGCAAAGGTTAACCCTGCTTTCATTTTGTGGGTGATGTATTTCCATACAGAAGTAAAATATTAATTTATTCTTTTAATAAAGTGAAAATACATCCACCGGAACCACTATTGATCGCTATCTACGATCTGTCTTAGAATTGACCCTGCTATCGCCTTGGGGGTAAAGTACTTCATGCAGGGTAAATAACCAACAAATCTATAAACCTTTTAGCAGAGGTAAAACCTCAGATCTGATAAACGTATAGTAGAGGTAAAACTCAATATTTTGGTAGGGGTAAAAATTCAACGTTTTAGCATATCCACTAATGCAGACCTTATAGAATAACGTTTTTAGAATATAAAACTAATCCATATCCAACGTTTTATCATAAAAACTAACTCAGATTCAAAAAGCATAATGTTTTTGCAAGTATAAAGCAGAGATCCATTTTAATTGGATCATGCTATCAACAAGTAGAAAATTACACATTGTTTAAGGAGTCGATCTGCTAACCTCTTATCAACAATCACATGCAGAAGGGCAGGGGTCGATCTAAGGTCTCAGCATAGATACAATAAATCCACCATGTAACGCAAAAATGCAAGGTTGATCTAACATCTTAGGATATATAAAACAAATCAACCTTTCACGCAGAAGGCAGAGGTTGAGAGGAAGAGGCATTTAGAACACTTACAGGAAACGTTATTCAGGTAGTTGTTTTAGCTAAACATAATGCTAGCTCGATTCATTCCAAACCTTCGTGCAGAGAGAGTTTCTCTTCGTCGAGATATTCATCTTTCCAAAATTTCCTATTGTGGAGTCTTCTGCCATTTCTTCCCTCTTGTGATTTCCCCCTCCCCTCTCTAAACTCGTTGATCTAAAAGCTTCCTTCGGGAGTCCGCCAGGTTTGGCGCGGGTCTTATTGGCTACTTGGAGAATGATTGTCCTCAAAGTTAGGAACCGACTGTCATGTGTCAGTTAGGAAGGATCCATTGGTCAAAATAGGGGTCAATCATCCAAAGAGTCCCCACATTTTCCGTCAACAAGTTCGGATGGTTCTCTTTAGTTAGAAGCCATACATAATTTGATTTTGGATAAAAATTACTCTCAATTCGTTTTATGGAATGCATCCCATAACATCACTAAGTCTCACACACACATATATATATATATAACATTCTGTAACAAACATAAAGAAGATAAATAATTAATATAGTTAGGTTATGAAAGTAGGCGTCTTCTCTAACATCAAACTCCCATGTCATATTTAAGGGAAGGCCATCATTGTCATCTGTCATCTATTATCTATCTTATATTCAATATTCATATATATATTTAAGGCTTATTTAATTTATCAAGTGTTCTGGTAAATTATTTGTGTGAGCGAACTATTGTTCATCTCATTTGATATGAGAGCCCCTTCCTTGGGCATCTGATTCAGGATTTTAACCATTCAAGCAGAGTTTTTCTACATTATTGGTCCTTGACCAAAAAGTCAGGCCTTTGGCCTTCCTCCACTCACACATCAGTGGCTTGCGTCCATTCCACTACAGTTCCTTCATCTCACACACACCATCACTCTGAGCAATCCCTTTTCCATCTCTTCATCCTTCATTCCTCACTCTACCTTCTCGACACGTCATTTCCCTTGCTCCATCCTACAACGCTCTCTTTTTTCCACGCTTCAATCGCCTAAGCATTCCACGTGCATGCATTGCTTCACTGCTCACATCACCCTTCTTGCTTTCTCATTAATCTGCATCCTACACTTTCAACCCTCCACGCTCCTTCATTCCCTCACCCACGCACCCCCTCATTCCGACGCTCTCCATACACCAGTCCTACCCTGCACACCTGGAACTCACTCCCACAACAGCTCTACGCCCCCATCGTTGCCCGCGACCTCCACCATATCTCTGCCCCACTCCAACTCAATCATCTCTTCCTGCCCCTGCTCGTCCATTCCCTTGCCTCCACCCCCGCGCTCATCCCCCGTCTGCCCTTGTCCACCACCTCCACACCTTCCCGCCACTCCAATCCATCATGTCCCTTATACCATAGCCGCCACCCTACAAACCTCTCCTCTAGCCGCCACCACCTCCTCCTCCCTCACATCGTCCTCCACGAGATGTTCCCTGCCGCCTGCTCTGTTCGGGTACACAGGGTACTACCAAAGGACCGAACACCAAGAGCAACCACTTCACACAAACAGATCACAGATCAACACACCGATGTTTTGACGTGGTTTAAACCCTCTTGAGGGAAACACTCCACGGCCCCGGCCAAATAGCTTCTACGGGACAATTTATTATGCAAAGAAAGAAAGTTACAAATGAGCTTCTCATAATCGATCAACTAAACAATGACCCTCCATGCTCTTTAAATAGAGATCATGGACCAATCGGGTGTTAAGCCACGGATCAAGGTTAGGTTTGATCTAAGAGAAGTTGAGCCGTCGGATCACTCTATGTCGGAAACATATCGTGACCGTCGGATTAAGTATTTACAAATGCATACTAATGCATACTAAAGAAACACACTATCCCTAACGGATATATTACACAAGTTGATCTTAACTAACTCCTAAGTGTCTAAATATCCTAACATCCCCCCTTAAGAACAACTTGGGATAGGATTGAAGGATTTACAAAAGTGACACTATTAGGAGAAGGAAGGAGGCATTAGAGCCTATCCCCCCTTAATGACAAGTTCCTGAACTCCTAACATAGATCGAAGTTTAGAAAACTTCGCTTCTGTAAGAGACTTGGTGAAGATGTCTGCAACTTGATCATCTGTAGGGCAAAAGAGCACTTCAAGAACACGATCATGAACAAGATTTCTGATGAAGTGCATGTGTAGCTCAATGTGTTTGCTGCGTTGATGTAGAACTGGATCTTTGGCAAGCTTGATGGCACTTTGATTGTCGCACCAAAGTGGAGTAGGCTGCTGCTGCTCGAATCCAAACTCTGAAAGGATCTGTCGAAGCCATAAAGCTTCCTGACTGGCATTAACTGCTGCTCGATATTCTGCCTCTGCTGAAGAAAGAGCAAGAGCTTGTTGTTTCTTACAAGCCCAAGTAATAGGTCCAGAGCCCAGACTGAAAACATAACCTGCAGTAGACTTTCGATCATCAGGATCGCCGGCCCAATCTGAATCAGTGAAACCAACCAACAAAGGTTTCCCCCCTGTACTGTAATGAATCCCAAACTGAACTGTACCTCGAATATATCGAAGTATTCTTTTAGCTGCTTTCCAGTGACTTTCATGAGGTGTCTGCATATAACGGGCAACTCGACCAACGGCAAAGGAAAGGTCAGGACGGGAATGAGTCAAGTATAAAAGACAACCAACAAGCTGACGATACAAGGTGGCATCTACTTCAGGTGAAGTACAAGTGGCAGAAAGTTTGACTCCAGACTGGAAGGGAGAAGGGGCTGGTGTACAATCTTCCATGTGAAAGCGACGAAGAAGGTCACAAGCATACTTAGACTGAGAAAGAAAGATTCCTTCTTTGGTTTGCAGAACTTGGAGACCAAGAAAATAATGCAAATGTCCTAAGTCTGACATTTCAAAGGTTTGTTTAAGACTGGATTTCACATGGGTTATAAGCTTAGGGTCACTACCAGTAAGAATAAGGTCATCAACATATAGAACAAGTATGATGAGATGGTTTCCTACTTTCTTGGTATAGACATTGGGGTCAGAATGGCATCTAGAAAAACCAGTGTCAAGGAGAAAGTTATCCATTTTGGCATACCAAGCTCTAGGAGCTTGCTTAAGGCCATATAAGGATTTCTTAAGGCGGCAGACAAGGCTAGAGTTATTCTGAACATAGCCAGGAGGTTGTTCCATGTAAATTTCCTCCTGTAAATCACCATGTAAGAAGGCAGACTTGACATCCATTTGATGGACTTCCCAGTTGTGTAAGGCTGCAAGGGAAAGAACAAGGCGGATGGAGTTCATTTTGGCGACGGGAGCAAAGGTTTCATTGTAGTCAATCCCTTCAACTTGGGAAAAACCTTTGGCAACTAACCTTGCCTTAAGTCTTTCAACAATTCCATCTGATGCATACTTAGTTCTGTAGACCCATTTACATCTGACAAGTTTTCTTCCTTTTGGAAGAGGTACAAGATCCCAAGTATCGTTCGCCATTAAGGAACGATATTCTTCATCCAGTTGCACCAGCACAAGTGCTTCCTCGATGGGTCCGTTCAACATGTGAAGCAGCTAGAGAATGTTCAGCAAAAAAAAAAAAGAACCCCCCTCTTCCCAAAATGAACCTTTTGACAATCACTTTACAAAAAAGTTGCTTTTAAGTGAATCACTTTTGTAAAATAAGTGATTTCACTTTTACAATGATCTTACTTTTAAATAGTGCAACAATAAATAAAAAGCTTAAGTGACTCACTTGTATTTTTATTTTTTATTATTTAAGTGAGATGCACTTTTACAATAAAGTAACTTGAAAATAAAAATTGCATGCACTTTTTTTTTTAAAAGTAACTTCCTAAGACTTGAACTCAAGACCTATTAAGGAATAAAGCAACTTTGGACCAAGTGAGCTAGTTTAAAAGGTATATAAAATATGGAAATGAGGAAGGGGGCTTTTTTTTTTTTTTTTTTTTTTTACTCTTCTTGCTCGTTTTGCGTGCTTGCCCTTTTTCCTGCAAAACAAACCACAAAACGAAACAAAAAAACTTTTCCACACTTGTGGGGTTAGATCTTGTTAGCTTGCCCGGAAAGTCTACGTTTTCTCTCTGTTTCTGATTTGCCGAGATCGCGCAAAGTGCACGGCAAAGAGCATACGCAGCCGAAAAAACCCTTTCCCTTTCTGTTTCTGATTTGCCGAGATCGCTCAAGGTGCACGGCAAAGAGCATACGCAGACGGGAAAGCAACAATCCGAACCCAAAAAAAAATCTAACAGTAAAAAAAAAAATGAAATATGAGATTTTTTTCTTATTAAAAAACGAAAAAAAAATGCGTCACTGTAACATTATACCTTCAGATCTGATGAAATACGCATTTCTGGAGCAACCGGGAACCGTTTTCGATCAAACGAAAACTATTTTTCAATGGAAACGACGCTCCGGACGCAATGGAACACCTCCCACAGCCCAGAAATGCACAGAAATATCAGAACTAGAAACCCTTTCGAGTTTCGGCAACAGCAGTTCAAGATCTAGATCATAACCGGAAGCGGCACTTCATAAAAGCTCTGATACCATGTTCGGGTACATAGGGTACTACCAAAGGACCTAACACCAAGAGCAACCACTTCACACAAACAGATCACAGATCAACACACCGATGTTTTGACGTGGTTTAAACCCTCTTGAGGGAAACACTCCACGGCCCCGGCCAAATAGCTTCTACGGGACAATTTATTATGCAAAGAAAGAAAGTTACAAATGAGCTTCTCATAATCGATCAACTAAACAATGACCCTCCATGCTCTTTAAATAGAGATCATGGACCAATCGGGTGTTAAGCCACGGATCAAGGTTAGGTTTGATCTAAGAGAAGTTGAGCCGTCGGATCACTCTATGTCGGAAACATATCGTGACCGTCGGATTAAGTATTTACAAATGCATACTAATGCATACTAAAGAAACACACTATCCCTAACGGATATATTACACAAGTTGATCTTAACTAACTCCTAAGTGTCTAAATATCCTAACATGCTCATGCTGTCAAACTTCACCATTTGTACACTTGTGCTCCTCCCTACACTGCTATCCCCCTGCCCATGCCACCACAGCTCTATGCCATTCCATGCCTTCTCAATTCATCACCCGTTATCCACACCGTTGCTCCTCCGTCTTGTGATTTGCCTTGTCCCCCGCGCCTCTCAACAACTCATTTATTTCCCCACGACCACACCACTCCACAATCAAAGTGTGCAAACCCTCCACAACTCACCGTTCCTCCACTCAGTCCACGTGGTGTCACCAAAACCCTAAATGCCAAGCGTGTCCAAAAAAAATTAAATTATAATAATATTATTATTTAAAATAATAACTATTATTATAATTATATAAAATAAAACCCTTATTTCTCCCTTTTCACCATTTATCCAAAACATATATATTATTATAATTATTATTATATAATAATTATTATTAATCATATTAAAATTATTATTATAACTTAATAATAAAAATTATTCTATTTAATAATTGTAAAACTTATTACAATTATGAATTACAAAATTTGAAGAAGACATACTATAGTCAAAAAAAAGGAAGATCATCTTTTCATCGAAAAATTCAAAATCAAAGGAGGACTCCTTCGTGAAAAGAATTTGAGACTATCTATCAGAGAAATCCAATCAAGGAAGACTCGTCAAGAAATCGAAAACCAAGTATCATCGAAGAAATCGAAGACCAATTAGCACCAAAGTAGTCAAAGGAAGATCCCTTGGTCAAATGAAGTGGAAGACCAAATCGAAGAAATCAAAGAAGACTCCCTTGTCAAAATAATTCATGACTATCTATCATCAAAGAAGTTAAAGTCAAAGGAAGACTCATCAAAAAGTCAAAGACCCTCTATCATCGAAAAAGTCGAAGACTATCTACCGCTGAAGAAATCAAAGAAAGACAATCTATCACCGAAGAAGTTAAGACCATGGAAGCTGGTTTGCAATTACAAATAGAGGAACTAGAAGCCAAGTTAAAGCGTTATCGAAGAGACAACGAAGATTTATGCGACAAGAATACAAAATTGGAAGTAATAGTTAAAATACATAAGATAGAAGAAAAGTACAAGGAACAAAAAATTTCTGACCAGAAAAATCATATAGAAAAATTATGTGCGCAAATTGAGGAATTAAAAGACAAAAATGATTTCAATCAGAGATTGAAAAATCAGAGATATAAAGAAAGAAATAAACAATTATGGAGCGGAAATAACACGGTTGAACAAAATCGTTAGCGACAAGGATGAAGAACTAACGTAGATACGACATAAATTAGAAAGTCAAGAATCAAAGATCGGCGAATGTCAACAACATATAAAAGTTCTTCAACAACAAAATAACAACTCTAAAAAGGCACACAAGCCGGAGATCGCATAAAGTAATAAAACACTATCCAACAATTCCAAAGAAATTTTCAGATTAAGAAATCATAAAAAGACACTAGTCACAAAAATTAAGAAGTTGAAAAATCGTTAGAAGACAAAATAATCTACGGAAGACATTGAAGGAAAAATTCTAAACAAGCACGAAGAAAATAGTTGCATTAGAAGTCATAATCAAGATCTTAAGGAACAAGTTAAGAAGTCTAAAGATGATAGGAAATCGCAAGTAGAATTGATTAAGAAGTTTCAAAATGATAACATGCAGTTAGAAAACAAGTTGGAAAAGATACAGAATGAGAGCTTTAAACCTCAAGGGACGAAAATACAACTTCCAACTCAGATTAATGATCAAAATATGACGCTCATAAAAGAACATGAGATTGTGAAAATTCCCTATCGACACCCCAACCATAAAAACCGATATTCAAAAAAAGGGGAACTATTGAAACATAATGGTACAAATATGATCAAAACTCCCGACGACAGATCAGTATGGAATCCCAGCAGTCCACAACAAATCAATTTGGGATGGATTGATCCATCCACATACAAAAAGTTATGCTCGACTCTTAGCAGTTCGTATCAACATGTTTCGTCAACTACGACACCACAGAGAACGATGCGACAACATTATAAGGCTTTGAGGACAAAGCCTTTCTAAGAGAGTGGCAATGTAACAAACATAAATAAGATAAATAATTAAATATAGTTAGGTTATGAAAGGAGGCATCTCCTCAAACATCAAACTCCCAAGCCATATTTAAGGTAGGGCCATCATTGTAACCTATCATCTATTATCTATCTTATATTCAATATTCATATATATTTATGCCTTATCTAATTTATCAAGTGTTCTGGTAAATTATTTGTGAGAGGGAACTATTGTTCGTCTCACATTCTCATTCTCATATATATATATATAGATAGATATATAAATCTCTAGGCAATAATGGCCTAGTTTTACCTCTCTTATATATAGAGAGATCTTTTATATATATACATAATATAAATAGAAATTTTATGGGTTTGTTTAACTCTTAGCGTATTTATGTATACTTAACATATTAATATCAGTTTTACCCCATATACCTCAAGTAATTAAGTTAACTCCACCCAATACTAAAGTACCACAATAGTGAGCTAAACTTCTTACTAGTGTTCTCTAGCATTCTTTCTTAAGGGTTGGATTAATATGTATATATACATTATATACAAAATTAAGAATAATTCTTAATGTCTCCTATAGTTCATAAGGATACCTTATGAGGTGATCTCCATTCTAGGTTATTCTAAAACCTATACACTTGGCATTTAAATGCCAGACTAGGAAATCGAGGATATCCTTAGGGATTTTCCCTTAGTAATAGTTAACATGGTGTTAACCCTTAGGTTTTAGGAGTCTGAAAATGCTCTTCGATAGGTAAGGTGTTTCGATATTCTTAAGTGGATTTTAGTGTACCTCGAAGTTCACTCAAGGTCAACATTAACTATCGACTCATGACCTACGTGTCATCGACTTCTCCCCTAGTAGGCTCAGTTTCCCGTCGTTCAGTAGCACTCGTCTTTAACCTCAAGTTTACAATTTACAACTTTAGGGATTAAACCCCATAAGTTACAAGGTTTACTAGTGGGGCCTTGGCACTTGAGAGCCTCACCAGTAAACAAGTACAATATCCATTTATATTTACAAAATAATATAACGTAAAGGAGGGATATTACATGAGAATTGTTATTTTCTTTCTTACTAAGGACTCAATCCGTAATCTAGGATGTAAGACTTGGATTCTTCCAATCTTCTTTTTGACACCCCCATCTCTTGTATTGTCCTTCTATTTATAAGTCTTTCAATGAGGAGAAGGAGCCTATGGTTTTCAACTTTTAGATCACTTAGTTCAGTTATTTGGCAGTTTGTTTTCTTCATCTTATCTCTTTTTAACTATTAAAACTTTTAGTGTCTTTATTTTATCTTTAATATATATATGAACTCTTAGTTATTTATCCTTTAATATTGAAATATATATATATATATATATGAACTCTCAGTTATTTATCTTTTAATAATGAAATATATATTTATATTTGAACTCTCGGTTATTTATCTTTTAATAATGAAATATATATTTATGTTTGAACTCTCAGTTATTTATATTTTTAATAATAAAATATATATATGTAGATTTGAACTCTCAGATATTTTAACATAGGATTTCTTTTAATTATCCTATCACCAGTTGATTTAGTTTGTCAACTATTTGATTGTTCTAATCCTTTGCATGCTCGATCCCTCTTTGAGCAGCAGTAACAGTCGGTTTTTAAAATAAAGAAAATATAATTCATTTAAACAATAGAAAATATGATTACTAATGCTCCAGAGTTTTTGGCTCAACATTAGTAATATGATGAGTTTTAGTGCTATTAAGATTTTTTAGGCTCAACACTTTTAAGTGAAGTAACTCTAGTGTTATTCAGAGGTTATGCTCAACACTTTTCAAGTAGAGTTGCTCTAGTGCTATTCCAGATATTATACTCAACACTAGGTTAGGTGTTATAAAAACCACACCTAGAGACAATGATGAAGGTCTATATGCTCCAGAGCTTATGCTCAACACCTATATAATAGTCCATGTGCTCCAGGGCTTATGCCCAACACTTATTAATTAAAATTAAAAGGTTATCCATGTGCTCCAGAGCTTACGCTCAACACAACATAAAGTAATCCATGTGCTCCAGGGATTATGCCCAACACATAATAAAAATTCATCCATGTGCTCGAGGGATTATGCCAAACACATAATAAAAATTCATCCATGTGCTCTAGGGCTTATGCTCAATACAAAATAAAATCCATCCATGTGCTCCAGAGCTTACGCTCAACACACAATAAAAGTTATCCACTTACTCCAAAGCTTACGCCCAACACATAATAAAGTAGTCCATGTCTCAAAATATTACACCTACGATAGCACATGCTATGCCATACGTTCACAATGTGAACCCCTTGAGCTATGACCAATACAAAATAAAAGATTTTCCACAACATAGCCACATTATGAACATCCTCACATAGTTTAGACATCATTCCCACTGATATTTAATGATATTTGTGCACAAACATTTGATGTACAAGGGACATTATAGTTTTGAACAATTAGAGATGATGATTACCACAATCATGTACCTACAACAACTTTTCAAAGACAAATAACATCCACTTTCGGTCACAATGATTCACCTGTACAAGAAAATATCATATATTAGGTTCCAACATGGGTAGATGTTAATAGTAGTCATTCAACATCCAACACTAACACTACCCTCCATACATTCATACCTCCTTTTGCAATACATTTCTTAACATGGATAATTTCATTTCAATCAGTTTCCGCTTCCTAGAGCCATTCCTAAAGTAGGAGGACTTGATGATTTCGATTTAAACAAGGAGGAGCTAATACAAAATAAGGATCTTCCAACTAGTTTAGTCTCCAAGGAGAACCCCTACTATGAGGGTATAATTATACTCTTAATTATTTTTGGCCCAACAATAATATGTATGTGCAACTAGTTAGTTAGTTAGAGGCATCTTTTTCTAACCTTCTTGCTACCTACATTTGCATTGTTTGGCATTTCTCATAGTCTTAAATTTGTGTTCACTTAGTTTTTATTCTTTCAATTTTATATTTACGTAAAGTAAACGTATTGAAAAACTATAAGTAAAACTTTTGGTTGATAGTTAATAATCAAACAATCTTTTCTAAGCATTTCACTTATGTCTTTTTTTTATATATTTTTAGGGATTATGTTATGTGAGCATTATTTTGTCTTCAGAGGTAAACACATTTGTGCCTGATCATATACACCAATGGTTTTAACTATAAGATTATATATATAAAGAGGAAGTAAAACATTGTATTTATCTTTATTTGGAGACTCTTGGTTGGTAGATGGCCTTTTAAGAGTTTAATGGATCCCCAAAGTTTGAACCATCATTTTTATATGAAGAGACATATGAAGTTATTAGGATAAACTTGTCTTCGATATAAGCAAATCTTTAAATAATTGAGATTCTACTTTTAATTTTATAACAAGAAACCAAAATTATTTATTAGAGCATATCCTTGATATGCAAATATATTTTTAGACCCTTTAGGACGACATATACCTTGAGGTAAAAGTGTAGGATATATTATGTTATTAAACGAACAAAAAATACATCACCCATTAGCTATGTAATAAACACATCATGGGCCTTGGGAGTGTAGTTTGAGTGGTGATAGAGTGTCTTCTTAAGGAACTCATTGTGATGTCACAAGGGATAACCCATACGACATGCTTGGGGATTGTGTGTGTGCACTTAGGGGTATAGTGATAGAAGATGGGAAACAACACCGTGTCACACGAGTATGAGCCCCGTCCCAGTTCAAATCACACGACTAATGATATTACTTTGATTTCAATACCAAGAATTTTTTTTTGAAAAACATGATAATTGTTTTCTACGTTGAAACTAGGTTAGACATAAATTAGACAATGTTTATACAAAGTGCCTTTAAATAGTGAAATTATGAAAGTGACTACCTTTTCCAACTTAATAGTGCTTACATCGAGTAGTGTAGTTAATTATCGAGCTTAAACATCATAATGAAATTGTGGATTCACAATAATATCAATTTAAGAAAATTGAGTATATAGGAAGCTTTTCTTCTCCCACTTCTACAAGGTGAGTCATGAATGGAAAGAATATAGGACATATTTCTTCTCCTATTCCTTTATTAGAATATGTTTATTCCTTGATTAGCATATGTTTTCTTCATGATGGTTACCATCCCATTTGGATATATATATTTTTTTTCTTTTAAATACGAGGGGATGCATAGTAGTAATTTTTCTAATTGGAGGAGATAAACAATATGATTTATGAATAAATTTAGTTGTGATGAATGTATTTTATCAATAGAGTGTTTTATTCCTAGAAGACATTACTTGTGGAACATATTCATTCAATTCAAAAGCTATTTTATAATAATATCTAGGTAAAGAAGCTTGAAATGAAATACTAAGTTGTGATACCGAATGAATTATTGTAAATGGATTTGAATTAAATGATAAAACATATCTAAATGAGATGGATCTAGCTCCTCCTTTTTTTTTGTTCATGCTTCCATGGTTTAGCTACAAATAGTTGTTTATGTACATATAGAATATTGTCTTCACCTTAGATATATGCACAACAACTAACAAACTTACAATAAACACAAAATTATAATTTTGGTGGAATATTTTATTTTTAATGAGTTAGACATAGCATATTATCTCTAGTAACTACCATGAATTTGGTTGATACCTAAATTTATTATGAATTTTTTTTCCATTATTTATCGTAAGTTTTCTTAACTATTTTAGGGAATTTATGCATATTAGTATGTACACTAAATTTTGTTTCTATTTAACATTACCATTTTCCTTGTTCCTTCCTAAGGTTTCTTTAATGATTTTAGGAAACTATACATAATATTATGTATCACAGTTGTTAAAAATGCATGATTCTATGTATGCTACTAATGGGTTCTATGGTCTTTGATTTATGCCTTTCAATCGGGTTCTATGGGGTAAAATTTTGTTGTGTCACTAATGCTTTATTCAATATTTCACTTACTAAGGCTATAGTGTATGTAAATAGCTACCTCCTATTGTATGCTATATAGTGTATGTAAATAGCTACATGCTATTGTATGCTATATAGCGTATGTAAATAGCTACCTCCTATTGTATGCTATATGTCTTGTTCAACACCAATGTCTTAGTTTTATTCACAAACTTATTGAGGTGTTTGGTTTCTCTTATAATATATTTTATATGGTGTTATCATAAGTCTTGTCTCAATATTAATGTTTTTTTGTAACTTCCCCACTATAGATGTTATTGGTCGTTATCATAGCTCCTACTTTAACATTCTTATTTTTTCATTATCTTTACCAATAAATAATTATTAGATCTTCCCCAAAAATGTTGTATGGGTCACATGGATAAGAACAGCATAGAACTTCTCACTTCATGTTTAATATTTTAAAGATGCTCTTCAAGAGGTTGAACCTAACTTGGTAGTAGACAAGTAAAGAAAATATTATCCCTAAGGTTAAGAAAAACATAGAAAAACATAAACTTTATGTTTAAAGTTTAATATTTTAAAAAATATAAAATAGTGTAAAAAAATGAAGCTAATTTTATGAAAGAGAGGAAATAAAGAAGCATACACAATGAAGGAAAATGTGGAAACCATAATTTGTTACCTACTCTGACTTACTCATTCAAAAAATCTAGTTACGTAGGCATCCTCATTCTAAGCCAAATATATGGACACCACATAAGGATTGATTAAATGTTATGTAGAAAGGAAACACTAAGATATAAGAGAATTTGTTTATATTCATATGATGAAAATCATGCCTCAATATTTGTTGAATAATGTTTATACTTTGTTCATTTTTTCTAGCATGTATCGAATGTACAGAGAATTTCCCTTACTCATTATTTTTCTTGATGATATAATCCAATCAATTATCTATAATATACTACACATTCATTGACATGCCACTGATGTAAAGAAACAATTAGATTTTAAAGTCAATATGAATGTCTTCGATGCTTTCTTTCATTGACATGCCACTCATGTAAGGAAACAATTAGATTGTGAAGTCAATATGAGTGCCTTCGACGCTTTCATTGACATGGCACTCATGTAAGGAAACAATTAGATTCTAAATTCAATAGGAATGCCTTCGATGCTTTCATTTTCAAAATCATCTAAGATTTATGGACATATTTATGTGAGAAGGTGATATGGTTTTTAGTCATATTTTATACACAAATAGGGTGATATGGATATTAGTAGCATTTTATAAATAATTCTTTATTAATAGTGTTACATAAGATATTACTTTATTTTCAATCAGATATTTACCTGGTATCCTTTTTGCTCATTCATGAAAATTATTTATGATTAAATTTGGACTCTAGGGTTTAATGAATTGTGGAAATATATAATATAATGTTTTAGATTTACATGCACTTAGTATTCATGCTTTTTTTTTTTTTTTAAGTTATCATGACTCACAAGTTGGGCTCTTATGTCCACTAAATTTTGGCAAAAGCATCTTATAATACTTTAGACATATCTCACATATATTTGTCCTGATTTCTTCATGATTGAGTTGTTAAATTTTGTAATGAGTGAAAACGATCAATTTTGGCAAAATAATCTTATAATACTTTCACATATAGACACTATAATCAGAGTATTTTTGTCCTTTTTATCCTCAAATTTATAAAATTTGTTAAATATATATTATAATTCTTTAGATTTACATGCACTATAGTTAGTATTCATGTCTTTTTTTTTAAATTATACATGATCAAAGTTGGGCCCTTATTTCCACTAAATTTTGGCAAAAGCATCTTATAATACTTTGGACATATCTCACATATATTTGTCTTTATTTTTTTTTAAGTTATACATGACCAAAGTTGGGCCCTTATTTCCACTAAATTTTGGCAAAAGCATCTTATAATACCCTGGACATATCTCACATATATTTGTTTTTATTTTTTCATGATTGAGTTGTTAAATTTTGTAATGAGTGAAAACAATCAATTTTAGGAATATAATCTTATAATACTTTTACATATATACACTCTAATTAGAGTATTTTTGTCTTTTTTTTTTCCTCATTGCAAAATTCAGTGAAAAAAAACTTTAATAATTATTGAATTTTGTGTTTTTTTTCTTGATTATTAAGTTTATATATTTTGTAATAATGGAAAGCAAACAATTTTGAAAAAATCACCTTATTACACATTCAACTTATATATAATATAGTTATATTGTTTTTAGTTTATTCTTTCTTTATTAAATTAATAGATTTTATAATTAATAAAAATAATCAATTTGAACAAAAGCATCTTCTACTTTAAACTTATACACCATGATTATAATATTTATGTTAAGTTTGAAATTATACACAATAATTATAATATTTATGTCTTATTTTTCTTTATAATTAGAAGATTATATTTTGTAACTAGGGAAAACAATCAATTTTAACTAAAAACATATATTATATAAACAATCATTTTTAATTAACTACAAACTATTTATATATATTATAGATATAATAGTTTTATTCTAAAAAACAATTCATTATTAGTAAGCTGATACATCATTTAACCATAAAAATTGTCATTATCATTATCATGATATATATTTACATGATTATATTTTAAATAGAATAAATGGATCCAATCAAATTTTAAATTGTAAATGCATCAGTAATGAGCATTTTTGTATATTTTATACAAAGAATTTCATTATTATAATTAGAGTATCTATTAAACATTCAAAGGGATCAAATTAGCTTCACAACATCTTCCCCATATTGAGCTCCAATTTTTTGAGGTGTTACTTTTATTTTTGGGAACATCCTAACTTGGAAACATCTTGCCCGTATTAATCTATTTAGCACCTTGCAACTCTCCGTGCAACAATTTGGAGCTTTTGTAGGTGTTGTATTTCAACAAAACTTAAAACCTAACCTAGACCAAACACTTCGCATGTATAAAGAGTATTTAATAGAATTTTACATTCAACAAGCTATATGGATGGCACTTGAGAATTTCACAGTGTTGTTTAATGATAAAGGACCTATTATAAAAACTGACATTTCGAGAATTTGGATTCCTTCCTCTATACTTGATAGATCCAAGTTTAAAACACATCTATACTAGTTACTAAATATGTATATTTACATTAACACAATATTTTATGCAAATATCCTATATTTACAATATTTATATTTATTCATTTTATGATGCCTTTCTTATATAAAATTTGTTATCTATTTACATATTAACATATAATTTTACTATTGTAATTGGGGCACATATACATTTAATGTTGTCTCAAAACTCATTTATATAAAGTTTTGAAATTAATCACTACTTTATTGTACAATTATTTAAAAGATCAAATGTATCAAAAACTTTCAAAATTCAGTAAAGATTCACAATTCAATAAAGTACAAATAGTCTCTCTTTTAAAACATAGTTTGCAAGTAAATTAAATTCTCTATCAAATAGTGAACCATCATTTAAAAATTGAATTCTCTATCTATACCACTTATGTATATACAATTTACTACCAATGAGACAAACATCCTATACCTACCGTTTATTACTAATGATGAATCCCAAAAACATGAATACCTGGTCTCCTATATCTCCATACCTACAATTACAATTTACTACCAATAATGAATTCGAATTCGAAAAACATGAATATCCTTAACCCACAAGAAAAATTAGTTTCAAAAGAAACTTAAGGACCAACCATTATACCTCATAATTTGTTCCATGACCCGCGATGACCCATCTTTATTTTGAATGACAAATACTAGGTATCTGACAAGAAAAGTAAGCCTCCCAAACTACATGGTGATTTCTCTGCACGCCTCATCAAAGAAACTCCATTATCTAGAATAAAGAGCATGTGACTCTATTGTCTTTATATTTAATTAAGACAATATTATATTTTTTTTGTTTTTTTAATTATGACCAGTAGACCTGAACCACAAAGTACACCACTAACACATCAGTGTGAGTGTCGTATACAGCTGACCACTCTCTCTCATGGTAACGCAATGCCAAAATGTGAACTCCTATTCACGGGAAACTGCCACCAAAATTTTACATATGTGAAAAAATTATTATATAATCCTTTCTCTCCAATGATTAATTCCATTTCCATTATTGAAACTTTCGAACGTTATCCCATGGCATCTACGTGTTTCTTTCTGCAACCGTATAATTTGAGGAGACCCACATCTCTCAAGCGACGAGCTACAGGTTTATATTCGACGGACTTGTGTATTCAGAATGATCAAGGATTTTTTATAATGTATTGTCGCATCAATTGTTTGACGCAGTGGAAAGCATAGAAGATATGAGGCATATTCTGTTTGACTTTTTCTATGCCGATTATTTTCTGAGTTTGAGTACTTGTAGAAGCCATCAATTCTACTGTTCCTTTCTTAGATCGCTCCTCTTGCCCGACGGCTTGCTTTTCCTCTGAGCATTAAATATGATTTTCGGTTTTATCTGTTTCCATCGTCCTTGTATGAAAACAAGAGGCATAGGCCCTTTTCGTAATTTTCTAGGAATTTGAACTATGACAGGTTCTCAATAAACTATAATATTCACGTATGACAAGTAGTTAAATCGAATTAGAATCTGTTACGATTAAATAAACTTACAATTTTAAATTTTTTTAGGTGAATATATTCTCATATGGAATGTAATATATTTTCATTATATATTCTTATAATGGAACGTAATTGTATATAAGATGTATTCTCATGTCTGGTGGTTGGGGTTTAAAGGACTAAGTCTGGTGGTTGGGTTTAAACGACTTACATGCTTTTAGTGATGCATTAAGACTTAAGAGTATGCGGCGGGCTATATACAGTGGTTCTTTTTGGTTTCTGGTTATATTCTATAAATACATCAATATTAAGATATCTTTCTGGCTCAGAAATCCAAAGAAAAAGTTATGGGGAGTCTCTCCAGTTTGGAGAGGTTTTATGAAGATATATTGTTGGTTTGCATAGTATTTTTGCTGGAAAGTTGGCAATGGATTTGAGGTATCTATTGATGTGGATCCTGTTCTGGGTATTAAGGGCCATTATCAGCTTTCAAATGAGTTGGTTTCTTTTTTGAGAAGTTTTGGGTATTTTACTTTGAACTCAATCGCTAAGAATGTTGATTCGGGATATTGGTTCGATGCTATGGATTTGAACTTGCTGCTGGGGTTGATAAATGAATGGGACTGTTATGTTCAGAGATTGAATGCTGCAGGCATTCGGCTCCATGCAGATGAGGACATGGTTGTGTGGGAAGGAAATGAGGTCTCCGGTTACATTACTGCTAAATCTGCATATGAATGTCTTATCCGTAGAAGGTGTATCTATCCTAAGAACTGGTGGTATTGTAAGCTATGGCAATGGCATGTGCCCTTAAAGTTGAAATGCTTTTCATGGTTCTTATTATGCGATAGATTAAAGACTTGGGACAATTTGATGTTTATTGGATGGATTGGTCCTAGTTGTTGTATCTTATGCAAGTTACAATTGGAGAATATCAATCATCTTTTTATTAACTGTTCATTTACTGTGGAGATCTGGGACAAATTCTATGAGTTGTTTGGTATTCCACATAGATGGGGTGGTCCATCTATGGGTGTATGTCTTCAGGATTGGATAAGATATGAAAAAAGCCACCAAATGTTGCCACTGTTTATCAGCTGGTCCATCTGGCATTACCCGAACAAGGCTACTTTTGAAGGTCAGCTACCAAATTTACAGGGTGTGTCAACAGTATCTTGGTTCTCTATTCACAGTATCAGTCTGAAATATCTGTTCCGGCTCCAAGGAATATTGGGGAGCATCATCTTACTTTTTAAGGTGCCATTACTTTTTTTCGATGGGGTTGCAAACATGGGTGAATGTGGTGTTGGTGGCATTATATATTTGAATCAACATCATTACTTTTTTCTTCGTTTAAAGTGTGGCAGGGGTTCAAATATGAAGGCAGAGCTCATGGCTTTGTGGTGTGTTGTCCGTGTGGCTAATATTTTTGGTTTAGTAGCTATGAAGATTTATGGGGATTCCCGGGTGACTATCAAATGGGCTCGTGGAGAGTATGATATCAATGTCTTGGGTCTGATCGGCTAGTGCAGGTGTATTAAAGATGAACTTGGGCTGCTGGCTTCGGTTTCTTTGGAACATATTTATAGGGAACATAATGCTCTGGCGGATAGTTTATCTAAGTTGGCTCTTGAAGGTGAAGAAGACATGTTGTTTTGGGAAGAATTCTATGAGGAGCAGCAGATAGCTTATGGGTCCTATAATTTTATGATATAATGCTGACCTAGAGTTGAAGTTTCATGGTTTTTTTGATGTATTTTGTAATATCTTGGGTATCCGTTGATGGGATTGCCTTGATGACAATTTCGTTGTATTTAGACTTTATCATGTACTTTTTGATTCAAATATTGAATATCAATAATATGTTTTTTTCACGGGAAAAAAAGATGTGTTCTCATGTGTAATGTAATTGTATATAAAATTTGTTGGTATTGGAATAAGATTCCATATAAAATTTGTTGTCTAGCTTTGTTTTTTTAAGTATTTTTTTTTTCTTCTATATTGTTTAATACATTTTAATTAAAGTTTTATTATTGTTTAACTGTTTTTAATAAATAGTTACTATTTTATTTTTACTTTTCAATATTTTTGAAATTAATGGCAATATTGCACCTTTGTCGTGAAGGTCGTGAAAGATCAATGACACAAAACAAATAAAATCTTTTATTAATTTTTTTAATTTATCAAAGAAATTAAAAAATTATCTTCTTACTTGCATTTATAATATTGATTTGTCATTCATACTTAATAATGATGATAAAAATCAAAGCATTATAACAAGTTATGAAAACTTTCATTTGTCATTCATACTTTTTTTTCAACCGATTTGTTATTCATATTTAATAACGATACAAATAAAAACATGGTAATAAAATTAAAATTTTCAACTACATAGGAGTGTAACTTTAAGCTCATGGATAAATTTAACATATGTGTGTCCTCATGCTTCTTCTGAAACGGGCTTTATTCAATAAAAAATCTATACATTTATGGAGATGGAAAAACAATTATTGATTAGGTAAAAGATGAATTACAATTTCATAATATTTATTTAAATCTATTTTGGAAGAGATAAAAAGACTCATTACATGTTTGGATGAAGTCTCTTTTACTCATATCTATGGGGAAAGAAACATTGAAGTAGATCTACTGTGTGAAAGTGGAATAGACCTAAAAAGAGTGGAATGACACTTTCTGCGGGAGAAACAAGGAATTTTAACTGAGTAGTTACAATCTTTGTAATGTGATCCAGAGTGAACCTTCCTGTATCAACAAAGAACTCAAGAAGATTTTTATTCTCTTACAGAATGGAATTTAAAGATTGTTTTTTATATAAGTGTTTTTTTTTCATCAAAATAAAAAATGTGTAATTGTCATGTTGAACACTTACTCAATCTGAGTATGAAACTGAACTCTGAAACCAGTTTTTGCTTTTTGAAAAATGTAAATTTTATACATAAATAAAGTTAGAATTTTTTTTCTGTGAAAAAAAACCATTTATTAACTCATGCAATCCAATAAAATATAACTTCCTTTCATATGATTGAAGGTTTCATTTAATGTTTGAAAATGATAGAGACGTTACATTTATAATAACGGTTTCCTGCTGTGAATTAATGCAATCCAATAAAATACATTGTCATTTCATCTTTTGAGTTAACGTTACATTTAATGTTTGAAGAGGACAGAGACATTACATTTATAATAACTGACCCATGGTATGTATGGCCCAATGGTTTATATTTTAATCGATGAATTTTAGAATTTTTTATAATAATAAAAAATGTCCTCAATTGTCTCATGTTGGCATGTTTGCATCATCTTTCTCTTTCTCTAAAACTACTTTTATGAAATTGAAAGAAGTCAACTTTGTTTTAGGCAAGTTTAAGATGTAATTTATGTGCTCAAATATACTTAGATCTTGATGTTAGTTTCACATATGTAATTGAACAATAGTTACATAAATGGACATGGGTGATTCTAGGGGTAATAGCGAGGGTTTATAACCTAGGGTTTATGAGTTGGGGTTTTACATTCAATTTGAATCAACCATGGAGATTCATGTCCAACTTATGGACTATTTGGAGATCAAGTTTTTGTTGCTTTTTCAAATGTGTCATCCCTAGTGGAAAATATTCTTCAGAGAAAGGGGGTAGTTTCGGAGTTTCTCGTGAGGTTACCTCCAAAACTATACATTTTGTGAATGAAATGGTTGCGATGGAGGTTCCAATAGAGTTGTCATGTTAATGGGTTAAACATGTCATCTATCTTCATCGTAGACAATCTGATGTACACTCTTTTGATAAGGGTTTAATGGATGAGTATGTAGGTCTTAGAACATAATATGAAAGAGTTAAAGCAGACCAAAGTTGTGATTGCATGCGTAGATCTTCATAATTTTTCACACTTTCACCCCATGTAAGTCATTATCCATGACTTTTTGATCCTTTCTAAGATGAGTTAAACCATCTCACAATTGGCAAAGAGTATGACAAGCAATGTCATGGACATAGGTTCCTCTAGGTTGTCTGCGTGTTTTTTGTTTGATAGTGTTTAAGTGAAACCTTGCATTGACTATAGATGTGAACATGCATTGGAAGGGTTTAAAGAGAAAGAAAAATAGGTTATTTCTAGTGGTTGGAGAGGTTGTCAAGGTCGAGTTGATTCTATAGTACTTCAGCAAGACTCCAATCAATAAGTTCTTGGGTTGTTATTCTTCAATGGATAGTCTAAATAATTACCTCCAAAGGCATTGGGCCCCAATAATTGGTTATGGAGATATGTTTCATTATGACGCATAGGGGGATAGGGTTTATTATTTCAGCTATGAAATACACGAGTTCAATCTTGGGAGGAAACTAGTTTGTCAAGTTCTCTTTTTCTCATTAAAGCCATGGCACCGCTTTCTCAATCTAAGTGAAGAGGTTACATCATGTATCCCCTTTTGGGTAAAAATTCCTATAATGTATTTTAAATTTTGGAATGATAAAGACATTGGGAACAATCTTGGGAAAAATATTCTAGTGGATTAGTCCCAAAAATGGAAAATGTATTACTAGATCAACCATATTCTTGTGGATACAGAGATCAAGATGGTTTATGAATTATGTAATTCAGTGGAAGTATTTATGTGTAATAATATTCATGCTCAAAATTTAGACCATATAAGAATGTCAATTCAATGTGCATCATGCAATATGCATGGGAATATAGGCATAGGCTATGAGGTTCCTCTTGTACTGAAAGGAATGTAGTGATAGAAGGATCCTAATAACACTCGAAATCCATGCCTTTCAAAATATGAAGAGGAAAAGGAGGATGGTGTCTTTATGAATTGCAAGAAGAAGTCTACTTAGAACAAAATGATCACGAGAGGACAAAATTTTAGAGTACCATTAAGAAGGGTAGGGATATAGATCGAAATAAAAGTAGGGGTTATAGAAGTGAAGAGGAAGCTAATAGTGAAGGGATTTTATGGGTGGATGTTAATTAATTCAAATCTAGATTGGGGATATTTCTCAGTTCAACTGAGAAGTTTCCATAGAAGACACCTTTCCATATTATTTAGATAAAATAAATTAAGTCAGTTCTCCACTTGATGCTTCTTCTATTTTTATAAAATAAAAAATTATGCAACTAGGTTCCTTATTGAACCGACATAAACCTTAATATATGGTATTAAGTAGGGTAGGGGAAGGAAGAGATATACCAACGACAAGACTGTAACTACTGCATTAAATATGGAAATGTTAAAAGGGGCTTCATATTTACATGATTTATTTCGCCATATTCTAATTCATTGAAAGTGAAAAAAGTTAGAAGATAAGGAAAACAAAATTGAATAAGAAGGGAGAAGAGTATGTTATTTTCACTTAATATCTAAAAGGGTAATGGATAAACACATGGATCATTTTTGAGGGTTATGAATGTATATTTAACAATCGATCTAGACATTAGTTTTATAGGAAGAATGTTTACATTTAATATTGTGTAAGAAAAATATAATAGAGCAATTCAAGAGAGGAGCCAATGCACCATCATGGGTTCAAATAGAATTGTGTAATCCCTTCATATCATTTCAATATTTATTTGGATGAACATTTGAGGTTTAGGAATCCAACGTAATAGATTAGCTCTTAGAAATTTTATTTAGGTAGAGATACCCAAGGTTTTTATGTTGCAGCAAACTATGTAGTGGGGTGATACATTGATGGGTGAACTAATGAGAGATATCAAGGGTTTGGATCTATTTGTTTTTTAAGGCGTGGTCAAGAGAATTATACTATCAAAAAGGAAATTACACTAGTTTGGGTGATTAGTCTACTAGAGGGAAAGATATACCAATCACCTCTACAAAATTTTAGAAATTAACATCCAATTCTAAATGTTACTACTAAAGCAAATAAGATATATAGTATTGTATCTAGGAAATCTACCATTTTCTTTAAAGGACCTAATACTCAAAATAAAAGACATAATGGCATGTTATATCCAACAGACGATGAATTCTAATAAAAAAATAAAGACTAGTTTGGGTGATTAGTCTACTAGAGGGAAAGATATAGCAATCACCTCTACAAAATTTTAGAAATTAACATCCAATTCTAAATGTTACTACTAAAGCAAATAAGATATATAGTATTGTATCTAGGAAATCTACCATTTTCTTTAAATGACCTAATATGAAAATAAAAGCCATAATGGCATGTTATATCCAACCGACCATGAATTCTAATAAAAAAATAAGAATTAATTCAGTTCATATCATCAACGAACTAGCCATACTTACACTTACGAAATTTGGAGCAGGAGAAGAAAGGTAAATTAGGAGTCACTGAAAATGGTAATTATTAGAGCAACCTTAAATTCAGCCTGCTATACATTCGAAGGTGCCTTGCTAGTGTGCTCTGCAATTGGTTGCTTATAGTAAATGATCCCCGTTTGAGATGGAAAGACAATATAAGTTGTATTTGTAGAAATGATAAATATATAATATTAGTACGATTATTTAAGATATAAATATTTATAGATGCAATTATTATTAATTTTCAATATTTTGCTTCAATAAATTATAATTAAAAATTCCAAAACTTATATTATAGAAATAATAAATATATAAAAAATATTACAAAATTAATAATAAATTAATAAATGAAAAACTAACTCAATATGACTAAATAAAACTAAAGCTTAATTAAAAAGAAACTAACTTAAACAAGCAAATCCTTATATCGAAACACATCTAACATGATTTCTGTTCACCCTCGTGTATATTCATAATAAATAGAAATAAGATGAAAAAAAGTTGCATTTAACACTTTTTTTTAAACTTAATTAATAGTACGTAAATTCTAATCAATTAATTATCCATCATAGGCGAATATCGTAGTTGTATCAACTCTCTGGTTCGAATTCCTTAAAAATTACAAAAAAGGCTTAACACCTATGATTTTTATACGATGAATAGTTCTTTGGAATATTTGTCTTCTCTGTATATATATTCTCATTAGGCTTGTGGTGTGAATGTTAACAACTAAACCTAAAAACATGAGGTTGGTAGAAGAGACAAACTTTGATTCACATAACTTGATTTGGCATAAATTTACTTCACATTTATGTGAAGCTCGCACTTTTGCGAAATATTTAACTTTGGGGACTTCTTGATTTGAAGATATTTTTACTTAGCGTAACTTTTTAATTTTGATTTGGAGAAACCTACTCTTAAGTAAACTTTTTATTAACATAATTCTTGTTAAGATATAATAACCAAAACATTTAAATGAAGTTTACATACAACATTTACATAGATAAATCTGGAGAAGATGTGCCACATGTAATAATCAACATTCTTGAGAATGAACACATATAATTATGGACTTATATATATTACCACAGTAATAATTTGACCTTTCACTTCTTACAAAGCTTGGACTCTCAAATACATGGCGGACATCTCTCCTTATTTCTCTAAAGAGATAGATTAAAGACTGTAATTAATTTCTACCTAAAACATTTAACTTGCAGAATGCAAACACAACTGAATAATTACAAAGAAGTATGCACGAAACTTTCTAAGAGACTGACTGTCTGACATCTCTGGGACTCTGCGGACTGACAAAAAGACTTAGAAAACGGGGGCAAACTAGATACTCATTCAGCTGGTAATTAAATTTTTCCAACATAAACTGCCATCGTATCATAGCTACTCGCTGTCCATTTAAATTTCACTTTTGAACCTTTGCCATTGTTCTTACTCATCGTCAAAATCGGGCATGCAGCGCAGTGATTAGAGCAGCCTACTGGGCACGAACTCTTCTCAACATTTTTAAACTCAATTACGAATGGCACCACCATAGAAGTTATAGCAAATATATCTGCAACATAAAAAACGCGAGGAAAAGTACATATATCTCACCAGATCCGAGGAAGAAACGGATTTAGGCGAAAGTCGAGCAAACATGTGGACAGCAGTACTTCCACGTCTCTGGTAATAGGACCTGTAAAATATATTTGGTATAGAGAGATAGTTGGGTAACAGATCATGAAAAGAAATCCATGGGGCAATGCCTGCCGATCTCACAGTGTATACTTGAGAATTCATGCCTTCTACAAGTATTGAAATTCAGAGGAAAAAAACGACGGAGAAAATTTGTCAAAGAAAATGTGGTTCCTGTCTCCTATGCTTTCCAGTGTCTCAGAAACCTCATGCGATGCTATATAATGAGGGGTTTGAATGGGTAGAACCTCCAATTCCTCGAATATTCTAACATCGCAATGTTCTGTATCGTTGCAGAAGTTGCTAACGGCTACGCTATCATAAAAAATTGCAGACTCCGAGGACTTCCTGTCTTTCAAGCACTGGAATTCCTCTTCAAGCATCTTGGGCGCCTTCAGTTCATGAGGACCATTCTGATAATCAGAATACCAATATATATCTTCATGTTCACTTATGGAAGGGGAAGATCTCTTTCTTCCAGTAAGGGACTGAACAACACCACGAAATTCAGATGCAGTTGTTTCGACCATGATTGTAGGGTTTGAGATATGGACTACCCTCACCTCTCCAGCTGTGCATCTTTTGGAATTGCAAGACCGACCTCCTGAACTTATTCTTTTAGAAGCCTTCTCCGCCATATGTTTCTGGTAGGTCTGAATTTCGAAATGAATTTCTAACAATTCTGCGTGGACTGTATATAACAGAAGCTAAAAAAGAGGACCATATGCAAATCTTGAGAACGGGAGCACGGCATAGAAAGAACCCTAGATCATTCTGAATAGAGGAGCTCGTAAGGAATAACAGCTTCGTCGGATATAAGGATATAACTTGCTAGCTGTGGGTTTCGTGCAACTGAAGCGTGGAAATGGAATTAGGTGAGAAAGTGTTTGAAGAATACAAAGGGTATAGATCCCTGAAAACTTTGGTATGCCATTTTTCATATCCGTATTGAATCCGAAATGAGATGGAAACGATGAAATAATGATTTTGCCTATGTCAAATTTTGGTGACTATGGTAGTTTGGTACGAATAGACAATGACATTGTCTTCATACGATAGAGACTGATCAGCTTTACACGATACTTATATAATTGTAATCAGGGTAAGAATTTGGAAAACAATTCACCCATTATTTTTGCCCGTTTTTGCCCGTTTTGATTGTAATCAGGATACAAATTTGGAAACAAATTCACTCATTATTTTTGTCTTGTAATCGTTTTGATTGTAATCAGAGTAGGAATTTGGAAAACAATTCACCCAATATGTTTGTCAGTTTTGACCTTATAGATGGACGTTTTTACAATTTTTTATCTATTATGTTTGTCAGTTTTCACAGTATAGATGGACGTTTAGCTGGTCTGGCTATTTGTGTTGATTAAATAGTTTTTCCTGAATATCTAGCTGAATTCAATACCCTAAAAAATCTTAATTTTCTGGGGCATATTATTTTTTTTAAAGATATTAAAGCAACAAACTAGAATTTTGGTAAAAAAAACCTATTTTTAGTAATTTATCAAATGAAAAGAAAATCATGTTAAAATATATATACATAATTTATTGCATTTTTTTAAATTATTAATTATATATATCTTTAGTTTTTTTTAAGTTGTAAAAAACCTATTTTTTGATAATTGAGAAAGTGTAAAAAAGAATTCTGTTAAAAAATATATATATAATGTATTGTATTTTTTTAAATTATTAATTGAATATAATTTTGTTTTTTATTTCTATTTTAAGGATGGTTTATTCCAAGGTAAGAATCATTTTTCATAACCACCCAAAGTACATTCTTATTTTGTTGATAATCATTTTAATTTAATTTAATTAAAAACGCTCAGTCCAACTTACTAACAGTCAACTTTAGCGACTATGTCTGAGATGACTCTTAGTTGTAACTTTGCTGGCAAAGCTGAAAAATCAATGGCCAAAATGTGGATCGTACTTTATAAATAATGGTACCATTTCCATTTGGATGGCTACAGCCTCCCTTGGTCACACAAATTACACATAGTTATCTATGGATACTGGACTCCATATCAAAGCCGCCTTTGAATTCAATTTTAAAATATTGATTGACCAGAGGTCAACAGATTTGAAAAGATTAGTCTTAGTCTTACGTCGTAGACAGAGTTTTAGTCAATATTCAGCAGCACCTAAAGTCATGCACGCATGCGGGGTCTGCTAAAGTTTAAAGTATTATATGTTTAAAATAATATATTTATAAGTCTATAAATATACTAATATACAATTATAAGTTTAGAGTAGAATTTTATAAGTATAATATAACTATATTAGCTTAAAGGTATATATATATATATTAAAATTGATTGTTTTCACTTATTATAAAATATATCAACTTAATAATGAAAAAATAATAATTCAATTTATTACACGATTTTTTAAATGTCAAAATATTTGTTTCCTATAGTTACATAGAAGAAGAAACCACAAATACTATAATTGCAATGCATATAATTCCAAAGGATTCTAGAATAATTTTGCAAAAAATTAATAAACCAAGGATCGAAAGGATTCTAGAGTAATTTTGCAAAAAATTAATAAACGAAAGATCGAAAGGATTCTAGAATAATTTTGCAAAAAATTAATAAACCAAGGACCCGACTTTGATTATGGATGAATTTCATGACTCACTAAGGGACTAGATTTTATAAAGAAAAAAAATATTTTTGATGAGACAATATTGATAAAAGATTGTGTATACAATCTTACGAAGAGCCATATCATGTTGTTATGAAAATTATATCCATAAATGTTGGACTATTTTCAAAATGAAGAAGTTTAGCACATCAATATTGTATAATTGGTGTTGTATAATGGTGGCATGTTGTTAAATTCGATGTACCTTATGGAGATTGATTCCAATGAATCATGAGTTTAGGGAACTTGAATGTATGTTATGACATGTTTTTAGAAAAAATATATTAAAATATTAACATTATTTCATAAAGTTTGATGTCTGATTTTCATTATATGTTTTGATATATTACACAAAATAAATATGTAAATAGAAATGTTGAAGCATGGAACATAAACAATGAAGAGAGCAATCAAAAGAATAAGAGAATTGAGGAAAAATGATTATTAGTTTATTTAGATTAATAGGAAGTATTAGATAGAGAACTGCAACCATAATGATCTGAAAAAGACAAGTTGAACTAGCTTCTCCAATAGCTAAGTAGCTAAAACCCTAACTTCCTACTTGGATCTTGCACTTTTCTCTCCATCTCCACGAATGGTTGATTGTGATGGTGCATTCTCCAATGCTAGGCATGTTGACCAACTAGTGGAAGAAGGAGGTGCGCCCTCCTTAGGAGTTGTCCCCTTCTCTATGGAGCTACCCAGAGTGTAATATCCCTCCTTTATGTCTTATTATTTTGTAGATATATTTGATTATTGTACTGGTTTCTAGTGAGGAGCTCAAGGCAAAGGTCCCACCAGTGAAACCGTGTAAGTTATATGGTTTAGTTGCTAAGTGGTAAACTGTAAACCTAGGAGACTGAAAACGATAACGCAACTAACGACGGATAACTGCATCCACTAGGAGAGAGAGAAAGAGAGACCGACTCTCTAGGAAGCCATGTTGTTATGGGATGTTGATGTCATTTTGGTGCCGCAGGCACTTGGAGGAAAGTAATCGTTTACTCTCCTTAGAGTTAAACCTGAAGTATAGCCTTAAATCAGGTAAACCTAAATTATTTATTTAGTTAAACTAAACATTGGCAATCCTAACTAAAGTTAAGTACCATAAACATGATTATTAACTTAGATCAACCAAAGTAAGGGACATTTATTAACTTAAGAACTTCAAAATTATGAGAAAGGAGGGATTTGGCCTAGGAAGAAAGTTATTCTTCTAATTAGGTTATATATATATATACTTAGATAGGGATATATAAAATGTAGAGCATATGGAAAATGTAATACCCCATTTTTCCCTTGATGTTTATTGGCTTTAATGTAAAGACTGTATATATACACAATGTGTGTAATTTCCCTAGTGTGGAGCTCATGGCCAAGGCCCCACTAGTGGATGTTTAAGGATTACTGATTAGGAAAGTATTTGGACAGTTTGATTATTCATGGGCTACTAAGCCATGAAGAAAAGTAAATGATGTAATTATTATTAATGAATAAAATAACCAAGAAGCTGGCTAAGGAGGCAACAAACGAGAAGGGGCCACATGTATCCACTAGGGAGAGGTGAGGGGGTTTTGGGATTAGTTTCCAATGTTTTCACATGTCTAAATGTGAACTTGTTTGAACTCCCTGATGGCATTAATGCGGTTGCAGAGGGTGGTTGAGAACCCTGTTGCTGAAGCTGATGGAGTATGGACCATGCCTGTGATTTCATATGGTAGGGCATGGCTCTCATTGCTTACCCTGAAAGACACTCAACGTCTGGAGCTCGTTGAACCGTTTCTTTTGGACTACCCATTCTAGTGAAGGACATTCACACATTCATTGGTTCACCATCATTCATTTAGGCACTTGCCCTCGAGGATCCATCGCCCATAGAGAGAGAGGTTGCTCATACATTCATGCATATGCAAAGCCATTAGAATAGTATAACTGCAGATAATCATGTTTCCCTGGGTAATAGAAATACCAGAGAGTTGATAGCCATGGAAAAACGCATGTGTGAACCGAGTCTAGCGATGACAGAGTGTCCATGAAAGAGTGATAGAACCTTTGAGGACACTACAATCTTAAACTGTGTAGAGAAACCGTGAGAGAGATGGAGCTTGGATTGCAAAGGATAGATTGCAGAACAGAGCCACAACAGAGCCTTATCTGTAAGGCTAGAACGAGTTATCTCGTTTAACTATGGAAGAAGGTTGGGTTGCTTGATAAACTCAGTGAAGGCTGAAGTCTCATAGAACTAGTGACTGGACCTTTCTATTCCCATCCTGGAATAGCACTGGAAGGGAAGGGGCCTTGAGGGACTGTGCAATAGAGAAGAGGGTATTCCTTATGTTGGATGTGGTAGGTAATGTGGGTGCCAGTTTGACTGAGTGTTGAGATTCCTGTATCTCTTTGGTTGAGCTCACTGGGTTAGGAACGCCTCCCTTGCTATCCATGTTCTCCTGATAAACCCACTACCTGTTGGCTTAACATGATTAGCTTGTCTGATATGTTTGATAAACCCAACGGTATGTTTTCTTGGCATGATTGTGTTGCTTGGTATGCCTGATAAACGCACTGCAGGTTGGCTTAGCATGACCAGCTAGCCTAGTTTGTTTGATAAACCCAACTGTATGCTGGCTTGGCATGACCCTGTTGTTGGTATGCTTGATAAACCAAACTGGAAGTTGGCTTAGCATGACCAGTGTGAACCTAAATGCTTGATAAACCCACTATAGGTTGGCTTAGCATGGGTAGGTGCCCTAGAATGCTTCATAAACCCAAATATAGATTGGGTTAGCATTGGGATGGAACCTTGACTGTGAGAGAACCTGATAGCCCATCCTTAGTGGACACACAACCCAACTCGGGGGTGATCTCTCAACTGAAGAGTACAGGCTAGACAGAGATCTAAGGTTCGGTCGAACGTTGCTCTCCCTTAGCCAGTTGCTTCAGAATTCAAAGATAAGTACTCTTGTTATGTTGAATGATGATTTTTCATTGTTATGAATGGTTTTTTATGTGCAAATGTGGAATTGTAGAATGCATGTTTATATGAATTGGATGGACATGAAGTCATGTGCAGACCTGAATAAAGGGATGAGTTCATTGTTATATGATTATCCTTGTATTGCATGAGTTTAATGCATTATAAGTCTTGTGTGTAATAGTTGTATTTGTTAGATCTGATTTAATGCATTTTACATGTTATGATGTGTATGATTAACTTGGTAATGAGTGGTATGCTTACATCTGATCCTTAGGGAAAGGGGGTGTTAACACCCAAATCAACCCTCTAGGTTGTGGGAGAAAGCCAACTCAGGGTAACCACAAAACCACTTTAGTTTGTGCTTCTTACCCAGTGCAATCAGAGGGATATCTCTTAAATTTATAGAAGACTAAAAATAATCAATGAGAAACACAGTCTTCTTACTCAAGTAATTCAATCAAAACATACTCATAGCGTTAGATTTATGATGGGACAATTGTTTTAGGGTTTGGTAATATAGGAAGGAGAGAAAGCATTAGGCAATGGAGTCAAAACATAACACATAAATCAAATAACAGTGTTGCTGCATGCATTATCAAAACAGAGGCAAGACAACCACCTGCTTCCAGTCAAAATTTTGTTGTCTGGTGATAAAGGAAGAAGAAACGAATAGTCCATTGACATGAGCATCAAACAGGGATGAATTCGATGTCACCTTTAGAGGAAATATTGGGTGAATATTTGAAACAATAGCCAGTGCTTGCAAACAAGAATTCTGCACTATTATACACTAATTCCAAATATGAAAAAGAAAACACAATGGAATTAAATAACAGGAAACACATCCACATGAGAAGAAGAAGGAAGCAGACTGTAAGCTAAATGACACATGAATCTCCGTTAAACACCAGCTTCAAACACTGCAATTCTATTAAAGATTATGCTTCAAAAATAGAGCTTACTTCTCCTAGGTCTCAGCCCATTGATTTTCCAACCTATTCTATTTCTACTACATATGTATTTATAGTCCCTTTACGCTTGAATCATCTAATAGAAGAAAACTACAGCTATGCTGGCACCTACATAGCCCATTTCACCAACTTTGACAACAAATCACAAAAATGAAAAAGAATGTTAACATATAGGCTATAACTAACCTCACAGGTGTCAATTCGTAGGGCTGTAGACCACAACAGCCTCAAAAATTGAGAACCATTACATACATGTCGAGACCAAAACACATTGACATGGCAGGGAACAGAAACCTCGTGGATGCGTTGCCACCTTACTCCTGAATATTTACTTGGCCCTATCGATAAAAAAAGTCCCATATATTGAAGGAATCTTCCACCTGGGCTTCTGCTGCTGGAGGAGGTGTCACTTCTTCAGTGTAGAGGATGAAATATTTGATAATCTCCACATCTTCGTGGGTGTCCTGCTCCTTTTCTAGGGATTCCTTCTTCTTCTTTCGACATTGATCCATCCAGCACACTTGTCGGCTTTCCTGCTCCTCGGGATCGCTTGCTGATCTCTCCTCTACATGGTCGAAAGCTACAGGGGACGAAGGAACATGTTCCTCCTCCACCCGAGACCATGCCTGCTCGGGCATGAAGAACACTTCGGCTCCTTGATCCTTCTCCATGACTGGATCTTAACTGAAAGATGCCTGAGCGGACGTTCCTACCAACTTTCTCATGCGTTGATCATGAACAGCAAATGCAAGGACCCCTTCCTATAACGACGCTGAAAATGACAATAGCCATGCGTAATCACCTTCGCCATGATGGTCTGACCGGATCTCCCAAACGAGTAGGAATGATGCCTGAGGCTTGAGTTGACATGAAATGTGCCTAACCAGGATTTTAGGATAGGAAGGAGAGATATATCGCGGTGCCGAGGTGGCATCCGTCCCATTTGTAATCATTTGATGGCAGTAGAGATACCTTCCAGCTCCCATTCCCATGATCAAACCAGCACCGTAGATTTCAACTTTACTCGCATCTGGACCGTCCAATGGTGCAGACCATACCATGTTTGCATATTTTTTACCTGTAGCTTTCACGTGCAAGTAAGATCCGTGAACTAAATTTGAGCCGTGGATCACCACCCCGCTAGAACTACGCCATCGTAAAGTGCAGGAGGTTAACAAAATTTTGCGAATATGAAAGGTAGCCCTTTTCGCGCATGTTCATTACACAAACAATCACCTGACCGTCGATCTAAATCAACATCCGTTGATCAAACTTCAAGACATATGCTAGTTAACATTATTGCCCGCGTTTAAAGAACCCCAAACATTATTTGCGAAGGATTCCCTCGATCGTCGATCTTCGCCGATCGCAATCTACACTGTCCATAGGTGCCATTATGCACTGTAGGTGCCCTATTTGCATTTAACCTTCTCGGCACCATTAAAACCTTAGATTTATCAGACCTCTTCATTTCAGATCAAGCCCAACTGCATAGAGCTCAAGTACAATAACCCTAGGGCTATATGGATTTAGAAATGGGCTTCCTTTTGCCATTTTTATGGGTCTGAACCCCCCAAAATGGTTAGCATGATTCTGGTGCTAATAATTGGCTCCTATTGGTGATGTTATCCTCCCTGTGAGGTAGCAAAGAACCCTGCAGACCTAGTGCCTAATCCATTGGGTTGCTTTGTCACAAAATCTGCAACTTGTAACTCTTTATTTAAAACTGAAAAACAAACTAAAAACATAAACATACTACTACAACTGTAATGGTGAAAAAGTGCTCGACATGATGAGCTTATTTATTCACAAACTACTCTACCATATGCTATTGAAATCGTTGTCATATCATGTTATTTGAAAATGCCAATGCAACCAATCCATCAACTGATCCAATAGGAAAACCTTCCCATCATGCTTACCTAAAATTTGAGGATAAGAACATAATGGTAAAAAGTATTGATGATAGCCATGATCTTCCTGGCACAAACAAAACCTCTTACCCCAGCTAAAGAATATTTCCATTTACTCACCTATTGGGTCATATAAAACATGATACCCTCCGAATTTCTCTGCCATTCCTCTGACCGGACAAGCCTGCCCTTGCTGCAACTTCCCTGACACCTTATCAATCTGTAAAGTTGATAGCAGCCTGCTCAATTCTCTCTCAAAAAGTTGTAAGTATCCTTCTCATTTCCTTTTTCATTCATACCGGGTATAGGGATTGGATGTTCATTGCAGGATTCAAGTAGATACTCAAAATCATGTATGCTAAAACACATATACAACCTAATAAGATTGAAAAAATCAACTCCATGTGCCTCTTTTTGATGTGACTGTATATTTGTAACATGAGAGGCTGTTTCAACACATGAGTTGTCCATAAAATCACCTCCTCGGTTGTCTAGAATACCTGGGTTAAAAACCTGATTCTACTCTGGTGCTTCCAAAGAGATTCCTTCCTAATTTATGAATGGATCAAGAAGAAGAAATTCTCCTTGAGACAAGGGTTCTAGGCCTGAAAGATATGAAGAAAGACTAGACTGACTATCTTGGTCCACCTCCAGTATACTTACTATCTGGTCAGCTTGCTGAATGTATTAGTCAAATTCAATAATTTCTTCATGGATATCACAATCTACTTCATCCTCAGCCAAGGGAAAAACCTCTGCCTGCAGGAAACTTTCATGAATGCATTGACAATTAGATTCTTCTCTCTTTTTGATGAGGGTATGATTCCTCATGCAAGGCTCTTAGGCTTTCTTCACTAACTATCTCAAAATATGCAGAATCCTTTCATCGTCATTCAGGGAACTCCTCCCAGTGCGCCTTCTTATATTCATCTTATATAGGAGGATTGAAATCCTATTTAAAACTTCTCCCAATAGGAACCTCAACCTGCAGATTGCAATCCACATAAAACATATCAGTGCTCTCCTCTCCTTGTGCTTGGATGGGCTGACCATTTATTGATTCATCATGACAAGGATGAGAATGCAGAAGAGACTCTTTTGGTTCATATCTTTCCTCCATCTTCAATCTCCTTTCCATTCCATCTCCAACCCCTTGCTCTAAAATTTTCCCAGATATCCTAAGATTATCTTCAACCTCCAATGCATCAACAAATATCTACTGCAAGGTGGAAGAATTCCTCTCCAACAGCAGAAAGGACAATTCAGAAGGAAGGACGGATGCATACTGCAACTTAGCAGCATTTTCTAGGGGCCGAATTTCCTTTGGCATGTTGTAATAAAATCTTGCAAACCTTCTATTGAAGCTAGACAAGGTTTCATTTACTTTCCTTTTCATGGAGTAAAACTCTGAAAGGATTTGGTCCCATGATCTTCTTCTACCCCAAGACTCCAAAAAGGCATAAAAAAAATCCTCCCAAGTGTGAATGGATTCAGGCTGTAGGTGCTTGAACCATTTATTCACATCTCCTTTGAAGGATTGGACAAAAACCCCCGTACAAACATCATCATGCTCTATCTCAAAAAGGTCCAAAAAATGTTCAAAACTATGATGATGTCTTTATCCTATGATATTGCCATCTTCTCCATCAAAAACGGTATCTATGGTGTTTGGGAGGATATTCGTGAAGGATAGGGGGCAGTTTCAAAGGGCTATATCTCTGTTGAGGTCTAGAAGGTATAGGAGTATGTACAGGAAGAATGTCTTCAACCTTGCTCTCATAGGGTTTGCGGGACTGATTAGGGACCTTACAGGGTTCGAAAGAAGGAATAGGATAAGATCTAGGAATGAAAGAAGAATGTACATCCGCAAGATCTAGTGAAGGATATAAAAAGGAAACTCTCTCATGGCTTAGAGCTCTTCTGCAAAGCATAAATATCATGATATAAATACATAAAGTAAAAAGGTAACCAAATCAAAAGAAAAAGACCTCTTTAAGCGAATTTATACCATGATACCTCGATCTCGCTCCTTCCATGTCTAATACAGCTAAGCTCATCCCCAGGGGAGTCGCCATGAGTATTTTAACATCTTAATTCTAGCATGGAGCCACCAATATCCCCAGTGGAGCTTCCTTCATAATGAAAACTTAATGAGTGGAGTCGCTAGGTGAAATATATACAACCTTCTCATTGCCCGACTATCGTTCACCATCAACGAATCAGATTTGAAACTTTGTCGTTTTGCTGAGGGACAATAAGACTCTCATTCCATGGAAATGATGCCATTATGTTAACACCCAAATTCACCCTCTAGGTTGTGGGATAAATCCAACTCAGGGTAACCACAAAACCACTTTAGATTGCGCTTCTGACCCAGTGCAATCAGAGAGGGATCTCTCTTAAATTTATAGAAGACTAAAAATAATCAATGAGAAACACACAGTCTTCTTACTCAAGTTATTCAATCAAAACATACTCAGAGGGTCATATTTTTGATGGGACAATTGTTTAAGGGTTTGGTGAGATAATCATGAGAGAAAACATTGGGAAATGGAGTCAAAACATAACACATAAATCAAATAACAGTGTTGCTGCATGGAATATCAAAACAGAGGCAAGATAGCCACCTGCTTCCAGTGAAAATGCTGTTGTCTGGTGATAAAGGAAGAAGAAACGAAAAATCCATTGACATGATCATCTAACAGGGATGAATTCGATGTCAAATTTAGAGGAAATATTGGGTGAGTACCTGAAACAATAGCCAAAGTTTGCAAACACGAATTCTGCACTATTATACACTAATTCTAGATATGAAAAAGAAAACACAATGGAAGTAAATAACAAGAAACACATCCACATGAGAAGAAGAAGGAAACAAACTGTAAGCTAAATCATACATGAATCTATGTTAAAGACCAGCTTCAAACACTGTAATTATATTAAAGATTATGCTTCAAAAACAAAGCTTAGTTCTCGCAGGTCTCAGCCCATTGATTTTCCAACCTATTCTATTTATATTACATATGTATTTATAGGCCCTTTAGGCTCGAATCATCTAACAGAAGAAAGCTATAGCTATGCTGGCACCTACATGGCCCATTTCGCCACCTTTGACAGCAAATCACAAAAATTAAAAAGACTGCTAACAGACATGCTATAACTAACCCTACAGGTGTCAATTCGCAGGGCTGTAGACCACACTAGCCTCAAAAATTGAGAACCATTACATACATGTTGAGACCAAAACATATTGACATGGAAGGGAACAAAAACCTCGTGGACACATTGCCACCTTACTCCAGAATTTTTACTTGGCCCTGTTGATCCAAAAAGTCTTCTATCTTCAAGGAATCTTCCACCTAGGCTTCTTCTGTTGGAGGAGGTGTCACTTCTTCAATGGAGAGGATGAAATATTTGATAATATCCACGTCTTGGTGGGTGTCCTACTCATCTTCTTGGGATGCCTTCTTCTTCTTTTGACATCGATCCCTCTAGCACACCTGTTAAAGCTACAGGGATGAAGGAACGTGTTCCTCCTCCACCTCAGACCATGCCTGCTCGGGAATGAAGACCACTTTGGCTCCTTGATCCTTCTCCATCACTACCTCTTAACTGAAACATGCCTGAGCGGATGTGCCTACCACCTTTATCATGCATTGATCGTGATCATCAAATGAAGGAACCCCTGCCTATAATGACCTTGAAAATGACAGCATCCACGCGTAATCACCTTCGCCATGATGGTCTGACTGGATCTCCCAAATGAGTAGGAATGATGCCTAAGGCTTGAGTTGACATGAATTGTGCCTAACCGGGATTTTAGGATAGGCAGGAGAGATGTATGGTGGTTCCAAGGTGGCATCCGTCCCATTTGCAATCATTTGTTGGTAGTAGAGATGCCTTCCAGCTCCCATTCCCATGATCAAACCAACATCGTAGATTTTAACTTTACTCGTATCTGGACTGTCGAATGGTGCGGACCATACCATGTTCGTAGATTTTTGACCTGTAGCTTTCACGTGCAAGTAATATCCGCGAACTAAATTTGAGCTGTGGATCCCCACCCTGCTAGATCTGCGCCGTCTAAAACTGTAGGAGGTTGAAAAAAGTTCACGAATATGAAAGGTAGCCCTTTTTGTGCATGTTCATTACACGAAAAATCACCTGACCATTGATGTACATCGCCAGCCGTTGATCAAAATTCAAGACGTCTGCTAGTTAACACTTTTGCCCGCATTTAAATAACCCCAAAGTTTATTTGTGAAAGATGCCCTCGATCGTCGATCTTCACCGATCGTGATCCACATAGTCCATAGGTGCCATTATGCACTATAGGTGCCCTTTTTTCAATTAACCTTCTCGGCACCATTAAAACCTTAGATTTCTCATACCTCTTCATTTTAGATCGAGCCCAACTGCATAAAGCTTGAGTACATTAACCCTAGGTCTATGTGGATATAGAGTTGGGCTTAGAGGGGGAATGCCCTGGAAGTGTTTCAGAACCCTATGTAGGTCAGGTGGAAGGAAAGTCATGACAGGAAGAAGCCTTAAGTCTCTTTTTGGCAGATTTATGGACATAAATTCAGTGGGGAATTTGGTAGGGAAGGATTGATCAGATGGGGTAGGGATTTTGCCATTGGATAGATATTTCCAAGAGCTTTCCAATGACACCAACCTTGTCTCATTTGGACCAAGGATGGAGAAGTTATGCATCTCTGAAGTTTGTGTTTAAAGTTGCCATTACAGGGGTATGGTTCTGCATGCCCGCATCCACAATTGCAGATTGTGGAAGTGAGAGTTGACGAAATATGAGGTTTGGCACTTCCACATCTGTAATTGCGGATTGCAAATTGCGGGTTCGTCGTTGCGGGTTGCGATTTGCAGAAAGGTAAGCTTTCCAGGTATGAGGTTTGGTACTTCCACATCTGTAATTGCAGATTACGGATTGCGGGTCTACCATTGCGGGTTGTGGATTGCGCAAAGGTAAGCTTTCCGGGTATGAGGTTTGGCACTTCCGCATCCACAATTGCGGATTGCGGATTGCGGATTCGTTGTTGTGGGTTGCAGATTACGGATCCGAGTCTTTTTGATAGTGTGTGTGCATTCAGTCGATTGTTTTTGGAGAAAAAAAATGTATAAGGGTCTCCCGTGGCCATGGAGAAGTACCTATCAGCTAGGTATTATGATAGCAAAAGAAAAGACTTCAATGAACTCAGACTAGGATAGAACACCATGGATGAACATGTTCACAAGTTTCTAGAGCTACCGAGGTATGTGGACTACATCAAGGATGACGGAGTGAAGATCCAATGCTTCCTTGGTAGTCTACCACAGAGCTAAAAAGATATAATAGAGTTTGTAAATCCACCAAGCTTGAATGAAGCCATTAGAATGGCAGAGCATTTCCATGAGCAGGGTAAAGGTAAAGCAGAGGTGCAGCCAGCGTGGAAAGGAAAACCCGAGGGAAGGTTTGACTAGAAGAAAGGTGAATTCAAACCACCATTCAGAAATCAGCCTAGGAGATTTCGATAAGGCCAGAAAGCAAGAAGAGAATTCAGGCCAGCTGTAGCAGGGGATAGAACAACAAAGGGGCCACTTCAATGTTTGGGTTGTGGGGAAAACCACGTGCTTAGAGATTGCCCAACTTCAAGGAAGAACCCCAGGAGCTTGCACAATGTTAGAGGATCAACTACACTAGGGCACATGGAAAGAGCAACTCCTAGGATTCATGCAGCACTGAATGATCATCAAGTAGACCATTAATCAGCAGTGGTGGAGGTTGCAGGTAAGATTGTTGAGCAGAATATTTCTGTTTTGATTGATCCAGGGTCTACTCATAGTTATGTATCTCCTAAGGTAGTTAAAAGTTGTTCTCTTGGTAAAGTATTTAAGCATAGCAATACTTGGCTAGTTCAATTAGCCACTGGAACCAAGAGAAATGTGAGTGATGTAGTGAAGGAACTCGTCCTATAGAGTTGAATGGAATCCTCACACAGGGAGAGTTAAATGTATTACCATTGGGATCAAATGATGCATTAATTGGCATGGATTGGTTGGAGAGGCATAGGGCCAACTTAGATTGTTATGAGAAAGCAGTGGAATGTCTTGATGATGAAGGCCAACCAAGGTTGGTTAAAGGAATTCCAAAGCGTGTTTCAGTAAGGCAGATTTCAGCTCTGCAATTGACGAAGTTTTATAAAAAGGGTTGTCAGTTATATGCTATGCATATATCAGATTCAGCAAAAGATAGGGGACCCAGGATAGAAGACTTCCAGATATTGCAAGAGTTTCATGATGTGTTTCCATATGATTTTCTAGGATTGCCACCCAAGAGAGATATTGAATTTTCCATTAATCTTGTTCCAGGAGCAGCACCCATCTCGAAAGCTCCTTCTAGAATGAGCACGCCAGAGTTGGTAGAATTGAAGATCCAGCTGCAAGAATTAATGGATAAGAAATATATTAGACCAAGTGTATCCCCATGTGGTGCACCAGTGTTGTTTGTTAAAAAGAAGGATGGAACATTGAGGCTGTGTGTTGATTACAGGAAGCTAAATAAAGTGATAGTTAAGAACAAGTATCCCTTGCCAAGGATTGATGACTTTTTTTATCAGATGAAGGAAGCTAGAGTGTTTTCAAAGATTGACTTGAGGTCTGCGTACCATCAAGTGAGGATAAGGGAAGAAGACATTCATAAGACATCCTTTAGAACTAGGTATGGTCATTATGAATTTACAGTAGTGCCTTTTGGTCTCACCAATGCGCCTGCTACGTTCATGTGTCTCATGAACAATGTCTTCAACAAGTACTTGGATAAGTTTATAATTGTGTTCTTGGATGGCATCCTTGTGTATTCGAAGAATGAAGAAGAACACAATGAGCATTTGAGAATGGTATTGCAATTCCTTAGGGAGCACCAGCTGTATGCTAAGCTGAGTAAGTGTAAATTCTATCACGAGAAGGTGCAGTATTTGCTTCATATGATATCAGCAGAGGGCATTGCAGTTGATCTAGAGGAGATTGAGGCCATTATGGATTGGTCTACTCCAAGGAATGTAGCAGATGTTAGATCTTTTATGGGCCTTTGTGGTTACTATAGGAGGTTCATTGAAGGATTCTCTAAGATAGCCCATCCAACCAGTTTATTGAAAAGTAAGGACATCAAATTCACATGGTCTGAAAAATGTAAAAGAAGTTTCCAGCAGTTAAAGGACTTGCTTACTAGTGCACCTATTTTGAATGTTGTAGATACGAGTAAGGATTTTGTAGTATGCACTGATGCTTTCATTGAAGGACTCGGTGGAGTGCTAATCACTAGTACAAAATGAGAGATAAGTGACAAAACAAATGACCAAAATATGCATATAAATGACCACTTTTGAGTTGGTGACCACTGGTAGCAAATTAGTGGCCATATATCACACGACCAAACAGGTGGTCATATTTAGCTTGGTCATTTATAGCTTATCTTTTGGTCATATATTTGGTCCTTAATTGTCACAATTAATGACCAAATTTATGACCACATTTTTTGTCACATGATAAATGAAGGCTAATTTGCTACCAGTGATTGCCAACTCAAAAGTGGTCATTTATATGCATATTTTGGTCAGTTATCTCTCATGTTGTACTGGCGGTAATTTATATTCAAATTTTGGTCATTTTTTTAGTCATTTATCTATTTTTAGTGGTTTCAGAATATAAATAGGGCATGGAGGAAATGAACCACCAACCTCCTACCTATAAGCCAGGTGCTTTACCATTGAGCTAGCACCCTTAAATAGAATTCCTTATGGATTGATATGAGAATAAAATTTCCAAAAGTTAACACCATCTTGCCAAATTCTAGAAAAGGGTCACATACCTCTATCCAAGTGGTACCAAATCAATAATCACGATTTTCTTTTCCTGATCTTGGGCATCTGCATTTGCTCTCATTATCTTTTCCTGATATTGGGCATCTGCATTTGTTAGACTGCAACGACGACCTATGTCAAATTGGACATTTTATTTATCATGAACATAGCTAGGCTAGAATTCCCAGTGCTTGATGATGGTGTCAAGTCCTAAGATAGTGACTGGAAGTCATTCACACAATTGGTTTCATCTTTCATGGTTGCCTGAAAGATGTTAATGGGCACCTCAATTATCTCTGAAGTTTCCTTGTTTATGAGTAGCCCATACGAAGATGAATACAGAAGCATTGATAGAAAATTTGTTATACCCAAGTAAAGTATAAGTATAGTAAAGTATAAGTATAAGTAAAGTCAAGTATAGTATTTTAGCGTCTAAGATGTCTACATGGTATATTGAAAGAGAAATGGTATATAGTGCCATCTCATGTTTTTGCATACCCAAATGCTACACAACCTGCATTCCCATATGGAGGATTTATTTTAGTTCAAATTTTTCGATGACTTTCACATCCTTGTCAGGAGCACCAACTTCATATGGAAATTCCTTGGGAACATCATGTTTTTCTTCATTTCCCTCACAACTTGTGAATGCAAGGGCAATTTCATCTCTAGGTATAAGGCCCTACGTGATAGGGGTCACTGATGTTTCTGGAATGAAAGGCACTCACAAATGGAAAATACCAATTCTTGATTAAAATGCAGGACCTGGAACATTTGATTTAGAAATCAGAGATTCTAAGCAATTTTCCATTTCCAATGGTCGAGTTTCGCCAGAGGGTCAGACAAGAGCATTTAACTATAAAAAAACTCCAGCAGCATTGCCTTTGAAGAGAAAAGAACTTGAAGGAGGTTGGGATTCACATTCTACTGAATACATCCAGTCTCCATGGAAATAACATTTTTCTCATTTTTTAAGCTATCCTCTGGAGGAACTTGCCACAATTTCTAATTATCATTGATAAATTTTCACATGGTTGTGGTTTGTAAGGGATCAACATCTCCCACGTCGTTTATCTCATATGTGTAGAATATAAATGTGACCAACTATTGTATGTTAGTAGCTTCACATTGAAAGCAGCTTGCTTCTGATCTCTAGATGTCATCTAACCTATATAAAATGCTAAGGTATACAAATTTGGAAGTATTTTAATGAGTCTTATTCATCGTTGCTGCTCTCACTAGAGTGGTAGTCATATTCTATAAATTTCATATCTAAATCTCTTTTACTTGAAGGATTGTTGTGTTTTTCTTTCTAATCAACATCTAGAATTATTATACACATATCTGTCCCCATTGAAAATCCTATGACTATTAGTCACATGAGAATCCTTTCTTATTGTTCTTGTTACACCTCATTTTGTACAAGGTTTCACATCGAGGTTTTCAGCTAGTAGCTAGGAGCATCTTAATGGAATTGAGGTATCTACATCTTCATGCAACTTCTTCTCTTCTTCAGGATGGATATTTGTATTATTTGATGAATATTTTTGGTGGAGGATGGTCATTTCTTTATGGTGGATGGTCAGGTTCATGGTAATTTCTATGGTTAGATGCTTCTTTCATGCATTTACTTCATATGGATTCTTCCCAAGATGCATTTTTTTTCCATCTCTCATTGGTTTTTTTTGCATCAAGCAAGCATTCATTTTTATAAACTACCTTGGAATTCCAACCATCAAGTGATGCATTTCACCTTCTTAAGGCCAAAGGCCTGTGACCTTCAAGTTAATTGTTGACTTCATACATTCCCAACGATTTATTTTTCTACAAATTTTGGAGCGTTTATTTAGTATCAACGTGCCCAAACGGTCATGTTGGACATGGTGTTGTGCACCTCTGTTAATTGCTGTAATAGAGGGGGCGATCACCCTGCACTACGAGAAAATAGCACCTATAAATGCTTCCACACAATATGCCTAGTTCATACAATATTAAATATTATATAAGGGGCCATAGCATAAAGCTGGCCAACATGTTCATGAAAGGAAATATCACCAACACAATTGGATAGCAACTCTTCCACCAAAATGACAAGTGCCTATGAATTGTCTATGCCATTTCCTAAATGGAAATGGCACCTAAGGTAGATATGCAAAGAAATGATGGCTAGGAGTCTACTATTTTATATGTTGAGTAAGCCAGTGATGCTCGAGGGCCCACTCCCAAGGACAAAAATATTATCCCCATCATTATGTGTGTGGGTCATCTCATCTTATTAGCAACTTCATTTATGATTACAAAAATGTGCAGCCTTTTGATTTGTGTCCCAAGGCAAGACTTTATTAGTGATATGTTTATGTGCCAAATGGTTATTTTGAACTGTGGTAGTATCACTGTCTGGCCAAGTGAAAATTTTGTTGAGTCATATGCTCTTGCGTAGTTATAGAAGCTATTAAGGCATCTTAGTAGAATATGTTTTAGCTTATGACAATTGCAATGTAAACCACTATTTTTAATCTATAAGACATACACATAGAAACAAGCAAACAATGAAGTGACTTCTTCATCTAGTTCACCAAATGACACTGATAAAGTTGCATGAAGTAATATAGGAATATCTTAGGGTAACTCTTCCATAAGAGTTTTAAAACAACTCTTAGTTGATCATGTTATGCCTGTGAAGCTCATAAGTGCAATGAGACAAAATAAGAAACTTGAATGTTATTGGGGAAACTCTGGCAATCTAGCCATAATGATTTCAGAACATACCACCAAAAATGTATATATGGAAAAGACAGTAAGCTAATGCAATAAAATATACTTACAGTTTCCCACCATAGTTGAAGTTGAGGCAAATACAATAAAGAAGGTGTATTCCTTCTTGCTTCTTCCACAATATGTACTAATGCTTCTTTAGGGGTCTTGGCACTTGGATCAGACATAAGTTACAAAATTCCAAGGGAATGCACAGGAAATCTCTCTACTTCATTTAACAATATAAGGCCAATGTGATCCTGGCTATAACAAAGCACAAAAAAGAACATTAGATCATAAAAATTATTGGTTTACTTAAGATTTTCAACAATTGAAATTAGCAGATTCAATGTAAAGGAATTTTATATTCATACCAAGCCAGTGCCTTCCTTTCCACACAGCAAGAGCCTTGGTTTGTACACAACAGGAATTAAAGAGCAGTAGGGAAATCCAAATAAGTTAGCAACATTACGAGAATTGGCATCCAAGGAATATTTTGTATCCCCCTTTGCCAGTATGGGAAATATTTCATAAATACAATCTATAATCTTGTCCAAATGACCTTGTAAGCATGGAAATATTACAGGTTACAATGGTCTGGAATGGACTATTTCACCTCTATGTGCAATGAGAGTAATGGCAGACAATGCTTCCAAAAATGATGTCTCTCTACTTTTACAGAATCCACATCTATGACAAACTGGTCGTCAGTAGTATATACTTGGGGGTATTTTAGATGGAAGGCCCTAATAGCAACCTCCATGCAAAAATATTTTACATCAACACCACAATACCCTACACAAGTTGTTGTAAGTTCCTTCCTTAATTCCTCTGAGATAGGACCTTCCACTTTATTATGTGTATCTATAAAATGTAATATGGTACCTTACAATCAGGTAAAGGAAACACAAATTCACGATCAAACTGAACAAGACGACGGAGATCCCCATCAATGGCATCAATCCTGTTAGTAGCTTCAATGAGAACTAATTGACCTCGAGAATTAAACCATCCATAAGATGAAGAGATTTCAAAATTTGCCTAGCAATTTACGAGTTCTACATGGAACCTTCATACATGTAAAGAAGAGAAACATTGTAACTAATTTGCTAATCTAGTGGAAGAGGAGAGAATGTATGATTTAGTTGGAAGCAAGAAAGATAACATTGAATCTTTACAAGAAAATACACACAAATTTGCATTGCAACAACGAATGTGACCACTTCCAATTGTAAAAGTGGTCTATCATACCCCATTCATGTTATAGAAATGTACATAGAAGGCATAGGAATCCTTATTTTGAGGCTCATTACCAAATATAAGGTTCTAATTCTCTGATAGAGAAACTTCAGTTATTGAGGGTTTATTTAACTATTCTCTTAACATATTTTTTTCTTTTTGTGTGAAGTCTATAAATCTAGATACAACTTTGTAGATAGCTTGAAATATGGAACCAAGTTTTGAAGAAAAGATATGCAGAGCAAGAGTTTCCAAGTTAATTCATTTGAATGCACTTACAGTAGGTAGACAACTACTCAAATTTCCTCTACCTGACATAAATTGTAACTGAAGATAGAGTCAATCAAGCCCCCAATCTTGAAATCCTCGTGATGTATTTATGTTTTGGATGTATATCAAGTATTCATTAGTTTACATGTTGTGTATGATCTTGTAAATGTCATCTTTCAACAATGTAGACCTAGACTCAAAATATCAAGTGTCCTGAAATACCACTAGAAATCTACATCCTATGTCTTGTCCACAACCTAATCCCCTATATGATATGGCATATCCAATAACTGCTATAAAATGAGCTAGTAAAAGTAAAAGTTTGTTTGACCCATCATTTTTCCCTGACGTTTGACAATACTATAATGTACAGGAATTTGAATGGTAAACCATCAAATAAATGCAATGGATACGGTTATAACAACACATAATACAATACAACTTAAATACTTAACAAAAGAATAAAAATGAAAAAGAAGAGAAAAAATATCATATCACTAGTTTTTAGCATGTCCTTTGATCAAGAACATTGCCATTAAAATAGATAATGAATCCCAAGAATTTTCCACCACATTAGCTAAGACGAATTGTGTTCCCTTGTAAAATCCATGGTTGTTTCCTATATATGACCTTAATAAAGAAAAAGAAATTGGTAAATGCACACCTTGTATCTGTGTAATATGGATTCAGCTGCAAGAAGTCCTTCTCAAAAGCATCTTGATCTTCGGTTTTACACTAAGAACAACAATAAGCTAAAAAATGTCCCGTACAGAACAAAATTGATTCAGTCCTCTCTCCAAGGAACCAAATAAAGTAGATTTCATCATAGGTATGCAAGGATGGGAAATAAAGAAATAATACACAAGTAAGAAAATGCTAAATATAAAATAGCAAATGATAAAGCAAGAATGGAACTTCTTCGAGTGAATAACAAGATGTACCATTTGCAACCTTCACCAATCTATCTATGGGAAGACAATCATTGCTTCTAGGATTCCTCCCAAAAAAAAAAAATTACAACTATTAAATCTCTATCTTTATTGCAAGTAATAGAACTTTCAACATCTTTTTTCCCAGCATGGCACTCAGAATGACTGCATGAAGATCACTTAGAAGGAATAGAGGACAATCTCCCATTGTCAGACTCAGAAATGGAATCAGAATGTTGTATTTGAACCAATGGCTCATCTTTCTTAATATTATTGGAGTTACTAGAACATGAAGCATCTGGGATACTCTTCTCATATAGTTTCTTTACAGAACTCTAATGTTTTTCCTGCCTCACAGTAATAGGAGGCTTAAAGATGCCATTATCGTTTTCAACAACACCACACCTCCCAACTTGAGAACTGGCATGTTTCAGGTTTGCAAACTTTACCTGTGTTTTAGGATGCACTTTAGACAAAGCATTACTCACAGTCCCTCCAGAATAATATATTCCAACAGATGAATTTGATGATACAGATGACATTCCATTGGAGGAAACATTCAAACCATTTCCGTTTGATTTTGCCAGTATCACCCCATTCATAGGAGGAATAGCTTTGCCTCCTTTTAGTCTTGGATTGCTCCAAAGAAAGAACAACATGTATACTTTTTAAAATAAGACTATCTGTAAACTAGCTTATGAAACATGGGCATCATTACAACAATACGAGTGGTAATTTGCGTTCTGCAATAAATAAAATATTAGTTTGAATTTTGAAAACTAGAGAAATTTGAAGATAGGAACAACAATTATTTCAAAATGCTATATTAGTTTAGATATATCCAATCCATGATAGTTGTAGATAGTGACAAGTATTTTAGCAAATGTCTAACAAACATGAACATTCATTAATAAAATAACTATATGCTAAGGCACCTTAATACATTGGCATATGCATAATAATGACCAGAGTCTTGTGAGTAGTGTGAATGGACAATGGTACCGAATAGAGTATACTTTGGCTGCACATCCTGTAACAGAGGCATAATAGTAACGAGTCAATATTTCACATAAACAAATCACATGCATTCACAAAGCATACATTCATGATAACTAATACAAACTGGAACAAGTATATGGTAAATTAGAACCAAGTATAGTTCTAATGGTAGATATATTATTTTGGAATTGGTTTTCAATAGCATTATTTGTTGACCAGTCCAAAAATGGTGAAGTCTATGAGTTCATTCCACAATGAGAAAGCTCAGCAGTTTCAATGGATTTATAATTTATTTATCATCTAAAATAATTTCAAAAACAAAATTCGAGGGAGAAGGTCAAAATGCACAAAAATGGCATAGTTATAGCCTGAAGTGAATATTAACTGTATTCTCCTGAAAGGAACACACACACACAAAACAATTGACCTCCCTCTCTGAAGTAATTGTTTTCATGAAAGAAACACAGATTCTTTAGTCCCTCAAGTGTAACATAGGATTTAGCATAATGATTCTTTAAAAGTTACAGATTATTGAAACTTCCAACCCTGTAAAGAAACAAACAGTCATCCTTTACAAGTTACAGATTCTAGAAAACTGCAAGCCCATTAACAATCAAGCAGACAAAGCTTAGAAATAAAGACTGGATTCAACCTAGATGTAAACTTCTTAGATTCAACCTAGATATAAGCACTGGATTCAACCTAAAGCAAACTTCTATGATTCAGCCTAAGAAATAAACTTTCAAATTTATATCACTCAGCAAACACAATAGATAGTTTCGTAGAACTTAAACTCAGAAAACCTCTTACACATGGATATGGATATTTAACCACAAGACCAAACAATGCATATGCACAAAAATGCTATACTATATACATTTATTTAGACTAAAACCCAAAAAGCTCAAAGACCACCAAAATAAGTATAAAGATGACAACATTTCTCTATTAAAAAGCTTCCAAGCTCAGAGTTCAGCTGAAAGATAGTAGGAAGATCTCCCTTCACTAAAAATTAGAGAAAGGGGAAAATGTCTAAATAATCACCAACACAATGTTTATACATAATGATTGTAAAAAAAATCTTTACAACTCATTTGCTCAAAAGAGGCTGATTTTAAGATTACAGACTGAAGACAACACTCTAAAGTCAAAATTACTCACCAAAGACAGGAAAATAGTGGAAAAAAGCTCACAACCATCAGGAAAACAAAACTTGTTATAGGCTAAGGCACTTTGAAAGGAATAAGGGGAATATTTCCACAAGGCCATAGAAAGAAAAACTCTTACAGAACTCACTCATGAAAATGAAAATTTGATAGTGAGTGAGCACTGAGAAGAGCCTCAAATTGCTGAAAGCCAAAGAAGAATGAGGAGGTGTTTCTAACTCTCTGAGTGCTACAATAGAAATTCATGATGGGTAGTTGCATACAGCAATGTACCTGTCAAACATAGAAGGACTTATAGCATTAGCAATGGAGTATGGCACTAACACATAGGTTATGAGCCAACATTATTTTTTCAATTACTTTTATTTTTCATAAGTTATGAGCCGACATTAATTTTTGTAATTACTTTTTATTTTTAGGAACATTATGTTATGTAACGTAACTTAACGCGACAACATCTCTCCCATTATGGGCTGAGAGCACCTCACTACTCTCGGTGCAATAATATTTTGAGATATTTCTGCCAAATGATGGAATGGATCAAATCTCAATTACCTTGAGGTATCTAGAAGGTTTCCCATATGATTGGTTTTTATGGCTCAATACAAATCCTAAAGCATTATCAATAAGTTGGCCAATATTTATTTCAAACTTTTTCAAAATATCTCAAATATCAAAGAAAATAAAAATAAAAAAAGTTGAAATTCTCAAATATATATGTACATTAGTGCAAGACATCCAGGCATATGTTAAGGAAATCAAAGATATGTGCCACAATTTTGTAGCTTCTGTTAAGACCTTGCCCATAAAAATAAAAAACATAAAATTGTAGTGCAAATAGAGGGAACAGACTCAAAGCTGCAACACCCAGAATTCACAGAAGCAACGTGATGTAGTAGCTTGCATGAGTTTTAACTTTTGAAACCTGTTGACATGACTTAGGAGAAACAGTGTTGATTAGCCATTTAACATGAATGTTTGCTAGCACAAAAACCGAGACTGAAATGAAGAATCTGGGTAATTTGCAGACTCATTTTTCAAACTTTGGAGGTGTCTTATTTTTTGGATCCTCCACTTCTTGAAGCTTTTTTATAAAAACAAACTAAATATTCAACATAAATCTTTTTAGCACGTGAATGTAAACCTCAAACTGGGGATCGGAAGAAACTTATACAATATTTGAATATATTACTCACAATGCTTAGAGATCATGCTCATTTTCCCCACCTAGCACAGAACCACAAAAACATTGCTCAGAATCTATGTAAACTACACCTCAATATTTTGCCAAACTTCTAGCTAAAATTCTCCAACATGAGAACAGCTGACATTTTGTCTGATGGAAAACAGTTTGAAGATTTAATTCTAAAAATATGTGCAAGTATGTTGGACCATCATTGCCTTATTATTCCGCAAACACCATAATTTAAGAGTCCACATTTACCTAACTTTCTTTACACATATGGCCATAAAGCTCAAAAATAATGTTGTTATATATTTTGCCACCATATATGTCCTCAAATCTCTGTCACAAACAAATTTGGTAAGATTATTTATAGAATGTGCATAGATCAATATCTCTACCTTAAGGATGTGACAGGAATGGAGAAACCATGCAAAGAGCTAAATAAATAAGGGTTGAAGGGAGAATTTATAAGGATAAAGATGGATCAGCTAGAGTATGGGAGAACCCAATAACCTCATCAAAAGCACGAACATAAAACAAACTTAAGCATTAATTCATACAAGATTGGGGTTGAATTTATCATACTTGTCTACGAATAATTATTGTTTCTTCAAATAGATACACTTGCAATTTAGTTTGAAAACTATCTTCAACCACCGAAATGTAACTACACCTACTATCTTGAAAAAAAATCTTTAAAGACCAAATTTGCACAAAGAATACAAATTGAACAACTGTTGTTGAGTGGCCAAGAGCTAGAAACAAGTTATGTTCGAGCGTTGAGATGTGTAGTGTACATAGGTTGCACACAGTGTCAACATTACTCAATTATAAGTACAACCACCAGTCAATAGGAATGTTATACATCAGATATATAAAACACACTCAGTGGAAAAAGCATAAGCATATAAGAGAGGTTGCATGATTTTTTAATCATTCATCGGAGCAGGGAGAGTAATGAGATTGAAAATATTGAGAGACTAAAGGAAAATATTTAAATATATGATGGTATCCATTTAAATACCTAAAATGTTAATTTCCAGAGACTGAAAATTTTTTTTCCATGCCCCAGTGAAACACAGTAAATATTAAAATCAGGCAATGTAATACATGGGATTAGGAATCTTGAAAGTTCTGTCTCCAATAGAATATCCATATACATCACTCCACCGATCACGAGAATTCCCTCGAATCTTAAACCCATGTTGCTCAATCTTCAATCTCTTCTTGTACTTATAAAGCACAGCAGTCTTCCCATGTTCATCTGGCCCCCTGCAACACAAATTACTCATAAATATTCACCCGAAAAATCATCAAATAAAATACACAGGAAATCTCATAAACTCAAACAAAAGATCTTGACATGCATTATCCCTCAAAAGTAACTGACAAAATCATTAAACAAAACAGTTTTTTGGGTTGAAATGCTTCCAATGCACACCAACAAGTTGCAACTATTTCTGTGAGACATCTTATACACTCACCCTACCTTTAGTTCAGCAACTGCAAATGAGTGTATCTATTCCATCAAAGTCACCAAGGGACGTGCACCATGCTATCTATTCTGGAAGTGTTAGCAAGGACTTGCACCTATCCATTCAACAAGTGTTAGCGAGGACTTGCACCTACCCACATCTACAATAAACAACCCACTTTCAGAGACATGCAAGCTCACAGCATGAGATGTCTCACCCCCCACCCTCACTTCAGCTAAGAAACCAGGACTGGGGTATCTATTTCACCAATGTCACCAAGGACTTAAGACTTGGCTTCATTTGCAATAAATACACCTTGTGAAGGAATTTTTTCCTACAGGGGCTAACATGTCACTTGGGAGAATTCAACATTGACTAAAACAATAACAACACCCAGCTAGCTTTCTCCAACCACGAAATCCCTATTGAGATTAAACAAACAAATTGGTATTCCAATTATCTCCACATGAGGTTTTCTTGTTGCATCAACGATCAAAATGAACCTACCATATTTTAAAACATCCACCAAGTTACTAAAACAATGGTACCAATGGACATTAGTTCAATTCACGGCCGGTCAGCAAGACTCAATTTCTTTTTTGGTCTGGCCCAAGCTAATGGCTTGAGTTTCAGGAGTGATTAGGCTAGGTGTAAATCCGATGATTTTGGTGGAATGGCCACCCCAAGGACTTGACACACCTAAAAGGTCTGTTTTATGTGGTGCAACCTTCTTTGCCCTTTTGTCAAAAGCATTTCCAAAGTAAAAGGAAGAAAAACAAGAGATTTTTGTTGATCTAAATAGGTGGACTGAATACCTCCACACAAGATTTTCCAGTTTAATACCCCTCAAACTCCACCCAGGAAAATATGAAACAAAACTAACAGGTGTTTTCAAATCACCTCAATTAGAATCATTCCCCTGCATTACCCATCAAAATTCTACGATGAAAACAAAAACACAGAAGTGACCTAAATAACTGAATACAAGCCCCTAGTACGCAATGGCAATTAAAATTCGTGCATACATTTAAAAATTTAATTGGTCAGCACACGGGTGTCAATTGACACTGGGCGCCGTGATTACCTCAACAATAACACCTCCCACATATGATAACCAGCTTGGAACAGATTTTTCTTAGTGGCATTCCTCTGGGTCTCGCCTCTACCCGTCAATAAAAAGATCTTCAAGCTAAATTTAAGCTGATGGGAGTACAAATTCAAGCAGATTGGCATACAATCTATGCATAGAAACCAATACCGGAGACTTTTCCAGATCCACCCAGTTATTAAAAGCACTATCATCAAACACCTCACCTCTGCAAATGAGGATAAGCCAAGGCAAGGCCAACAAAGAATTAGGCACTCATATGACAGGTTTCTAAAAGATGACAAGAAAGAAAATAAAAAATGGGGGTGGGTGAGCATCTCTTAGTCTTACCCAAAATGATGGGCAACATAATAGGAAAAATTGGAAAGAAGGGTTTCATAAATATCAAACACCCAGGCGTCCTTCCCATCGCCTGAGGCTGAGGCCATGAGGGCGCTAACGTAACTTATTGATTCATTGGCCACCATCTGTAGGTCCCTCGATATTGGCTTCCGATCATGTAGTTTTGCATGTATTCCACGCAATCCTAAGGTACCTGGGTCCATAAGCGTACAGTGTTTGTTTCTACACCAAATCTCTAAGCTTCGCAGTAGTATACAGTATCTTGGGGGATCTACTCCTGCTTCAGTTCCCACCTTTTCTGAGTTGTAGGTTGCTCCGACTCCTTGTCATACTCATCCTCATGGAATATTTTCCAAGACCTTTCCAAGACCTTTCAGCTGCAAAGGAGGAGAGGTAGGCGCGCCAGAGGAAGGAAAGGATGAGCAGGATGTGGCGGTTGAGCATAAAAAAAGCGATGGAGGATGTTGAATAACAATTGGGAGTGGGAAAATAGAATAATTGTCGTGCCTATGCCGCTTTTCACAAATTGACAAATAATCTTACCAAATGTGCATCATGCATAGATCAATCAACATCCTTGATCTAATATGTGTTGTGCTGAAACTGACCAGAGTCAACTTTATATTAGAATGGTTAACTTTATTAAAATTACTTTACATAATTTCAAGTCTATCATTTATTTAATTCAATGGCTCTGGCCTCTTATGCATAAATTTGAATGGATGTGAATATGAAAAGGGATTTTTTTTATGCACAGCAGTTTTAAAATTTTAATTTTAAAACTTAAATTTGGAAGTTCTAATAAAATTTTAAAACTTGAAATTTGGAAGTTCTAATATTTGTCAAGTTCAACAAATGTGTCTTTTTTTTGTGGTGTTTCTAAGTTTATAAGGGCTTTGACATTTTGGTGTTTCTTCTTGGTTTGTGAAAGATCTATTAGATAGCCTGCACCACTTTTTCATGGTGTTCCTTTGTTAACATATGTGAAGAACCTGCAATAATTAATTAATGCAAATACACAAGATATCAGAAATAACAAAACTCAGAATCACTTTTATATTGATCACAGGCCACTTCGAGGGGGCAACCTCCTTTGAGCAAGCTCAATACAATTAAATTCACGGTGCCTTCATAGGCCTTAACACACACTTATATACTAAGTCTAGGTGCCAATACCATGGGTCAATACTATGTGTCAATACAAACCATGGGCTAAGTCTAGGCACCAATACTATGAGTCAAAACCATGGGAAATATAATACTATGGGACGACTTACAAAGCATATGCATCCAATGCTATGGGTCAATACTATGGGCTAATATAAACTATGGATCAACAAATACTACGGGACGACTTACAAAGCATATGCGTCCAACAACAATATACTAACAAAGTAAAGACATGGGTTCCTAACATCCCCTCTCCCTTAGTAAAAGCTTTGTCCTCAAAGCTTTAGATGTGGAAATTGATGCAGAATCTGAAGGAGTGGGTCCCCTGTAGCATCCTCGGGTTGCATTCCGAGCCACTGGCGCCTATGGAGTTTTAGGGGGGATTGCATGGAAGGCTGTAAACGAAGAAGAACCATATCAGCGATGTGAAAAGTGCGCTCAAAACGGTGTTTATCGGCTTGTTGTTTTAGTCGAATTCTTGCCATGTGAAAATTGTCCTGTAGAATGAGAAGAAGCTGATCACAGTTTCGAAGAATTGAGTCAATTGCCTGAACTGGGGAGCTACTGAAGGTGTATGGAAGAAGAACTAGTGGTGCTTGTCCAGAGACTGCTTCATATGGTGTCTTACTATACCACTAGAGCGCTTCTGGGATATCCATAGAAATAGTTGTCCAAATCTATGGAGCGATGGGCAAGGGTTCAAGCAGTCCCAAAAGGAGGGTCGTTTCACCCTTGTTGACCTGGAAAGTATCACAGTCAACCACCATCTGTTGAATTTTCCTTTTGAGTCCCTGCCAAAAGAAGTTACATTGTTCTTGGTCATACATTTTGAGGAACCTAGAGTGCCCTACTGATGAAGAAGCATGGAGTTCATAGAAGAGATAGCCCCGTTGAACAGATTGCAACCAGTTTGGAACAGACAGAGAAATAGATGTAAGAGAAACTAGGTCATCAAATGTGCGAGGAGGAGCATCTTCCACCATATTGTCCTTACCCTTCTTGTAAGTGGTCGCATAGTCATAACCCTTGAGTTGGATAACCCATTTCAGGTGTGTTGGGGAGGAGACTCGTTGTTCAGGAAATTTTCCAGACTCTGGAGATCAGTCTTGATGCAAAAATAATTCCCCAATAGGGATGGCTGCCACTTCTGTATTGTATGCAAAATAGTCATCATTTCCTGCTGAGAGGTAGATGCGGCTAAATTCTTACCGGAAAGGTCTCTTGAAGGCAACAAGCTCATTGGTTCAGCAAAGACACCTGCATATCTATCTAAGGAAGTAGTGGATACTGTTGATGGGTGCATCTGAATGGAATGGAGCTGAGCGATGACACCATGTGAATTCTTCTTAAGTATTTTTTCCAGGCGATGTGAACTGATGATGCAGAGAGACCCTGGTTGTAAGTCCATAAATTTGTGTTGTGCCCCATTGACTGAAAAATGCATCCAAAGTTCAGCAAAATCCCATAAGATGGGGCCAAGTGTGTGTAACCATTGAATTCCCAAAACCACATCACATCCACCGAAGGACAAGGCAAACATGTGAGAGCATAGGTTATAATCTTCCATAGAGATACGCACATTGTGACACTTCTCCTTGCAAGGTAAGGTGCCCCCATTGGCAATCGTGACTTCAAAGTTGGAGAAAGGATGGACAAAACAGTCAGCCTGTTTGGCAATCCGAGGATCAATGAAGTTATGAGTGCTACCAGAATCAATGAGTATGGTAAGAGGGAGCTTCTTGAAGTATCCCCTGACTCGCATTGTTTGTGGGGTGGTGACATCGGTTACAGCATGGAGAGAGATCTTGGGTGGGTCATCCTGAGATGGGGTGTCAACAAGCGGGTGTTGAAAGTCAACATAATCATCTACTGTATCTGGAGCTTCTTCATCAAGTTCTGAGGTAGGCGAAGAATCCACATCCAAGAGATAGATCTTTTGTTGAGCACATCTATGTCCCTGAGTGAATTTCTCATCACAATTAGAACAAAGTCCTTTTTCTTAGTGTGCTTGCATCTCTGTTTCAGACAATTGCTTGATAGGAGTTGGTTGAGGAGCAGGCGTGATGGGAGGTCGTTGGGAACCCATATTTCTGAAGGGAACAAAGGTGGGTTTGGAGCATTGTTGAGCTGTGATCTTGTCCTCGGCTAGCTTAGCCAACCCTAGGACTTCCATCATTGTGTTGGGACAAAACAATTTGACCTCTGAGCGGATTTCATCCTTGAGACCATTGATAAAACAACTCCTGTAGAATTCATCAGACAATCCTTTTGTGTGATTGGCTAGTTTCTCAAATTCCGTCTGATACTCTCTCACTGTGCCAGTTTGGTGAAGTTTAGTGAGTGCTCCTGTGAAGTCGTCAAAAGAACTAGGACCAAATCGTGGCAAAAGGAGTTGGCAAAAATCTGTCCAGTTTGGCTCGGGATGAGCTTTGATGTACCAATGGTACCATTGAAAGGCTTCTTGTTCCAAATGAAAGGATGCAAGTGGAACTTTCTGGACATCAAAATTATTATGCAAACTGAAATATTGTTCTGCTCGGTATATCCATCCAGTCGGATTAGTACCATTGAAGCGAGGAAAATCAAGCTTCGGCCCACGAAAATTGCTGGAAGAAGAGAACCCGGTGGCTACAAAAGATTCTGGATGTTGGTTATTATTCATGGCTGAATGATGAAGATGGAGGCTGAGAAATTTTTCATCCAGATCTTGGATTTTGGTTTCGATGGCTACAAGTGCTTCCTCCATGGTGTTTGCTCCTGTGCGACTGACAACCATAAGTAGTAATTTTTTTATTTTTTTTTGTGGGGGGGGAATGGATAGAAAAACGCAAACACAAGTGTATTTAGTAAGGGGAAATTTGGATTTGGGAAAAACTCAGAGGGGTAATTGGGGTTTGACTAGGTTTTCAACACTTTCTGAGGGACAGGGAAGCAAAAAATGGGGATTTCAGAAGCGAGAACTCTATGGTAAAATTTGAAGGCAATCGGGTGAAAATTGAAGAAGTTGTGGCAAACCCTAAAAATAGACAAATGTGGGATTTCTGGTCTTGGGAAGTGGAATTTGGGATAGGATCTTCAGGAATGAAATATGCAGAATGGGATTGCAGGGATATCAGTGAAGTTTCAGGGAAAACTGAGTTGAAACAAGGGAGATATGGCCAAAAAACAATTTTTTTTCTTTTTTTAAGAAATGGATCAGCAACAACGATGGGTAAGGGACTACAACAGATGGATCTGCAACGGCATGGAAGGGATCGAAAATGGATGGATCTGAAATGACGACTAGATCTGGAACGACTTTCAGAATAGATCTGAAATGGCTGGATCTGGAGCAGAAGTGATCGGCAACAGTTCAACTGAAAATAGATATGGACCCCAGGTATGTACAGCTTCCTAACAGTTCAGGTGTTTCACTCGGCCACCAATGCTGTTTGACAGCTTGCGTATTGGGGAACTACCCCTCACTCCATGGCTCAGGTAAAACTGATAACCGCCTTGCCACAAACGACAACTCTTGGTTTACCTCACAGGTGGGAACTAGTCAATCAGGTAGGGATCGTTGCCTTTTTCGCTGGCAGGTCCTCTCAATGGGCCAGCTACTTTGGGGTTCTTGTGGTACACCTCACAATGAGTTTTAGGGCTTATGCCCAATTACTTCCCATAGTTAAGCGGATAGGGATCATTCCCAACTCCGAAGCTGCAATAGATGCAAAAACAAAATTTGGTAGAAATTCCACCCAACGAGCCCAAGAAAGTGCTCTGATACCAGATGTGAAGAACCTGCAATAATTAATTAATGCAGATACATGAGATATCAGAAATAACAAAACTCAGAATCACTTTTATATTGATCATGGGCCACTTTGAGGGGGCAACCTCCTTTGAGCAAGATCAATACAATTAACTTCACGGTGCCTTCATAGGCCTCAACACACACTTATATACTAAGTCTAGGCACCAATACCATGGGTCAATACTATGTGTCAATACAAACCATGGGCTAAGTCTAGGTGCCAATACTATGAGTCAAAACCATGGGACATATAATACTATGGGATGACTTACAAAGCATATGCGTCCAATACTATGGGCTAATATAAACTATGGATCAACAAATACTACGGGACGACTTACAAAGCATATGCGTCCAACAACAATATACTAACAAAGTAAAGACATGGGTTCCTAACAACATATAAAGACGTATCCATAAGGTTTGGTCCTCTCGCTACCCATGGTACTAGGCTCAGATGATATCCTGCCAAGATCCATTGGTCTATGGGTATTTGGGCTTGAAACCATGGAAAATATTGTATATTTGCTTAGTTGGGCATGTAAAAACGCTTAACCAAGACCCTCCAGAGCTCCATTGCAAAGTAAGTCATATATTGAATGGGTTTTTTCCATCATGCTGCAACTCTGTATAGCTCCATAAATCCTAGTAATGAAAGCACCCTAATGCACTTGTGATACACAATGCATTGATATGAGAAGCAGGCTATTAAATGGTCTATCATAGCCCAAGATTATGAAAATTGGTGGTTTCACTTGTTTGGACAGTTGTTTTATTTTTTCTCTGGTATTCTCACCTTATCAATCCGTAGCTTCTCCATGAAAGCTCCAAGTTCACTACCCTTCCAGAGTTCACTTCTCTATGTCCTGGGTTTTCACAGCACTTAGGCTAGTTCCCAGTTTTGTGGGACAACATGGATCTCGCAGAGGATACGACTTAGTGGTCTCAGCAAGTGATGGTGAAGGTGTTGGTAGCTGGCTGACAAGGGGTTCTGTTCAATTCACTTTGCAGGGCCTAGACACACTCATGACAGGGAGAATATTTCCTCGACCAATAGATAGAAACCCTACATAAAAAAAATTGAATTCATATTGAATCCAAATGCTTACCTTTAACCAAGACCCTCCAGAGATCAAAGATCCATTGCAAAGTAAATAATATATTGAATATCAGCCATGGCCATTCCATATTTTCTTAGTTAGGCATTCCATATTTGCTCAGTTGGGCATGTAAAAAAAATTTCCCCATTTCTACTTCCACCAATTTCTATTTCCTCTAAAATTTATTTTCTGCTTCCCAATTTTCATTTTCTCCCATTTTTAATTCCCAATTTTCATTTTCCCCAATTTTTAATTATGTCCAAGTTTTAAAAAATGGTTAATATTATTATATTATAGCCCCTATCTTAATATTATATTATATTATATAATAGAAAGCGAATATTATATTTTTTAGGGTGAGGGGCATATAATTGGCATGTTTTAATAGAACTAGTCATAACCAAATTTGAGTAGCATTTTTCATTTCTGGTACGTTATTTGATGGAATTAGACAATAGAAAATTACAATTTTCAGTAAATTTTAACATTGCAGATGCATTCAGAGATCCCATGAGGGGGTCTATGAATCCATCCGTAGTGTTAAAATTTAATAAACTGCAAATTTTGTAATTTTATAGTGGTTTGAGCAAGTTTTGGATTATAATTAGATACCTATTGATGCCTCGGATGTGCAGGGTAAGTGCAAGATGTTGGAAAGGGTTCCAAGGCACACAACAGGGGATGAAAACCCAACCAAAGGCTTCAGTTAACCCTATGCAAGAGTTACCCTATCCTCAAGTTGTTTGGTGTGGTAATCACCCATGGATATTAGGCCTCTGCTGGCACTCCAAGAGTAATTGGTTTTGATCTATAAGATCAGTTTCCCAATTCGGGGAAACTAAAGTGTGGAAAACAGTTAATAATTCTAATTATGCCTATTTGGAAGAGATTGTAATCTTAAGCCTAATCTATTATAAAAGTGAAATCTAAGTATTTGTGCAGATCAACCTTGAAGTGTATAAAAGCAAACAATGTATCACCCTTAACAAAAATGCCTTTGGATGAAATATTTGCCAACTTAAATTAAGGTTTATTTAATGAAAATTAAACAAAATCATCCAAGCTTAGTGACCATCAAGATGTAATCTGTTATCCTTTTTTTGATTGAAAAATCAACAATGATAAAATATATATATATATATACATGATCAATTGCAGAAATCAATAAAGAAAGTATTTAACCAAACAAATTTAATCAAATATTTTCATACACACATCCATTATACAGAAAAACCAATACAACAGATCTATGTATCATTATATATTCAACAAGAGATGATATGCATAAAGGATGACAATCTGGAACATAAAATCAGGAATCCTTAAAGAAATTTAAGTGATGACCAAAAGATGGATCCGAAAATAACATTGTTGTATTAGGATGTCATGTACCAAAATTACAGTGACTCCGACCACAGAGTATCTTCACCCATATCTCCTGCTGAATTCTAATTCCAAAATCCCCAACCCCCGCTTTGCTAAGGGAAACATTCCCCCTTAAATACTAAATTTACATCAGAATTCTAAAAGGAGAGATTCTACAAAATAGGGATTACGAAATCAGATCTAATTTAAAGATCCAAAATATCCCGCCATTTCTCATAAATATCTGACAGCTCATCTATATTTGGAAAAACAACTGATTCGAGTGACAACTGAGCATTACATGCATTGTTCTCCATATCATGCCTTGCTAACTTATGCCAAATACGCAGGTACATGAGAATCCTTCCTTCCATGATGACCGGTTCTTTAACCAAGCGATCCACATCTTGGATGTTGATTTGTTCCAAGTCCCAAATCTTCTGTGTGAATTCTTCACATCTGTTGTCAAGTTCTTCAAGTCTACACTTTGGTGGGAAAGCCTCCAGAAAAGGATTCATGAGTGGAAAACCTAAGTCATTCATGATATTATCAGCGGCATACCATCGTCTAGTCCAGGTGTCCTGAGAATTATTAATGATTTCCTCAGCTGATTCATTCAAATCAAGTCACGAGTTCAGAGATGCCTTGACTTTCTTCATCTGGAAAGTATTAAGGATTGGGATGTCCTCTGGAAGATTCTTGATATACAATTTCCATTGATCGATTTCTTCTTCATCTTTACAAGCTTGGAGTCTCTTTGCCTTCTGTTCTTCGAGAGTAGAAGACATCTTAGAAAAAACTGATGAAATTTTCCTTGATCTCATCTAGGGCAATATATAACTTCTTCAGTAATTCATGCTCACTCCGATTCACTTCAAGGGCTAAATTTTTGAGGTCACAGGGTGTGAAATTGAGAACACTGGAGGAAGCTGCACTTGCAGTTGCATCTTCAACCTAATTTCTAAAGAGGCTATCTTTACGAGATCAGCAAAATGTTGAGACTGCAAAAGGTTAAATTCAGTAAGAAGAGTAGCATTCTTCTATTCTAGGTCCTATACTTTGTCTACCCAAGTTTTTCTGAGGTCAGCCACATCAACAGAATGTTGTTCCCTTGTTTTAGATAATTCTTCTTTCAGGTTTCTAATTTCTTCCTCCCTGATGTCAACTTCTTTGTCCAAGACCTGGACCGAATCCCAGTTAGCAGAGGAAAAAGCCCCTAAGTCTGCTGTTGTTTCAACCGCTTCAATTCTTGGGTTGTTGGTTCTGGGGTCCAATATCACCTGATCTGGTTCATGTGCTTCCAAACCACCTTGGCATTGACCCTTCTTCCTGCTTCTTCTAACTATCGCCTTGTCATCTTGACAATAGAAAATATCTCCAAGAGGAACCACATCTGTGTCCATATACTCGGTAATGGACTGTATAGGAACAGAAGTGACGCTAATTGTGGAAACCAGAGAAGGTGTCTGAGTGACAGTAGAGGTAGGGATAGGTAGAGTGACTTGAGTAGCAGCTAGAGGTATACTGATGACTTCGGGAGTTGACACACCTTTGTCTGAGGAGGGAATTAAGACCAAAGCTTCAGAAAGTGGAACCTGAACAAGATTACTGACTTCGGGGAGAGGAAGTGGACTCTGAGCTTTACTAGGTGAGTGTGTAGGGGAAACCTTTGAAGGTGCATCGATGGAGGTTATTAATGGATCAACTGGAGATGATTGCGGACGGATAGCCAAAGGCTAGGATTCTACAATAACAGATGGTGAAATGGAAAAAGGGACTAAATGTTCTGGCAGTGAAGTGGTGGTGTTATTGTGGATATTAAACAAGTGGGATAATGTAAATGGAAGTGTTCCTCCCAGAGGCACAATACAATTTGGTTGAACAAATGGCAACACAATTGCTGATGATGTGATGCTAGGGGCAGCATTAAACTCCAACACTGACTGTTCAAGAAAAGACTGATCCATATCAATGTTGTCCAGCAATTCACCATCAGACTTAGTATCTTCAGTGACTTATTCAAGTACTGGTACTGGGGAAGATGAAATTATTTCTTCATCATAGTCGATTACATCTATAGTGGAAATTTATGATGAGGAAGGCATAACCTTCTATCTTTTAGCTGGGTTAGCCTTGGTTATGACCAATTCATCATCTTCTAGAGTGTTTGGAGTAGATAGATGATCATCTAGTGTACCCGATGGCTAAATGTTGTCTGCAGGCCTTGGGGGTTCTAGCAACTGAGTCTGTAACATTGATGACAACTATGCCATTTGCTGTTTGGATTCACGGGCTGTCTGCAACATGATTTTAGTTTCTTCATTAGCTTTCTCTTTGGATAGTTCACCTTGAATAGATTTACCTTCATCTCCATCATGACTCATGGCCAAAGCAGAAGCGCTAGATTTCTGAGCCTCTTTCTCTTCCCTGTCCTTTGTTGTTTGTTTGACAAGATTTGACTGCATGGCCCTGTAACTTAGGATTATGTCCTTTAGATTTTTCTTATACTTCAGAATGTCATGTTGTTCTTGAGAGTCCTTTGCTTTGACCAATACTTGAGAGAAAATGTCTACCCCCTGATATATGGAATCATCAGGGACCGTCTCATGGGTATAATCAATCTTCATGTGAACTTGCTTTAGATGTGCATCCAAGAACTTCTTAGGATCATGTTTCCTTTTTGGGGCAACACTTAGTCTAAGAGCATCTATCTAATCACCCAGAATTATAGTCCATGTTGATGTTGGGATGACCAATTGACCCGGATTTAGAGGAAACTTAGGCCAATTTTTCTTCTTGGGTCCTACGAGTCTCTTGTACATACCATCAGCGACGGTTTGAAAAGAAACCCCCTGCATTACCATCCTATCTGGAACTATCCTGGGTAGCAAATGAACTATTTTACTCCCCCAGATTCTGATTTACAAAATGTACTCACCTACATACCAGTCACCTATTGTGTTGATAAAAGCTTTGGCATCCTTTGAGAATGCAGGTGGTTGCTATTGGAAGATCTTGAAATAGATGGTACCAACAAAACAATCACAGATGTCATATATCATAGCTGAAAAATTCCCTTCCCATAGTGCTGAATGGTAGATGTGGATAGGTCGATCTGAAGGGGTCCAATGCCAACCCAAATTAGGGTACTGGAACTCTGAGCAGAAAACATCTAGAACATATGTAGATAGAAATAAGGGTGTCTTCTTATGAGATGGTGCCTTCTAGTATTCATGGATGGCATTTTTAAGTTCCGCTGACAAGATAGAGGCCCATGGAAAAGACTCACCTGTAAGTAGTACATGATGTGCTATGGGTGCCCATTCTGCTTTAAAATGAGAACAATTGGGTTGACCAAAAAGCCGACAAAGCATGGTTGCGAGTAGGGAAAAGGGTTCCTTAAACTAGCTAATAGGATAAAGGTTATCTGACTTAGGTACAAAGGCATTAGGCTTGTGCATCCAAGAGTTAATCATTTGCTCGAAATTATATCGGGTCTTGGACGATTATATGAACTCAGCAGAGAGGGTTTGTACATAGGGTTTCAGAGCAAAAGCTCGAACAAAAACCTCTGGATGAAAAGTGGTCAATTAACAACCTGTACTGTCATTAAAAGAACGTTCTTTAACATCAGCATTCTCAATTATCCACTTGATTGCATTTGTGTAGGGTAAGACAGCAGGGCGTGCAGCAATGGCGTGAATTTGAGAAGCCCTAATTTTCTCATAGACTAGTCTATCATTCTTGATAGGGATAGGTCGTCACTATAAAAAATGGCGTATATCTTAGACCAATCCATCTAGTACATTTCAGTAACTCGTTCACTGGTGTCAGAGAGAAAACCAAAATTTGGGTCTTTGATCAGGGGGTCTTTGTACGACGATTTAGACCGTGTATTTCTCGACATGGTGGAAGAGCTTTGCAATATCTGATTAATACATAAAATCAAATGAAATTCAAACCAGAAATAGCAAAATTGCAGGTTAACAATGTAAGGATACTAGTGGACTTACCTAAAATAACGAACAAACTAAAAAATGGCACCTGACACGAAATCCAGAGTAAAACGATAATGTGACAGCGTAATTTCTTCAACAGTTAAAATGTAAAAATAAGAGGTAAAAAACCTTATTAAATACATTTACCAAAATAAAACCATCCGTGCGATCATAACGAATGGACGACCGAGATTCACTGTGGCGAGCGTGGAATTGGGTTCAGTTATGTCAACGAAACTCTTATTCAAAGGCTCCGTAAGCCGAAACCTGAAAGTATGGATTTGCGGGTTGCAGGTTTACGAAAATGGAAGTGGGAAAAAGATTTCCGAAAGCTGAAAACCAACCATGCGGGTGGTGGGTTTCGGGAACATGAAATTGTGAGGGATAACCATTCCGAAAGCTGAAAAATGACCATCCCGAAAGCCGCATCCTGAAATTACGGGTTGCGGGTTTCGGGAAGACACACAAAATAAATGAAAAATCGCAATCCTGAAAGCTGAATGTCATCGTTGCGGAGTTAGAGTTTCGGGGTGATTATTTCTTAATCTTATCAAAGGATGATTCAGTGATCTGCAGCTATCGGGTTGCAGGTTTTAGAATTAGCAAAACCAAAACTCAAAAAAATAGTAGCCCCGCAATCTGCACCTGTCGGCTTGCAGGTTTCGGGTTCTCTAAAATTTGGGGTTTCAGGATGATGATGACAGTCAACAAAATGCTCAAAATTTTGGCTCTTTTCACATCGAAACACTGTGGAAGAAATAATCAAACCCTTTGACAAAAGACCAAAGGCATGGGTGAAGAATTTATAGAGGTAAGATCAAAATCGAGTATTTTCAAGATAATTCACCCAAATACCTTTGCGTTTATTACAATTGGGGTTCCCTTGCTTAAGTGAAGCATGGGATTTGTTGTGCCTACAACAAATGGCGATTGGCTGGGAAAAACCAGTTATCTATGCAACCAAATCGAACTAGAGACAACATGTCAATCAACCAATTTCTTGAAACTCAATTCAAAGAAGATACTCAAAAGATAATAGCCAACACGCAATGAACATGAAAATGGATTGATCTCAACAATGACTATGTTAAAGATAACACTCATCCTATAAGGAGATTTAGAGAGTAATACCAAACCTTTACCATGATGTAATCATTAAAACCAGCTTGTGTTGAACTTGGGCGCAGTCTTAGAAATGCTCATGGATATCTTGATTACAGATCGCCTTGGTTTATTAATTACATATATATTAAGTAACACTTCATCATCTTATCTTTTGTCTTTTCTCTCTTTTTTTTTTTTATAAATATAAAATTTTGTTGGTACAAGACCACTCTACTGACTTGGTGATCAGATGAAACAGTGCCATTCACAGGCCTGATCTGGAAACTGGTCAAGCTAGCTCGATGACAAGACTCCTTGTCTTCTGGTTGTACGACCAAAAGAAATCATCATGGCTTGGTGACCATATAGTGATAATTCCAGTCCAAGGTCAAACTCATGATCATAGCAGGGCTGGCTTGTGATAAGACCCCCCTGTTCTTGTATATAACAAAATCTTGTAGAAAGAAAACACTTTATTTTGGCATAAGCTACAAGGCATTACCATGGCTTGGTGACCATATAGTGATAATGTTACTCACTGGTGCTTTGCGGATCATGAATGGACCGACTTGTAATAGGATCTTCCATCTTTTAGGATAACTCAAAGTCATCTTCCAAGTGTGGTGGCTTGATGTGAAGATGTCATTCCACTTTAAACACCTATGAACCTACTGGGCTGGGTTGATAACAAGACCACCCCCCTAGTAACTTGTAATTTTAAACAAATTTCATATTCAAAGTAATTGTAAAAGGATCCATGAGAAATCAGAACTGGTCAGGTTATTATGATATGCCGTTCAACCATGAAACACCAGATAGAGAAATGATGGCCATCCTCCATACCTCAATTACACAAATAAAGCATAGTGAAAGATAATGATCAAAGTGAAAAGTATCCAAAGGCACTGCATTTATTTGGCTGTTTATTCTTTAGAGCAAATTCTAATCAAAAACCAAAAAGTAAGATTGATCAGAATGCTGAAACTTCAGAAGCAATTGTTGCTAAGAAAGGTGATTATAAGCCATCACCACAAGTGTAAAGCCTTATTAATGAAAACCAAAACAGAACAAGAAAATCAATCAATGTGTCAATGAAAGAAAAGAAATGATTGAAAAACAAACCACACCTATATACAAGTACACCAGATTGTTCAAACAAAATACTTTCCGAGAAGAGGCACATTCACTGGAAAGGTGTCTACAACTCCCTCTAACATCTATAATCGAACAGTGTTGGGACCAATCTTTGGACTTGGTTTTTCGTCACAAATACTTTATCGAAGAGAATTGAAAGAACAATCTAATCATTAAAGAAAATATCGAAACTACTCTATTCTATACCTACTCCTAAAAATAAACAGAAACTAAGTATACTCGAATATCCAATGGAGCCAGTCACGTAACTTTAAACCTGCAAGATAAAACAAATGATGAATTAGTAATGAAAATTTTAAAAATGGAGATCCAAAAATTGGAAAAAATGATCTAAGTTTGTTATTTACAAAGAAATGGAAATGACATGGGAAATTGCTCAAAAATGATTGTTCCAACGATAAATAAATTGAATCATAAAAAGTATGCTGGATATTATTAAGATCATGATCAAAAATATTTTTATCAAAATCGAGAGAGGGAAATATTTCCCTTAGCAATATATCGTCGTTATTGTATTGAAATGAAACATCGAGATTTGAATCTTGCTAATGATCAACTTCATTTTTTAGATTTTAGTTCTTGTCAAGTGTATTAGATTTATTTAATTTCAAAGCATTTGATCGAAATAACTTTTCATTTGAGATTTGATTTATAGAGAAAGTATATTTGGAACGAATATTCTGAAATTCAATCTCAATTTCAGCCAACACATCCTCCAAAGACTTATGGTTCTCATTCCATCCATAACAATCAGAATTGAAGGACGAAGAACAAGAATCTTCAGGTTTTGTAAAATGAGTAGAATGGTTATGTTCTTCAGAATCTGAAGTATATTCAACCTCATCAAAACTTTCTATTTGAACATCCATCTTTTGATTAAACGAAGAAGGATGAAAATCACTTGTAAATGAAGGACTTTTAAAATTATTATAAATACATGAAAAATCCTCTTTATAATTCTTGAAATCTTCATTTTTATTGATAGTTGTATCATTGTGAGGAAAATGCTCAAAATTCACTCGACCAAATTGTTCATCACATAGATCAAAAGTATTAGGATTAATATTTTCTTTAACAGTTTCAGATCAAGATCCCAAACAAGGGAGGGAAGATGTAAAACATTCATGGTACTCACATTTATTTGGAAGAGGAAAATGACTATTAGAATTTGCATCTAATTTCCCTTTCGCATCTAAGGAAGGCTGAAAACTGGATGCAAAAATTAGTTGTTTCAAATTGTGTAGCGTATTTTGAATATCCTTTTCCCTCTAACTTCATTGTACATGTTATTCATTTGAGAGTTAGATTGAGCAATTTGTAAATCATTTGATCCTTCATTAATAGATTCAATATCATACGAATGAAAAGGGTAAAAAAAATGTAGAGGATACCTCTTCAAGTCTTTCTCAAGAACTTGAGCCGCTTTGCATGCTTCATTGAAATCTGTTATCCCTTGTCGCAAAATAAACATTGCTATATTCTTGGGAAGGGATCTAACATACGAACAAAAAGTGGGTTGCGCTGCAGGTCTATGTTCTTCGCGTAAGCCATAATACACTTGTCGAAAACATGTGTTGAAATCCCAAATTGATTCTCCATCAAGTACCCACATTTGAATCAGATTTTGATGAATTTCAACCACATCATAATCTTCAAAGAGTCTCTAAAAACATTCTTAAATTCTAACCAACTAGAAATTGAATTCAAACGTAAAAAATAAAACCAAATAGAAGCCTTACCTTTGAAGGTAAATGGGAATAATCTGCAAGCAATATCTTCATGTATGATATTAAATAAATGAAAAATAGATTCATACCTTCTAATATGCTCGGTGACAGAAACATTACCTTCTCCATCAAATTTTGGCAAGATCTTATCTGCCTTTTTAGGGAGTTCATGTAAAGGCCCTAGTAGGCTCAATGCGGTATCAGATTCCCATGCAGGAATTTGTGAAAGAGCCATGAAATCATTATAACTTGAAGCTAGCTCTTATTGTGGGCAATGTGACAGTTCACGCCCTCCTTCTAGCGCCATTTGTTGATGCCTCGGATGTGCAGGGTAGGTGTGAGATGCTGGAAAGGGTTCCAAGGCACACAACAGGGGATGAAAACCCAACCAAAGGCTTCAGTTTACCCTACGCAATAGTTACCCTATCCTCGAGCTGTTTGGTGTGGTAATCACCCACGGATATTAGGCCTTTGCTGGCACTCCAACAGTAATTGGTTTTGATCTATAAGATCAGTTTCCCAATTTGGGGAAACTAAAGTGTGGAAAACAGTTAGTAATTCTAATTATGCCTATTCAGAAGAGATCCTAATCTTAAGCCTAATCTATTATAAAAGTGAAAGCTGAGTATTTGTGCAGATCAACCTTGAAGTGTATAAAAGCAAACAATGTATCACCCTTAACAGAAATGCCTTTGGATGAAATATTTGCCAACTTAAATTAAGGTTTATTTAATGAAAATTAAACAAAATAATCCAAGCTTAGTGACCATCAAGATGTAATCTGTTATCCTTTTGTTGATTGAAAAATCAACAATGATAAAATATATATATACGTGATCAATTGCAGAAATTGATAAAGAAAGTATTTAACTAAAGAAATTTAATCAAATATTTTCATACACACATCCGTTATACAGAAAAACCAATACAACAAATCTATGTATCATTGTATATTCAACAAGAGACCATATGCATAAAGGATGACAATCTGGAACATAAAATCAGGAATCGTTAAAGAAATTTAAGTGATGACCAAAAGATGGATCCGAAAATAACATTTCTGTATTAAGATGTCATGTACCAAAATTACAGTGACTTTGACCATAGAGTATCTTCACCCATATCTCCTACCGAATTCTAATTCCAAAATCCCCAATCCCCCCTTTGCTAAGGGAAACATTCCCCCTTAAATACTAAATTTACATCAGAGTTCTAAAAGGAGAGATTCTACAAAACAGGGATTACAAAATCAGATCTAAATTATTTAAAGATCTAGAACATCCTACCATTTCTCATAAATATCTAACAGCTCATCTATATTTGGAAAAACAATTGATTCGAGGGACAACTAAGCATTACATGCATTGTTCTCCATATCATGCTTTGCTAACTTATGCCAAATATGCAGGTACATGAAAATCCTTTCTTCCATGATGACCGGTTCTTTAACCAAGCGATCCACATCTTGGATGCTGATTTGTTCCAAGTCCCAAATCTTTTGTGCGAATTCTTCACATCTGTTGTCAAGTTCTTCAAGTCTACCCTTTGATGGGAGAGCCTCCAGAAAAAGATTCATGAGTGGCAAACCTCAGTCATTCATGATATTACCAGCGGCATACCATCGTCTAGTGCAGGTGTCCTGAGACTTATTAATGATTTCCTCAGTTGATTCATTCAAATCAAGCCACGAGTTCGGAGATGCCTTAACTTTCTTCATCTGGAAAGTATTAAGGATTGGCATGTCCTCTGGAACATTCTTGATATACAATTGCCATTGACCGATTTCTTATTCAGCTTTACAATCTTGGAGTCTCTTTGCCTTCTATTCTTCACGAGTAGAAGACATCTTAGAAAAACTGATGAAATTTTCCCTGATCTCATCTAGGGCAATATATAACTTCTTATGTAATTCATGCTGACTCCGATTCACTTCAAGGGCTAAATTTTTGAGGTCACAGGGTGTGAATTTGAGAACATTGGAGGAAGCTGCACTTGCAGTTGCATCTTCAACCTACTTTTCTAAAGAGGCTATCTTTACGAGATCAACAGAATGTTGAGACTGTAAAAGGTTAAATTCAGTAAGAAGAGTAGCATTCTTTTTTTCTAGGTCCTGTACTTTGTCTGCCCAAGTTTTTCTGAGGTCAACCACATCAACAGAATGTTGTTCCCTTGTTTTAGCTAATTCTTCTTTTAGGTTTCTAATTTCTTCCTCCCTGATGTGAACTTCTTTGTCCAATACCTAGACCGAATCCCAGTTAGCAGAGGCAAAAGCCCCTAAGGCTGCTGCTGTTTCAACCGCGTCAATTCTTGGGTTGTTAGTTCTGGGGGCCCATATCACCTGATCTAGTTCATGTGCTTCCAAACCACCTTGGCCTTAGCCCTTCTTTGTGCTTCTTTGAATTATCGCCTTGTCATCTTGATGATAGAAGCTGTGTCCAAGAGGAACCACATCCGTGTCCATATACTCGGTAATGGACTGTATAGGAACAGAAGTGACGTTAATTGTGGAAACCAGAGAAGGTGGCTGAGTTACAACAAAGGTAGGGATATGTAGAGTGACTTGAGTAGCAGCTAGAGGTATATTGATGACTTCGGGAGTTGACACACCTTTTTTTGAGGAGGGAATTAAGACCAAAGCTTCAGAAAGTGGAACCTGAACAAGATTACTGACTTTGCGGAGAGGAAGTGGACTTTGAGCTTCACTAGGTGAGTGTGTAGGGGAAACCTTTGAAGGTGCATCGATGGAGGTTATTAATGGATCAACGGCAGATGATTGTGGACGGATAGCAAAAGGCTGGGATTCTGCAATAACAAATGGTGAAACGGAAAAAGGGACTAAATGTTCTGGCAATGAAGTGGCGGTGTTATTGAGGATATTAAACAAGTGGGATAATGTAAATGGAAGTGTTCCTCCCAGAGGCACAGTAGAATTTGGTTGAACAGATGGAAACACAATTGCTGATGATGTGATGCTAGGGTTAGCATTAAACTCCAACACTGATTGTTTAGGAAAATACTAATCCATATCAATGTTGTCCAGCAATTCACCATCAGAGTTAGTATCTCCAGTGAATTCTTCAACTACTGGTACTGGGGAAGATGAAATTATTTCTTCATCACAGTCGATTACATCTATAGTGGAAATTTGTGATGAGGAAGGCATACAATTCTGTCTTTTAGTTTGGTTAGCCTTGGTTATGACCAATTCATTATCTTCTAGAGTGTTTGGAGTAGAGAGATGATCATCTAGTGTACCCGGTGGCTGAATTTTGTCTGCAGGCCTTGGGGGTTCTAGCAACTGAGTCTGTAACATTGATGACAACTGTGCCATTTGCTATTTGGATTCACGAGTTGTCTGCAACATGAGTTTAGCTTCTTCATTAGCTTTCCCTTTAGATAGTTCACCTTCAATAGCTTTACCTTTGTCTCCATCATGACTTGTGGCAAAAGGAGAAGCATTAGATTTCTGATCCTGTTTCTCTTCCCTGTCCTTTCTTGTTTGTTCGACAAGATTCAACTGCATGGCCCTGTAACTTAGGATTCTGTCCTTTAATTCTTTCTGATACTTCAGATTGTCATGTTGTTCTTGAGATTCCTTTGCTTTGACCAAGACTTGAGAGAACATGTCTACCCCCTGATATATGGAATCATCAGGGATCGTCTCATGGGTATAATCGATATTCATGTGAACTTGCTTTCGGTGTGCATCCAAGAACTTCTTAGGATCATGTTTCCTTTTTGGGGCAACACCTAGTCCAAGAGAAGCTATCTGATCACCCAGACTTACAGCCCAGGTTGATGTTGGGATGACCAATTGACCCAGATTTAGAGGAAACTTAGGCCAATTTTCTTCTTGGGTCCTATGAGTCTCTTGTACATACCATCAGCGCTGGTTTGAAAAGAAACCTCCTACATTACCATCCTTTCTGGAACTATGCTGGGCAGCAAATGAATTGTTTCGCTCCCCCATATTCTGATGTACGAAAAGTACTCACCTACATACCAGTCACCCATTGTGTTGATAAAAGATTTGGAATCCTTTGAGAATGCAGGTGGTTGCTACTGGAAGATCTTGAAATAGATGGTACCAACAAAACAATCACAGATGTCGTATATCATAGGCGAAAAATTCCCTTCCCATAGTGTTGAATGGTAGATGTGTATAGGTGGATTTGAAGGGGTCCAATGCCAACCCAAATTAGGGTACTGGAACTCTTAGCAGAAAACATCCAGAACATATGGAGATAGAAAGAAGGGTGTCTTCTTATGAGTTGGTGCCTTCTGGTATTCATGGATGGCCTTTTTAAGTTCAACTGACAAGATAGAGGCACATGGAAAAGACTCACCTGTAAGTAATACATGATGTGCTATGGGTTCCCATTCTACTTTAAAATGAGAATAATTGGGTTGACCAAAAAGCCGGCAAAGCATGGCTGCAAGTAGGGAAAAGGGTTCCTTAAACCAGTTAATAGGATAAAGGTTATCTGACTTAGGTACAAAGGCATTAGGCTTGTGCATCCAAGACTTAATCATTTGCTTGAAATTATACCGGGTCTTGGACGATTGTATGAACTCAGTAGAGAGGGTCTGTACATAGGTTTTCAGAGCAAAAGCTCGAACAAAAACCTCTGGACGAAAAGTGGTCAATTGACAACCTGTATTGCCATTAAAAGAATGTTCTTTAACATCAACATTCTCAATTATCCACTTGAATGCATCTGTGTAGGGTAAGACAGCAGGGCGTCCAACGATGGCGTGAATTTGAGAAGCCCTGATTTTCTCGTAGACTGGTCTATCATTCTCGATATGGGACAGGTCGTCATTATAAAAAATGGTGTATATCTTAGACCAATCCATCTAGTACATTTCAGTAACTCGTTCACTGGTGTCAGAGAGAAAACCAAAATTTGGGTCTTTGATCAGGGGGTCTTTGTACAATTGTTTAGACTGTGTATTTCTCGACATGGTGGAAGAGCTTTGCAATATCTGATTAATACAGAAAATCAAATGAAATTCAAACCAGAAATAGCAAAATTGCAGGTTAACAGTGTAAGGATACCAGTGGAATTACCTAAAATAACGAACAAATTGAAAAACGGCACCTGACACAAAATCCAGAGTAAAACGATAATGCGTTAGCGTAATTTCTTCAACAGTTAAAATGTAAAAAAAAGAGGTAAAAAACCCTATTAAATACATTTAACAAAATAAAACCAACCATGCAATCATAACAAATGGACGATCGAGATTCACCGCGGCGAGTGCGGAATTGGGTTCAGTTATGTCAATGAAACTATTATTCAAAGGGTCCGCAAGCTGAAACCTGAAAGTGTGGATTTGCGGGTTGCGGGTTTACAAATATGGAAGTGGGAAAAATATTTCCGAAAGCCGAAAACCGACCATGTGGGTGGCAAGTTTCGGGAATGTGAAATTGTGAGGAGGGATAACCATTACGAAAGCCGAAAAATGACCATCCCGAAAGTCGCATCCCGAAATTATGGGTTGCGGGTTTCGAGAAGACACACAAAATAAATGAAAAATCGCAATCCCGAAAGATGAATGCTGCCGTTGCGGAGTTCGGGTTTCGGGGTGATTATTTCTTAATATTATCAAAGGATGATTCCGTGATCCGTAGATGTCAGGTTGCGGGTTTCGGAATTAGCAAAACCAGAACTCAAAAAAGTAGTAGCCCCGCAATCTGCACCTGTCGGCTTGCGGGTTTTGGGTTCTCTAAAATTTAGGGTTTTGGGATGATGATGACAGTCAACAAAATGCTCAAAATTTTGCCCTTTTCACACCGAAACACTATGGAAGAAATAATAAAACCCTTTGACAAAAGACCAAAGGCATGGGTGAATAATTTATAGAGGTAAGAACAAAATCAAGTATTTTCAAGATAATTCACCCAAATACCTTTGCGTTTATTACAATTGGGGTTCCCTTGCTTAAGTGAAGCATAGGATCTGTTGTGCCTACAACAATACCTATATGTATAATATATGGGTATAAGTCCATTATTGATCTATGTTAAATATGTTCATGGGCCATTTGGTTATATCATCAATCAAGGGAATATTAATTATATTTGGACTAATTCAATGATTTAACGAAGGGGTCTACAATTTACTAAATTTTAACACTGCAGATGGATTCAGAGACCCCCCCTAAGGGGGTCTCTGAATCCATCTGCAGTGTTAAAATTCAGTAAAATGTGCAAATTCATTGTTAAAATTTTAATTTTCATTGTCGGAGTGACACAACTAAAAATGACCAAATAAATGACCAATTGTTATGTGGTCATTTTTAGTTTAGTTCGCATCCTGTGACCAAATTAGTCATTTATCTTGGTCATTTTTAGTTTAGCTCTTATCACGTGACCAAATTGGTCATTTATCTTGGTCATTTTTAGTTAGCTCACATAAAATTTTCCAATTTTGGTCATTTATCCCTTGAAAAAACCATGGTGACCAAATTTTTTGGTCTCCTGGTCACTTATCTCTCATTTTGAACTAGTGAATGCAAGAAGGTTCTATAATTTTCTATGAGTCAAGAAAGTTAAAGGAGCACGGGAGGAACTACGCCACCCATGACTTAGAGCTAGTCGGCATTGTTCATGCTCTCAAGAGATGGAGGTATTATCTCTTGGGAAAAAGATTTGAGCTCAGAACCGATCATATGAGTCTAAAATACTTGTTTGACAAACCAAATATGAATGCAAGGAAAACTAGATGGATGGAGTTTCTTTGTGAGTTCGATTTGGAGATTAAGCATGTCAAGGGTAAGGAGAATAAGGTTGCTGATGCACTCAACAGGAAATTCCATATTGCAACAATATGTAGGTGTGACTCAGATTTGAAGGGAAGAATTTTAGAGATTCAAGATAGTGATGAGGTTTACCTTCAGATCAAAGAGGAATTGCAGCAGAATGTTATAGAGGAGAAGTATGCAAGATATAAACTGGCTGAGGGTAAAGTTCTCATTTATCAAAACACCAGGCGGTACATTCCAAACAGTGCATATTTAAAGAAGTTGGTGATGGATGACATACATCAAATGCCATACTAAGGGAATCTAGGATATCAAAAGACTATAACAGCAGCAAGGAAGCAATACTTTTGTCCTGGTATGAAGAAAGACATAGCTGAGTACATTGCTCGATGTCAGAAGTGTCAACAGGTCAAGGAAGAGCACCAACATCTAGCAGGATTGTTGCAGCCATTTCCCATCCCAAAATGGAAGTGGGAAGTGATCTCTATGGATTTCATAACAGGGTTGCCAATGACAGTGAAGAAACATGATTCAATCATGATGGTGGTGGAAAAGCTATCAAAGGTAGCTCATTTCATTCCAGCCAAGTCCACCCACAAGGCTAATGACATTGCATAATTCTTCATGAGAGAGATATTTAGATTGCATGGATTTCCTAAGGCAATAGTTTCAGACTGTGACACAAATTTCACATCCAATTTTTGGAAAGGATTGTTCCAAGAGTTGGGAACTCAGTTGAAATTTAGCACATCCTATCATCCTCAGACACATGGTCAGAATGAGAGATTAAAACAGATCCTTGAAGATATGTTAAGGATGTATGTGATGGATAAGCCATCTAAGTGGCAAGACTATTTTCTCTTAGTGGAATTTTCTTACAACAATGGAAATCAAGCATCATTGAACATTAGTCCTTTTGAAATGTTGTATGGAAAAGGGTGCAGAACTCTAGTAAGCTGGGACAACCCAGTGAACAGAGTAGTGCTTGGACCAAAAGTGATTGAGGAGATGGATCAAGAAATTGTGAAGATCAGGAAGAATTTGAAGGCAACACGGGATAAGAAGAAGAGTTATGCAGATTTGAAAAGAATGCATAAGGAATTTCAGATTGGGGATCATGTCTACTTGAGAGTGAAACCGAGGAAGAGTTCCATGAAGTTGGGAAGTTGTGCCAAGTTGGCACCCAGATATTGTGGGCCATTTGAAGTACTTGATTGGATAGGGCTAGTTGCATATAGGATTGCATTTCCTGCTAACATGAAAGCTCATACTGTTTCCCATGTATCTTTGCTTAAGAAATATGTATATGATCCTAATCATATCATTGATTGGAATGTGATACAGGTGGAACCTGAGGGACAGTTCCAGGTGGATCCTACATGCATCCGCAATAGGAAGGTCACCTTGCTCCAGAACTGGGCCATAGGGAAGGTAAAGGTGCAATGGAGGCACCTTAGATCAGAAGAGGCCACGTGGGAGCTGGAGGATGCCATGAAAGAGGCATTCCCATTTTTGTTCAGTTTTGAGAACACCGAGGACGGTGTTATTTTAATGGAGAGGGAGTTGTAATACCTCATTTTTCCCTTAATGTTTGTTGGATTCAATGTAAAGGCTGTATATATATGCAATGTGTGTAATTGCCCTAGTGTGGAGCTCAAGGCTAAGGCCCCACTAGTGGATGTTTACGGATTATTGATTAGGAAAGTATTTGGACAGTTTGATTATTCATGGGATGCTAAGCCATGAAGAAATGTAAATGATGTCATTATAATTAATGAATAAAATAACCAAGAAGCTGGCTAAGGAGGCAAGAAATGAGAAGGGGCCACGTGTATCCACTAGGGATAGGTGAGGGGGTTTTGGGATTGGTTTCCCATGTTGCCACCTATCTCACTATGAAATCATTTGAACTCCCTGAGGACATTAAAGCGGTTGTAGAGGGTGGTTGAGAACCTTGTTGCTGAAGCCGATGGAGTATGGAGCATGCCTGTGATTTCGTATGGCGGGGCATAGCTTTGATTGCTTACCCTGAAAGACACTCAATGTCTGGAGCTCGCTAAACCATTTTTTTGGACTACACATTCTAGTGAAGGACATTCACGTATTCATTGGTTCACCATCATTCATTCAAGCACTTTCCCTCCAGGATCCATTGCCTGCAGAGAGAGAGAGATTGCTCATAAATTCCTGCATATGCAGAGCGATTTAAATAGTATAACCGAATATAACTGTGTTTCCCTAGGTAATAGAAATACCAGAGTGTTGATAGCCATGGAAAACCGCATGTGTGAGCCCAGTTTTCCGATGACAGAGTGTCCATGACAAAGTGATAGAACCTGTGAGTAAAATGCAAGCTTAAACTATGCAGAGAAATCGTGAGAGAGTCAGAGCTTGGATCGTAGAGGATAGATTGTAGAACAAAGACTTGTCTGTAAGCTTGGAACAAGTTAGCTCGTTGAACTATGGAAGAATGTTGGATTGCTTGATAAACCCAGTGAAGGCTGAAGTCTCATAGAACTAGTGACTCGAACTTTCTATTCCCATCCTGGAATAGCACTAGAAGGGAAGAGGCCTTGAGGGACTGTGCAGCAGAGAAGAGGGTCGTCCTTATGTTGGATGTGGTAGGTAATGTGGGTGCCAGGTCGACTGAGTGTTGAGATGCCTGTAGCTCTTTGGTTGAGCTCACTGGCTTAGCAACGCATCCCTTATTGTCCTTGTTCGCCTGATAAACCCAATACCGGTTGTCTTAACATGATCAACTTGTCTGATATGTTTGATAAACCCAATGGTATGCTATCTTGGCATGATTGTGTTGCTTGGTATGCTTGATAAACCCATTACAGGTTGGATTAGCATGACCATCTAGCCTGGTATGTTTGATAAACCCAACTGGAATTTGGCTTAGAATGACTAGTGTGTCCCTGAATGCTTGATAAACCCACTTTAGGTTGGGTTAGCATGGGTAGATGCCCTGGAATGCGTGATAAACCCAACTACAGATTGGCTTAGCATTGGGATGGAACCTTGACTATGAGAGAACCTAATGGCCCTCCGTAGTGGATACACAGCCCAGCTCAGGGGTGATCTCTTAGTTGAAAGAGTACAGGCTGGACAAAGATCTAAGGTTGGATGGAACGTTGTTCTCACTTAGCCAGTTGCTTCAGAATTCAAAGATAAGTACTCTTGTTATGTTAAATGAGGATGTTTCATTGTTATGAATGGTTGCTTATGTGCAAAAGTGGTATTCTAGAATGCATGTTTATATGAATTGGATGGACATGAAGTCATGTGCAAACCTGAGTACAGGGATGAGTTCATTGTTATATGAATATCCTTGTATTGCATGACTTTAATGCATTATAAGACTTGTATGTAATAGATGTATTTGTTAGAATTGATTTAATGCATTTTACATGTTATGATGTGTATGATTAACTTGGTAATGAGTGGTATGCTTACATCTGATCCTTGGGGAAAGGGGGAATGCCCTGGAAGTTTTTCAGAACCCTATGTGGGTCAAGTGGAAGGAAAGTCATGATAGGAAGAAGCCTTAAGTCTCTTTTTGGCAGAGTTATTGACATAACTTCAGTGGGGAATTTGATAGGGAAGGAGTGGTTAGATGGGGTAGGGATCTCACCATTTGATAGATCACTCCAATAGCTTTCCAACGGCACTGACCTCGTCTCATTTGGACCAAGGATGGAGAATTTATGCATCTCTGAAGTTTGTGTGTAAAGTTTCTATTATAGGGGTATGGTTCCGCATGCCCACATCCACAATTGCGGATTGCGGATTGCGGAAGAGACCATTGACGGAATATGAGTTTGGCACTTCCACATCCACAATTGCGGATTTTGGATTCGTCGTTGCGGGTCATGGATTGTGGGTCCATTGTTGCGTATTGCGGAAAGGTAAGATTTCCGGGTATGCGTTTTGGCACTTCCGCATCTATAATTGCGGATTATGGATTATGGGTCCGCCATTGTGGATTGTGGATTGCGGAAAGGTAAGCTTTTTGGGTATGAAATTTGGCATTTCCGCATCCACAATTGTGGATTGCGGATTGCGGGTTCGCCATTACGGGTTGCAGATTGCTGGTCCGCCATTGCGGATTGCAGATTACGAAAAGGTAAGCTTTCCAAGCATGAGGTTTGGCACTTCCGCATCTGCACTTGTGGATTGCGGATTCTCTATTGCAGGTTGTGGATTGTGGATCCGACTCATTCCGACTGTGTGTATTCATTGGATTTTTTTTGGAGAAAAAAAATGTATAAGGGTCTCCCTTGGCCATGGAGGTCAGTGGGGACGTGAAAAAAAAGATAAAGATGCTGCATCAAGTATTGAATATATAGACTTATATATATATATATATATATATATATATATATATAATATTAAAGGTAACGTGAAGTTATTGAATGTATAATATACATTCAATAACTTCACGTTACCTTTAATTATATATATATATGTATTTATATATATATATATATATAATACCATGAATTCTAGAAATAAAGAATAAAATTTGGTGATAAATATTTATAAGGAGGGATTAGAGTATATTATAAAGTAGTTAACTACACCTAGTATGGAAGAAGTATCTCCTCCACAAAGAGAGGATGTGGAATTTTAACAAACCTTACTCTTTTGAGATATTGAGGTTATGCCCAAAAGGGTAGGCATTACTCCTTTGGTATTAAAGAGGTTAGTTGAGCTTAAAAGAAAAACTTTACTACAAATAACATTTTAGTGAACCTTCTTCCAAAGAAGCTACTGGTAAGTCAAGTTAGCTCAAACTAGAGTATATTTAGGGAACGATAACAAGTGGAGCCTTTGGAGCTAACACTTGGCAGCGCAATATCCACCCTTTGCTGAGCAGACTCCCTCGTGAAAGAAAGGTTGTATCATGGAGAACGGGGGAATAAAAAAGGTTTCCATCGAAGCTGGAGGGATTTTGCATTGGGGAAGCTGAATTTCTACATTCTTTCCTTGGAGCAAACAAATCTCACGATCATTCCACTCTGCGAATGGATCTTTGGATCATTTCAGATCTCTGGAACATTCCATCTCTGCAAATGCATGGAGATAGGTATCCAATAAATAATGGTTAGCAAGAGGCCTGGGTAAGATTGTCGAATATCGCAGGGAGTATAACCTTGAAACTATTGAGAGGACCATAAGGTAGATCACAGATCATAGGTAATGTGAGCTTGAACCTTGTTGAAGGCATTGTAATGTAGATTGCAGGTATTGAATGCATTGATCCCTGAGTGTTTTATTTCTATGTATTTTAAATGGTATTTAGAGATTGGATAGCTCACAGTGTTGGGCTTGATAAACATATTTTAGTTCTTGTTTGTGTATTATTATGCAGGATCCCAAACTTGGGGAATACCCTTTAATATGCCTTGGGTGAACGCATTTGGGGTTTATTTCTCTATCAAGTATATTTTAAAGAGAAATCTGTATTTTATTGAATGTGTTTGGTATTCATTTCTCTTTCAAACACACTCCATGTTAATGTATCTTATAATATAGTTTTCCTTTTCTCTGGATCTGCTTTCGAAGTCAAAGGTCTCATTTGATTTCTATTTATGTACGTGTTAAAACCCTGATCTCTACATAATCATTTTATTCCTGGTATCGATGGATCTCTGTGGGAATAAAGATTAGGGGCATCTTTCTTTATATTTTTCATTTTTTATTGCCAGAATCATATTTTATTTAAAATATTAGTTTCCTGGCTGAGTCATAATTGCATGCTTGGATGGAATCGTAATTACATTGGAATGATAGTTGTTGGATTCGTATTTCACTTAATATGACAATTACCTGTCGGGAAATCACATTTTGCATTGTAATGGTTTTTGTTGGAAGTGTATTTCATTTAAACTGTTAGTCGCCTAGCCGAGTCGTAACTGCATGCCGGGTTGGAAATCGCATTTTGCATTGTAATGGTTTTTGCTGGAAGTGTATTTCATTTAAAATTTTAGTCGCCTGGCCGAGTCGTAACTACATACGTGGATGGAAATCACATTTTGCATTGTAATGGTTTTTGATGGAAGTGTATTTCATTTAAAATGTTAGTAGCCAGGCCGAGTCGTAACTGTATACCTGGTTGGAATCATAAAATGGCATTGCTGGAATCGTATTTTCAATTTAGCATGTTAATTGCCTTGCTGGATTTATCATTTGATTGATCAGGTATTTTTTGGGATCGTAACTGCATTGATATGGTATTTTCTGGAATCGTATCCCTGTGCAAAGTCCCATTTGTTATTTTCGGGAATCATATTTTCTGTGTAGATTTATTTTGATATACTAATTGCCTAGAATCGTATTCTTATGAAGTTCCTTTTGTTATTCCTGGAATTTAAAGGTCATTCTGGAAATTTAAATGCGGAAGGAATTTTGGGAAGAGATTTGTGGAAGGCATACTTTCTCGATGCTTCGCATTCAGGTGAGACCCAGAATCTTTATGTATTGTATCTTACCGCCATGTTGAAGTCCTCATGTTAAGAGAAATACTTAGCCGTTCTACTAATCTTGGAGGTTCTACTGAATTTGGAGCCCAACTAATACTGGGGTAAGCGGGTTGGATTTGTTTTGCCGATCCCTTCTGCATCAAAGGTCCTACAACCCACAGTCCACAATGTGGAAGTTGGGAAAGTGGAAACCTTATAATTTAATAATTAAAGTTTATGAATATCTATATCTATATCTATATCTATATATATATGTTATCATGGCTTATATTTTTAATTAGTTTCATTTACGAGGAAGCGTTATATTGATCGTCATAGTTGTATGATTGCACTCACATGCATTGATGGCATTCTATATTGGTTGTAAATTTTGTTTGTGGTGGCATATTTGAATTTAGTTGATTCATGAGATTAATAACAATAATAATGTTTTTTGCATGTTAATGATGTACGTATACAATCGATTGAATTAAGGAAAAACGTGTCTATACTAAAAGAGTAAGTCTTTAAAATGATCAATATTAGGTTGAAATTTTAGTGGATTATATGATGCTAAATGCTCATTATTTTAGCCATGCATGGTGAAGAAAAAGGAGTGCATTGAAAAGTAATTTACCCATGATGAATTATTGTAGAGCCTTAGTGAAAAATGAATAGTATGAGTATTATATCAATGATTGAAACTCATGCGGAAGAATGGTGTATGGAATAGAAATATCATACTCTTTTTATTCGGATTGAATAACCTTATAATTTTGTGGCATGGATTATGTTTTAATTAGAATAAGGGTTAATATTAAATTTGGGAGGCCCATCATCACATGATGAGACCTAAGTTAAATGCATTTATTTATAATTAACAAGTATGTGCAACAATGAGACTAATGTAATTGTTTATTGGGTATTCAAAGGGAAAACATTTATACCCCTTTTTCCTAAAAATGCTAACTTGGAAATATGGGTATGTTACACCCCTCAGTCTATAATCAACAATTACAACTTAAGAAAATAAATAAAAAAATTTGCAAGGTTTACTAGAGTACCCTTGGCGTTGAGATCCTCACCAGAAACAAGTACATAGTTACATTTTCATCTACAAAAGAATAGGGGTAAAGAGAATTATCGTACATCCTCCCCCCCCTTAAGAATAACACCATTCTTAGTGTTGGTACATGTTTATCTCTTTTTTTTTCATATTCTAGTCATCTTTGAGCTTCTACACTTCCTACATGTTTTTATTACTCCTCTTTTTTTCATAACCTGCATTTTTACACAACCATACAAGGTCTTCAAAAAATGTTCAGCATAATATTATTTTTCAATTTTAATCATAACGTAAGCACCAAGTTATTTTGTAACACATTGTCATTTTCGATTCATGGAAAATCTCCTAGTATTTTTCATTGAAATTTTATGTTTTTATCAACATAACACAATATAACACATGATCATTTTTCAATATGAATGAAAGGAATGCATAGGTAAAGTAATAATTTACTTATCTTTTGGAGGATATCCTTCATTTCCAACTTCTAGACTCTTATCTAGTCATCAACTTGTGGTAGAAATTCCCTTCGTTCACAATTTAGTAGCATTGTTAGGATCTTGTTTCTACACTTATACCATGTTCTTCCTGAATGTGCAGATGGAAACATGTGTTGGATTTCAGACGGCGTTAGTCGGAATACCCGTAACCTCGCTTCGACAGCTTGGGTACTTTACTATCCTACCAACGTGCTCATTAGTTCGGGAGGGAATTTTCTAGGGTACGCAACCAATAACGCCATCGAGTATCACACAGTGATTAGAGTCTTAACCGATGTTCTTTCCCTGGGTATGGACTATGTTTTCGTTCACCTTAACTGTATCTACGCTATCCGTGAACCTACCCTTCTCCATCTATTTCGATGAGTACATTTCCTAGAGAGGTCTTTTGAGTCTATTCAATACTTGCTTATTCCTAGAGAGATGAACACTATTGCTAATTCATTGGCCAATTTTATACTAGATTGGTACATTGCACATTCGTAAAACATTTTATTTCAAAGATGTAAAAACGACACAACATGTAAATAATCCATAATGTATAAGAAAACATGTACAAGATCCCATAATCATCACTAGAACACTATAAATATAGCTACAAGTAGAGTTTAATATATCATGTCGGTATAAATACAAAATGTGGTACTCGTACAAAAATCTGAAGCACATGAGCTTTCAGTAAGAGTCTCCTCTACAAAATCCTGAAGCCAATGGATTTCAGTACATACATATATACATGAGCCTAATATCTAGGACGTTCATGATAGAAAACGATGGCCCTAGCTACTTTTCTAAGTAGAGAACCAAAGCGGTCAGACACCCCCACTATTTTTTGTTGGTAGAGACGAGGAAACTCATGTACACGTGGCTCTGGGATATCCAGAGTCAACCTATGGAGGTTCTCCTCTAGCTCATCCAGTTCCTCCATGGCATCTCGATCCGCAACCTCCATCTCCCATACCACTCCTCTCTACGCCATTGGAGAAGCACCTGCTGGATGGGATGGACCAACATCTGCAGAAACATGTATCAATCATCAGTACTACTCCAAAAACATCTAAAAATAACAAAATGAAAAAACACATAACATAGTTTCTGTAATTGATGATGAAAGGAAGTATGTGGAAGAGTTTTTGAAATAAAAAACTCTTCCGCAGACTTCCTTTCATCATCAAATAGTTGTTATTCTTACCTACGTCTCGCCACTACATGTCCTTGGGAAGAACGAAGTATGGGCCTCCTCTTAAATCGGTTCCCTCATAGGGGCCATCCTCCACCATGAGGATTTGTCCCCTCAACCACATGAAAAAAAGAGGACCATAGCTAATGATTGGACCCCCACCTCCGTGGCGGGCCATCACCTCAGACCATCGTACCATGTGTGGATCGACTAGATCCAAATCCTCTAGCTCAACCTCCGGGTGTAGATGTGGAACCCACTCTAGGAAGAATGAAACCACAACCGATCCATATCCAAACTAGTTTAACTCACCACGCCGAAATTTGGTGAGTTGCTCTCTGAGAGGCACGAGGAGTCCCTCACACTAGTTGAAAACTATAGGAACCATAGACTCCTCTGCATATCGCATGTGGGCCTTGATGTCTAGGTGAGGAGCCCTGCTCCCTGCCACCCTCTCAATAGTGAATAAGACTATGCATAATGGACGGTCTCTCACATCTTTGATGGGGAATTTCCCACCAACTGTCTGCATGCCAAGAGTGCACCATTGGGACACTACCTCCTTAGTAGTTCGATCACTCCCTCGTGATCCCGTCAAAGACATGGGAGCTCCCCATCGGGACAACCCTGTCAAAAAGTAGATATCATCGATATCTATGGTTAGTGTATGTACACCAATAGGAAATTGTTTCTTCTCTGGATCCCTACATCTGATAAGGTATTCCAATAGCAATAATTGATCCCTCATGCCTTGGATATGGAATTACTTTAGTATCCCATAATTCTACAATGCATTCATGCATTGAGGGTCATTGGCCGCTTGAGAATCATCCATTTCATGCTCTCTTTCTCTCCATTGGACCATCTTTACCACCCAAACCTATCCAAACATCAACAAAATACCCATTAGAAGTGTATCCAACCTTCCAATTTATCAATTTTTGGTATATTCTTGAGTTCATGGGGCCAATTGACGCCAGTGCACCCCGTCCATACAGATGGGGCATGATCAGTGCAAGATACCCTTGCGGGGATGGTACCATCAAGCCCTCGACGCACATCCCGTAATGGGGAAGTGCAACAGCCTGAAGGTGCATTTCTCCCCATTTATAAAAGCCAAAAAAATGAAAATTGGAAATAAAAATCAATTCTACTCCACTGAAAATGAAGAGGGAAAAGTTCGGGGTAACCTGACGCTGAAGGCACTGCAAATGGTTGGCAGGAGATCCCAGAATCGAAACTTGAAAAATGGCTTCAAATGGTATTTTTCAACCCCCAATTTGGTAAAAAAGAAATAGTAACTAGTTTTTACTATTTACCCTTTTTTATATTGAAAATGGAATATTCCCTTTTTAATTTATTTCTTTATGCATTATTTTTGCTATAGTTGGGGTTATTTTTCTATCTAAATTCCTAATTGATCATTCTGACGTAGTTTTTGGAGGCCACAGGCGAAGTAAAGTGTCGTGCTAAAACTTTTTGTTGCGATTGTGGTCATCTTACGCCTGTTATCAGGTGTGAACAACTCTTCGAGCATTCTTGTGTTATTATTTCGCTCATAAAAACTAGACATTAATGAAACCGATCTTAGTCTTTGTTCCTTCTCATGCTCGCAAAACGATGAGAAAAAGTTACCGAGTTATCTTTTATCACTTTTTTAGGCTCGTAAAAGTCCCACGAAAAAGAGACCCCAAAGGAATCTTCCTTTAATCTCTTTTCATGCTCCCTAAATACGAAAAGATCACCAAGAAAAATTGATTCTTTCATGCTTGTAAAAGTATCTGAATGATCATCTTTCTTGTGATAGTTTACCCCTTTTTTGGACCAGAAGGTACTATTTACGAAAATGGAGCACTCCATCTAAACATGACTAGAAGAGTTCTCTCTCACGTTGTTTCATCCTTTTTCAGGTGAAGAGACTAACTTTTACGAAAAAGAACCTTTTGAGTCTTATTTAGTTCTTTTCAGACTCTCTAAACATTAAATGATGCCGAGTTTACCTTATTTGGACCCGTTAAAATATGACATTGAAGGGACCGTTTTGGGACAAACCCCTCCTATCCCAGGTTCGTAAAATATTTGGGATTGGACTCGTCTGAAGGATGAGCTATATCGAGAATCTGTTACCCTCCTCAAGCTCGTTAAAAAAAAAATAGGTACTCATGAATCATGATGGGGATAAGGGAAGAGTTTGTGTTTCACTGTAGTAGCGGCAATACATGTTTACTCCTGAACATGGAACTCATTTGCATATGTATTCAGTACTTGGGTAATCTATTTTTCTTCAAGTCACACCGATTCCATGAGTCTTGTTACTCTGTTGGGTAATCCAAAGAATGTTTCCATCATCAGTTTCATTGGGGGGTTAGTGTCGTTCTCGTCATGTAAATACTTCCAAGTCATGCCATGCCCATGTTCAAGAGACATTTGTCATTCATTATCTGTAGTATCCTTCTATCAGGTCGATTGTCTCTGAGTTAGTCTCACACATCACTGTCTGATTCATTCCAAACATCTGTGATCGCGTTTCATGTCGATGAAGGGGGATACATCATGGCCCTCCTTCAGTGGATTCATCCTTGTCAAATTCAACAAATGATATGGGGATTGAATATAGAAACCAATCAAGTACCTTGGGATTGCATGCCTCAATGGAAGGTTACTGTTGAGGCCTCAGATGTACAGGTTAGATGCAAAGGTGCTAGAATGGTTCCGAGGCTCCCAATAGAGGAAGAAAACCCAAGTTGAAAGGCGTCGAAAGACCCTATGCAAAGGCAGTTCCATCCCCAACCTGTTTGGTATGGTGATCCTCCATGGATATTCGGCCTCCACTGGCACTCTAAGAGTTGGGGGTTTGATCAATTAGATCAGTTTTCCTAATCAAGGAAAACAAGGGTGTGAAAATGGAAAAGTTAAGCTAACCTAACCCAACCTATTTCAGAAGAGGAAACTAAATCTAAGTTAGTCCTATTCTAAAAAGAAAGCTTGATATTGTGCAGAGTAATTTGGTTTGTGTTTTAATAGGTTATTTCATCAGCTTAACAGAAATGTAAAACCAAATTATTAACCTATTACTTCAAAGTATGATTAAACAATGAAAATTGCTGATAACAATTTAAAGATTTGAGCGCATCCAAGAATATTCTGTTGTTCTTTTGCCAATTTAAAAATTAGTGTGAACTTAATATTGACTATAAATTATTTGCATAAATAAATAAACATGTCGCATAAATAAACTTATTCAACACATTTGTAAATCCAGATCGTGAATCATGATAAACCAAAACTCCAGATCTAGAATTGTTAATTGATTGCAAATTAATAAATAGTAATTGATAATTGACTCAGAGCATCATCAAACTAATCAAATAAACTTGATAAGTAAACAAGAAAACATATGGAGAAACTTTACTGTATTTAACACAACTACAAGAAATTACAGTGTCTCCAAAATAGGGCATGTCCAATTGTTCTTTCCTGATTTGAGCTCTCAAATCATCATCAACCTTAGCAGTGTCTCCTCAATTCTGAAAGAGAAATATTTTCAGCTCTGTCAAGCACTTCCTCTCTTTTAGATTGTAGGAGGTAGGTATTTATACAAATAAGTGACAAGAAAATATCATATCATTTTCCCCAATTGCTGAACTAACTAGATGAGTTGTTCCATTTGTCAGATCCATCCATGAGAAAAATCTGGGAAATTCTGTTTTGGAAAACTAGTTGTATCTCCCAAATGAAGAAATTTCAGAGGATTATGCTTGTCAACGAACTAATTGGGCACCATCTGCACAAAACCCATGTCTCGGATTTTCTAGATTCATCTTCATCACCCCGGAAATCGCATCCAAAGATCGATGCTTTTCACTTGGCACGTTTTTTATCATTTCAAACTTGGGATGTAGTTCTTCATCTTGATTGATCCAAATCCAAATCCAAATCCACACCTGTACAATCCAAAATAGAAATTAAAATATCATTCAAAATCTATTAACATAAATCTAAAACAAATAACAATTCATTTGCAAATCAAATAATGAAAATAGACAAATCTTATGCAAATACGAAATTGACTGTTCAGGCAGATTTTCGGGATGTTTAAGCTATTCAAATGGAAAATATAATCTTCCTAAATTGTTCCCCATCCTTCCAACTTTCCAACGAGCTATCGCGGGCTTGAATTGGACTTATAAATCTCAAGATATTGCTCTTGGAAGTTGAGACTCAACAACATTTGATTTAACTGTTGAATGGATTATGGCCATTGATTTAATAATTAAAATCCATTATTAATTATTTTCCAAATGAATAAAACTTAAAACAAATCTGAAATTAATATTTCCAACAAAATCGGAAATTAAAATCAAATGTCTAGAGGAAAATTAAAGTTTGAAAAATCCATTAAAATCCGAAAAAACCCAAAATTAAAACTAAATCAAAACCCTAAGCAAAACTTGAGATTACCGAAAGTTACGAACCACAAATTTAATTAAAATATAACCTAAGACAAACTTAGGGTCCAAATACATGTATGAAAAGTGAAAAAGCTAAACCCGCAACCCGCATTTTCGGGTTTCGGGTTTGAGTTTGGGTTTACACATTGCAAAATAAAGAAACAAATATATTTCCGAAATTGGCAACCTGGGATTTCGGGTTTCGGGTTTGAAAACAACGTTCAAAGTAAAAATAACATTTCCCGCATCCCAAAAATGCATAAAAATACTTAGGAAGCTTGGAAAATTTCAATTTTTTTATTTATTTATTGAACGAAGTAATGAAATATCAATAATTATTTACCAAGAAAATGCAATATCTTTCTTAAGAAAATAAATGTTGGAAAAAAGTTACGTATATAGGAAAAGAATCACTCTTATAATATAGGAGAGTTAATGAATTCCATCAATAGGTTGCTAACATTATCATTTTTCAGGAATAGAAAACCAAGAAAAGAATAAGAACATTTCCTTTTGTACAATAATAAATGAAAATCTTTTTAAATTGCAAAATGGAAAATGTATTTTCAAGATCAAATTAGCTTATTGAAAATAAAAGACTTATCCATGATCAAGTCAATTTCACATTTGTGAATGTTGAATTTTAATCCCACTAATTTCCAAATAATCATAAAACCAAATCTCATAGAAATTAGGGAAATTGGAACTCCAACAAACCAAAACATGTGTTCTTTTAATTCTCATAACATCAAATTGTGTATAAGTTTAATATATGGATTTAATGAAATACACAAATTATGTTAATGAAAGTCAAAGCATGACTGTGAATATTTAAAAGATTTTAGTAAGTTTAATTTCAATATTAAAAATATTAAACTAACATAAGAAAACAAACCCAAAGGCTAAGATTATTTACAATATCTACATTATGATTCTAGGTATGCAAAAGTAAAATAAAACTCTATCAAGCTCAAATACCATACTAATGCAATATTCAAAATCATAAGAGAAGAAACCATAAGATCAATCAAAATCCCAAAATGAAGCTATTCAACCAACCGTCATCTCGAATAATCAATTTGTGTAGTGAAGACCAAATCTAGGTGGGCCATGCGAGAAACAACGTAATAAATTAACCACCAAGATCATGGAACCAAATCAAATGATAAAAACCAACTCAAATGAATCAAACAAATAAGTAAAAATGGAAAGAACCCAAATAATTATTCAAATCATGAAGTGTAATCTCATCCATAGGATCAAAACGAATGAACGGTTAAGACTACATATGCGGAAGTAGAGTCGCAAGAAAATTTTTCTTGCAAATATATACATCCTTCCCGCAATCCACAATCCGTAATGTGAGTGCAGGTTGCGGGATTATACTTGGAAAAACAAGGCATGAAAGTGTTTCCGAAATCCGCAACCCGAAACTTGCGGATTTCGCTATTGTGAACTACAAAAAAAATCACAAAAATGAGTTTCCAAAAGCAGCAACCTAAAACTTGCGGGTTGCGAGTTTCGAAAACGAAAACAGGAGCAAAAAATGAAAAGGCTTTCCCGAATCCCGAAACCCAACATTTCGGGTTTCGAGTTTCGGGAACACACAACGCGACTATAATTAGAACGAAATCCTGAAAGCCGAAAGCTGCACTTGCTGGTTTCAGGTTTCAGGTTGGAAATCACCATACATTATTATGAAAGGAAAACCCGCAACCCACATTTTTGGGTTTTGGGTTTCGGGTTTCTAATGTGTCGGGTTTCGGGTTGACGAAAGCAAATGACAAAATACTCAAAAATTGAGGCTTCCTGCAAGCCAAAAACACTTAGAAATTTTCAGATCAAAATGAAAACACACAGAACAAAAGTATGGGTAAGGGATCTTAGCGATAAAAACCAAAATCTCATATTTACAAGAAAACTCACCCAACTACCTTTGTGTTTATTCACAAAATGGGGTTCCCGTGTTCAACCGAACATGGGATCTGTTGTGGCCACAACAGTTACCTCGCTTTCAACATGAGTTTACATCATTGACTCCTCATTGAAATATCCCATCGAGTGTTCGACTTCAAATCATTGATTCGCATTCGATGGCATGTACTGTGATACCTTGGGGATCATTGACATTAATGGTGATTTCCCTCGCGCTTGTTAATGGTATACATCAATCACCATTAATCAAGTGGTCTCTACCATGTTTGACTCCAAGAAATTGTAAACACATGGTTAGATTCGTATCATTGCAGATTTAGCTTGAAGACCTTGGGTTAACTCTTATCTTTCCCAGGTTGTGATGGAGATTGTTCGAGTCATATCACAAGGATCCACTTTGTATTGGTCATGGTTGTGTTATCATCTCATCATGGATCTACGCCTGTGTTCAGTAGCCATGATTGTGTTCATTCAGTATCTACTACCATGGATCTGCAGTGTATTGGTTGGCAGCAATGTTATGAGTCATATGAGGCCTGTATCTTAGAGTCGTTTGTACTGCAACAACTTCTTCCAACCAACATCCTTGCCTTCAATCCTTCACATGACAAAGAATTCCACCTGTATTACTTTACCATCTTCATGCTTTGGGGGGAAATTTTGTTACACCAAAATCTCATCATCATGATTCATGTGTCAACTTAGTGCCTTAATCCCTGAAGTCTACCTGGCTTAACCATCATGATCAAGTTGTTTCCCTATTCCACAATGTCTAGCTTCACTGGTGCATCCTGCTTCTCAGCAAGAGGCACCAGACTAAGGTTGGCACATGATTCTCTCTAGCATACTACGCAACTGGATCTTGTTGACCTTATGCAAGTTGTGCCTACCCCTTACCGGCGCTAGTTTTCTTCATGCAAAGTGTGCCAGGGTTGGTTAATGTGGATAACAAGGAGCCTCGAGTGACTTCTTGAATCTTAGCGACATGGAGGTCTCTCCCTGGTTGGTAGGAAGACTAGTATTCAGTCCCCTAACCTAATGGGGAGATCCCTTAGACCTCTCCCCCTAATCCTGAACATACTCTATCCATTTGGCCTTATAAATAAGACCTCTCTCTCCATTGAGAACAGGGGATGGTCTATAGTACTCTCATGCTCATGGAATTACTCTAGGTGATCCCTATTCATCTTTGGGAGGCTTACTTCATCCTTGGAAGATTGGATTGGATTGTTGGAAGGAAGGTTGCAACATTAAGGCATAGGTTGTAACGTTCTCTCTCCATGTAATCTCTACTATTATAGTTAATACAATCTCTTTCCATAAATAGTATTTTGTTGGTATTGTTTAGAGATTTATTCCTTAACTGTTAGCTTAGATTGATTCGTATGCAATATATGCTTTTACTGTTTGTTTGTTTCTATTTTTCAACAAGGTTGTGCAGCTCGAGATCTGAAGGCTCTGGAGCATTGGATCAACAAAGAGGAAAATGACTTACAAAAATTAGGTAAGAGATCTAGTTGTTAGCTTTCACTTCTATTGATATAGGAAAGTAGATTATATTTTGTACTTATTTGTTCTAGATCCAGTTCGACTAGGGAGATCTAGTTTAAGTCCACTTAGGTAGATTGTCCAGAAGCAAAGTACAAAAGAATACATGCATTTATCCTTTTATTTTTTTTTTTAATATGGGTATTTTGGGGTGTGTGACATAATGGTATCAGAGCATGGTTACAACAAATGGCCTAAAGGGCTCAACATTGAAATAAGTACAAATAGAAAACTAACATAAATGTTATGGTTGATTCTCTTATGTTCAGAAGAGAAGTATAAACTTGATTTTGCAGGAACTATGGCAAATGTCGAAATTTCAGTTCAAGAAGAATCATATCGTAAAGAACAAGTAAACAATGAACAAGAAAACATTGATGATGATAATCTGTGGGTACATCTAAATGAAAGTAGAAATGATAATCCATCCGAAATTTTATAAACAGTAAAAGATTTAAAAGAAGAACTACAAAGTGTGAAGAAAGATAATGAATGCATTATGAAAGCACAAGAGGAATTAAATAATGTATTGTTAACAAAAATATATAATTAAGAAGCATAAAGGAAGAAAGGACCTAAGATAGAAACAGTAAATACTGCATCTTATAAACATAAGGCAAGGACGTTAAAATTTTCAGATAGTGAAACTAAGTCTTCAAGTGGAAATTCACCTAAATAGAGTAAACATAATTTCAAAGAATCTAGTGAAAGTAGTGATAGTGATAAATATGGTAGAAAAATTAAACCTTATGAATAAATTTCTGGTAAATTTAAAAATATAAAACCTCCTATATTCAATGGTGAAATTGAAACTAGAGAAGAAGCAGAAGCCTGGCTTTCAGGAATGAAAAAGTACTTTCAGATTTACAACTACTCTAATGAATTAAAAGCAAAAATGACAATTTATAATTTAACAGGAAAGGCCGAAATTTGGTGGCAAGACATCAAGAAAGTGAAATGCATTAAGGAACATCATTTAACTTGGAATAATTTGAAGAAATACTTTAAAAGGAAATACTTGTCAGAACAGTATTATGAAGAAATAGCTAAAGAGTTTTACGATTTAAAACTAGGAACTTTTATAATGAAGGAACTATGTTGTAAATTTCTAAGCTTGTTATTTTATGTTCATTATATTGTTGATGAAAAACCTAAAATACAATGCTTTCTCAGTTGTTTACCAACAATTTACAAAGAAAGAATTGAATACGACAATCCAAAAAAATTGGATGAAACTATGAGGAAAGCAAATTTTTGTCATGATCAAAATAAGAACAAAAGAGATAATGTACCAAGTTGGAAGAACAGAAAACATGAAATCTTTGAACAAAAAATACAAGTTATGAGATTCAATAATACTTCTGGAAATAATCATCAAAACTTTCACAGAAATAATTTTAGATGTTTTAGGCCACAAAATCCTACAGTAATAAAAGGAAATGAAGCATATGTTGGTTATAATAAAAATACTATTCAAATGGAACCTTTAAAATGTTGGGAATGTAGTGAAACACATTATTTTAAATACTGTCCAATTAGAAGAAATTTTTTTAACAACGTTCACACTGTTCAAGAAGGTACTACGGTTGGAGATGTAGCAAGGAGCATGCCTATAATTTGTGCAACATTGGAGAACAGACACGCAGAACATCAGACATCTTTGGTATAAATTGAATATATGTTAAAGGATAAACCAATCTCTATATTAATTGATCTAGGTGAAAATTTAAGTTTTGTTTCACCAAGAATTGTAGAACTATGTAAATTACAACAGAATAAATTTTAAAAGTCTTAGTTAGTTCAACTTGCTACAGGAACGAAATGAAAAGTCAATAGTTTTGTGAAAGAATGTGAATTTAATATGAATGGTCTTGTGACGTATGTTGATTTAAATATTCTTCCTTTATGATCTTATGATTTATTAATAGGAATGGATTGGTTAGAAAAGCATAGAGTAATTCTGAATTGCTATGATAAAACCTTCTCATGCATAGACGAAGAAAGTAAACCTATAATAGTTAAACGAATTCCAAGGAAAACTACTATTAGAGAAATATTTGCTTTACAATTGAAAAGATATGTTCGCAAGGGTTGTAAAGTATTTGTTGTTCGAATAATGGATGAAAGAAAAACTAATAATGAAATTAAAATAGATGATATTCTAGCTTAAAAAGATTTTAAACATGTATTTCTAGAAGAAATTCCTGGATTACATCCAAAAAGAGAAATAGATTTCACTATTGATTTAGTGTCAAGAGTAGTACCAACTTCAAAAGCTCCTTACCGAATGAATATTTTGGAACTTAATGAATTAAAATCCAAAATACAGGAATTAATAGATAAGAAGTACATTCGACCAAGTGTTTCCCCTTGGGAGCACCGATTTTGTTTGTGAAGAAAAATGATGGTACTTTAAGTTTGTGTATACACTACAGACAACTAAATAAAATGACAATTAAAAGAAGAGATCCTTTACCTTGGACCGATGACTTATTCGACCAATTTCAAGGAGCAACGATATTTTCATAGATAGATTTGAGATCTGGATATCATCAAGTCAGAGTTAAAGACAAGATATATAAGACAACTTTTAGGACCAGATATGGTCACTATGAATTTTTCGTAATGCCATTTGGGTATGACAAATGCTCCAACATCTTTTATGTGTTTAATGAATTTTATATTAAGTAAGTATTTAGATAAATTTGTAGTTGTTTTCATTGATGACATATTAAAATCTATTCTAAAAATCGACAATAACATGAAGAGCATTTAAAAGCAGTCTTACAAGTATTAAGAGAACAAGAACTATATGCTAAATTCAGTAAATGTGATTTCTTTAAAGATAAAATTCAATACTTAGGACATGTAGTGTCTAAAGATGGTATATTGGTGGATCCTGATAAAATTAAAGCTATCATGGAATGGTGTGTGCCTAAATATGTATCTGATGTTAGATCTTTTATCAGAATTATTGGATATTATTGTAAATTTATTGAAGGATTTTCAAAAATTGCATATCCTATAACTTCATTGCAAAAGAAATGTATGAAATTTGAATGGAATGAGAAATTTGAAATTAGCTTTAATAAACTAAAATATTTATTAACAACATCTCCTATCCTAAAGATAATAGACCCCTATAAAGATTTTTTTATATGCAGAGATGCATGCACAGAGGGTCTAGGTGGAGTATTAATGCAAGGAAAATATGTTGTAGCCTATGATTCTAGGAAACTTAAATAACATGAAAAGAACTATGCTAATCATGATTGGGAGTTAGCTTCCATTATTAATGCACTTAAAATGTGGCGACACTATTTTTTGGGGAGAAGATTTTCACTAATGATCAATTTATAATATTTATTTGACCAACATAATTTAAATGCTAGACAAGCTAGATGGTTATATTTCCTAAGTGAATATGAATTTGAAATTAAACATATTAGAGGAAAGGAAAATAAAGTGGTTGGTGCGTTAAGTCATCATGAAAATATGTTGTATGTGACTGCAAGTAGCAGCTATGAAACAGATTTAGAATTTAAAATTGAGGCAACAAAAAAATTTGATAAAGAATATCAGAAGTTAAAGGAAATGACAACAGAAATAAAACTAATAAGGTAAAAACATAATTCAGTCTTAACAGAAAATAATTGTTGGTATGTAAAAACAGATTGTATGTACCTAATTCATAGGAGGTCAAGTCATTAGTCATGAATGAAATGCATAAGAGACCATATTTAGGACATCCTAGATATCGTAAAATGATTACTATGTTAAGAAAATAATTCTTTTGGCCTAATATGAAAATTGAATTAACAGAATATATAGCTAGATGCATTGAATGCCAGTAAGTTAAGGCTGAACATCAACATCCAGCCTGATTGCTACAGCCTTTACCCATTCTAGAATGGAAGTAGGAAGTTATTAGCATGGATTTTATAACATGTTTGTGAAAATCCCCACAGCATATCCAAGAGTTGATGTATACCTCACAATGAAATAATTTAGGAATAATATTAAGAGTGGTCAATGGAGTAAAATGAGCAACAGAATAATAATACAGTAGAACTCGGATAGAAGCAAAATAACTTCACACACACTCTTCATTAATCACAAAGAGAAAAATAAATAATACAATGCATGAGGATTCGAATGCCAAGGTGGCAATTCAAATTAGGCTTCATGGAGTGATCAAAAGATAACTGGAGTGTCATCAAAGCACAACTAGAAGTCTATCTCATCATCGGTGGAGTCGTCAATGCACAAGTAACTGTCAACCATCAGTCAAACTGAGTCTAACTGAGTGTAACTGGCACATGGAGACACTAACTGAATGAAGGAGGCTCAGTGGAGGGCGCATGAGGAGCTAACTAGAGTCAGAATGGGCAATATAGTCTCATCGGAGGTCCATTGGAGTGATACAGTCAGTTGAGAGTCAATCTTACCTTAAATCAAGGAGAGAACTAAAGGTAACTAAAGTGCAACTGAGTGGTAGGTGAGAGAGGACGAGTGGCTTACTAAAATCAAGGAAGAAGGGTGTACTAAGCTCTAGGAGGGCTAAAACTGATATGAGAGAAGCTTTCGGGGCTAGCTAGTTGAGGGCTAGGTGTTGGGACTGATGATAGGGATACATGCATGGATGCAGAATGCATGCTACATGCAGAAATGCATGCAAGACTGAAACTACAAGTGATGAAAATGATGGTAGGACTAGGATGGAGTATAGGAATATCCTAACACCCCCCCTTAATCCATCCTGGGCCCTAGTAACTGAGACCAAAGGTAACCCAATACAATGAATAATAACAGTCAATAAACCGAGGAAATGGGGAAAACCTCATGGGAAAAATACCCCTCCTCAAAATAGACTGTAAGGCACACACAAAAAATAAATCCTCGAAACTCAAGCAGGTGTGATGCTTGGTCATATGTTTGGAGGTATCTTCTTCTTGGGAAGAAGTGGATCATGCTCAGAAAGCATGTGCTTGTACTTGCTCTTCAGATCGAATGTGATGAGAACAAATCCAAAAATATGAGGATGATCCTTGAACCTGTGATTCGATTTAGCTGACATAGGATCAAATCTATGAATGTGCAGATAGTCCTTTGTCTTCTCCTTCGAACAATCATGGGTGAGATTATGCTCAAAAGAAACATCAAATATCAGTGATTGCTTGGAATCCAAATCAGATCCAAGACTTGAATCATGGTTGCTTAAGATATCCTTTGAACCATTTGAGGTGAGATCTAAACCAGTAAATGCATGAGAAATCATCCCAAGTGAATGGCAAAGGCGCCCATGATCTTCAATAACCTTCTGAGAGCATGAAATAATGATCCTACAATAGTAAATAAAAGGTGATTGATCAAGGAGAGCGAATGCATTACCTCCAATGGCTGATTTAACCTCCGAAACATTCTTGAGATCATGATGCAAACCAATAGACTTTGGTGCAAGAGAGGATTTAGGAACCTCTACAATTTCTAGAGTTTGAGCTGGCACATAATTCGAAATAGAAGGAATTTGGAGCATGAGTGTAGAATCTGCAAGTTCTTCTTCTTTTTGGACAACTTCAATATGAGATATGATATATTCATGATCAATGAGATCATCAAGGAAGGAAAATGCATCACTGGGCTTGCTCTCGAAAGGGTTTGGACCAATCCCTTCATTCTGCTTGCCAAATATTTCATCCAGTTGGGCCCATAGCTCTTTTAGAGATTCAGCAGAATCAATGAATTGGGGTCTCATGCATCAAGACATAGCAAACATCATTATTGCATAGAAACTGTCACCTTTATTTAACCGGTCAATCTCTTCTTCAGAGGATTCGAACTCTATTTAAAAACAATAATCAAAGAGATCATGGATCTTCAAATATGCTATCATTTTTGGTTTCCATTCATCATGGTTGAATGGAGAAAGAGGATGAATCTCTTATGAATACATGGAAGCTGTAGAAGACCTGCAAAAACAATAGAAAAGTGTACAACTGCTACTGCTACAAAAGTGCAGAAACTGTTGCAACTGCTGCACTCGGAATCTTGATAATAACCTGCAAAAAACTCTCAGGAATGGAGATAAACAATACTCTCAACATGCTCTGACACCATGTGAAAATCTTCATAGAAAATCTAATAGCTGATGTATACCTCACAATGAAAGAATTTAGGAATAAGAATAAGAGTGGTCAATGTAATAAAATGAGCAATAGAATAATAATACAGTAGAACTCGGATAGAAGCAAAATAACTTCACACACTCTTCATTAATCACAAAGGGAAAAATAAATAATACAATGCATGAGGATTCGCATGCCAAGGTGGCAATTTGAATTAGCCTTCATGGAGTGATCAAAAAATCACTGGAGTGTCATCAAAGCACAACTAGAAGTCTATCTCATCATCGGTGGAGTCATCAATGCATAAGTAACTATCAACCATCAGTCAAACTGAGTCTATCTGAGTGTGGTAGGTGTAACTGAGAGTAACTGGCACATGGAGACACTAACTGAACGAAGGAGGCTCAGTGGAGGGCGCATGAGGAGCTACAGGAGTCAAAATAGGCAGTCTAGTCTCATCGGAGGTCCATCGGAGTGATACAGTCAGTTGAGAGTCAGTCTTACCTTAAATAAAGGAGAGAACTAAAGGTAACTAAAGTGAAATTGAGTGGTAGGTGAGAGAGGACAAGTGGCTTCCTAAAATCAAGGAAGAAGGGCGCAATAAGCTCTAGGAGGGCTAAAACTGATCTGAGAGAAGCTCTCGAGGCTAGCCAGTTGAGGGCTAGGTGCTGGGACTGATGACTGAGATGCATGTAATTGCATGCATGTAGGCATAATGCATGAGGCATGCCGAAATGCATGCAAGACTTAAACTGTAAGTGATGAAAATGCTGGTAGGACTAGGATGGAGTATAGGAAGATCCTAACAATGTTTTCCTAAGAATGCTAAATAGAATGATTCAATTATGGTTGTGGTGGATAATCTTAGTAAAGAAGCACATTTTATTCCTGTCAAATCTACTTACAAAGCCATTAATATTGCTGATATTTTTATGAAATAAATTTTTAGATTGCATGGTGTACCTAAAGTTGTGATTTTTGATAGGGATGCAAAGTTTATTGGAAATTTCTTGAAAGCTTTATCTAAAGGTTTGGATACTCAATTAAATTTCAGTATTGCATATCACCCCCAGACTGATGGGCAAACTGAAAGGGTGAATCAAATTTGAGAAGACATGCTTATAATGTATGTAATGGACAAACATGGGAAATGGGAAGAGTATTTACATCTTGTTGAGTTTGAATATAATAATGATTTTCAAGCCTCTCCTAAAATGAGTCCATTTGAGATACTTTATGGACAGAAATGCAACACTCCAATTTCTTAAAGTAGCCCATTTGGTAGACTAATGTTAGGTCCTGAAATATTGAAGGATATGGAACTAACAGTGAAACAGGTACAACACAACTTGAATATAGCTCAAGATAGACAAAAGAGTTATCTTGATTTGAAAAGAAGTCAAAGAGAGTTCCAGGTAGGGGATCATGTTTATGTGAAAGTGAAACCTAGAAAAAGTTCCTTAAAATTGGGAAAGTGCACAGAATTGGCACCCATGTATTGTGGACCATTTGAGATATTGGCAAAGGTTGGGCTAGTGTCTTATCAATTAGCACTACCACCTACAATTAAAGTGCATAATGTTTTTCATATTTCAATTCTCAAAATATATGTTCATGATGCTACTCATGTGGTTGACTGGAATGCTATCCAGGTGGAACCCAAAGGAGAATTTTAGGTGGGACCAGAATGTATTCTCAATAGGAGATAAATTTTACTCTGGAACCACATCATTGGACAAGTCAAGTTGTAATGGAAGCACCTTAGCTCATAAGAGGCTACTAGGAAATTGGAAAGCAATATGAGGGAGGAATATCCAGTTCTGTTTCAGAATGATTTAGAGGAGGTTTAAAAGTAACACCGAGGATGGTGTTAAAATTTAAGGGGGGTGTATGTAACACACCGAGGAACCCAAATGATTTTTTTTAAAATACTATATGTTATTATTTGGTTTGACATTATTAACCAAGTGAGGTCAAGACATTTGTAATGAATTATTAATTTTGAATTATTATATAGCTGAGGGAATCAAAACCGAAATAACTGTTGAAGAGTGTTTGCTGGCCCATAAGGATAAATAACAAATATCAAGAGGAAATCCATTATGGAAAGAAAACCTAGTAAAGGAGCAATTTGTCTAAGTTAAAGTATCGGTGGAAGAAATCACCAAGCCCTTCTGAAACAACGGAAGAACTCGGACAACTTTGCCACAATGGCGGAGGTTTTAACATAACGTTTCTGAAACAATGGAGGTTTTGGACCAACCTTTTTGAAATGACAGAAGAAAGGATCAAGTCAAGTAAAGGGTGGAAAAACTCATTTCAAGCTTCCGAAAAAGTGAAACTTCTCGAGTAAGTGAACCGTCGGTAGAGAAAACTCGCAAATTTTTTCCGCAATGGTGGAAAAAACTCACCTAAATCTGTCACTGCTGTGAAAAGAAATAAATAAGTCAGGCTCCGTTGGAAAACTTTTTCCAAGTTTTCCGAAACAACGAAAGAATTCAAGTAACTTATCCGCGACAGCAGATGAGATGGCACTTCTTTTCTAGTAGTTCATTTCACTTGAGATATTGGGACTCGCCCGCAACACTGGAGTAACTTACATAACTCTTCCACAATGACGGATAAGCTCGGTTAAGCCCTCCAATTTGCAACATCACACCTTTCCCCGACGGATGAACTCGGATAACTTCCCCGCAACGGCAGGAAAACCCAAAAAAATATTCTCGCAACTATCGGAGAACTTAGCCAAGTTTCTCCGGTTTTGGCGGTCGCAGTTAATGCCAATTTGACCCCGAACATATGCCCATTAACCCCATTTTATTTTCACATCTACCCTATTAATTGATCGCACGCGTCAAAATCCTTTATATAGGACATAAACCCCATTGAAAATTTTCATTGTTTCCATTGGTTAGAAGGCTCATTCCCATTTTCCTTTGAAATTACAAGCACCTACTTCAGGCTCACCAGTTCCGCAGTAGCGTCAACATCCACATAACGATCATCTTCTAGCAGGTTAGTACCCTTTCAGACCTCATAGACTCAATTGCAGTAGTTATTACTCATTGAAATGAATGATATGCTCATGTTTCCTTTCCTTTTATCCTAGCCTTTGGAAAATTTTCAGTCTGACCTCGGTTAGAGATGACCCATGCCCATACCCAACTGAACACACCCAGCTTGATTTCATATAAACATAGAAGTCTTTAGGACCTTTCTCACCCATTGATTAGTCATTAAGAGAATCTGCGGCATGCTCCTACCCCGTCTTGGAAAGCATTAGTAATCTGAAAGTGAAGTCAGTCTCATCTACCCGTGCGAGAGGGACGCTAGTGCTCCTACCCTGCTATTTTTTTTGTTATCATGAGAGTGGACTAATATTATGCTCACTGCTATATCTTTATAGATAGTAGTTATTTTTAGATGATAGTCCAGTAAATGTTTTTGCATTATGAAAATATGTTATATACGTATGCATGATTATTAGATAGGTTCTAAATCAAAATGCCTAAAGGTGGTAAAAGAAAGTCAAAGGCGACTGAAATAGGAACAACCCACCCGAGAGTAGAAACTCTATATGAAGACACCAAGTGTACCACAAGCATTCCTCCAGAAGTCAAATGGGGAGACATATATCGCATGATAAGAGATCAGGACATCCCTGAGGCACTCCTCGAGGAAGAATGCCTATACCGGAACGTCAAAACTTCCTGCATATCCAAAGCAGCCACACACCCGAAACTTTTTCCATGCTCAGAAGTAATTGGATGGATTCTACAGCATGCGAATGCACAGACAAGGGTTCTTTCAGATAGTATGGGAGAAGTTTTTGCATCCTTCCATCCATCTTATATTGCAGCAACTTATAAGTTACCTCGAGCTCATCAGCGGCTTAATGATGAATGGCTAGGAAAAATCAAAATGGATAATCTAGAGATGGCTAGAAAGTTGCTGATCTTAGGAAAACATATAAGAAAAAAGGATAGTGAGGAGTACGAGGTTCAGAATTTGAGGCGTCCTTTCAGAATGATTGCCCTCATGCTTAGCAGAATCTTTGGAAGGACCCATGGCACTGTTTTTATGCTCCAATGGGTTCCCATTATCCACTATGTAGCATTCAGAGGAACAATTTTCAATTGGGCAGATATTCTCTCAGACAGCCTATCATCAGCCATAATTGTTGCACAAGAAGGACTAGGGGCAAAGAAGGAAGAATTCTACATGCCATCCTACTTGATAGACTGCATTGTGGAAAAGCACCCCTTTCCAAAGCTTAGATGTAACTGGAGAGAGGTCGACACCCCGATATTCACTGCTTACAAACTCTTTTGGGCCTAGAACTACAAGTGGCACTACCAACTCATTTGTGAGGAGTTTATCATACCTTTATATGAGTTAATGTTCAATGAAGAACCCAACTGCTTGTCCGAAAACTCCATGGAAGTCCTGGAGAATTATGGTGATTTCTATTTTTCACCGGAAGGCACTTTCATAAGAATGTATGGAGGCTCTAAACCCCCATATAACCTACCCAGATCTGCTATGGACTACATAGTCCACAAGGAGGCAGTGAGACAAGTTTTCCTTGTTGGGGTTGGTAGCACCTTGTACAAGGCAAAGAAGGAAACTTTCTCTCCTTTACCTTTTTATATTGGGGCCTACAAATTCTCAGGGATTGCAACTGTAGAGGATTTTATTGCAGAACTGAGAGACTTTCACTTTGGGGAAAAGAATTTTTGGAGGAACGATCGATGAGGCAAGGATACACAACATTGCAAGGAGCTCCATGCTAACTTTGAATACGCCCACTATTATGATGAGTATGAAGAAGTGTATCAAGGGGTCAGTAACGTGAGCGAACTATAGATTTTCCAACTAAGTAAAGTTGGAGCTAGTTCTAGCTCTATTATTGTCAAGGAAGCAAAACAATAACAGGTAAAGGAAACAACAGAAGCTGCTCAAACTCTCTCTAAAGAAGAGCAAGGGCTCAAGGAAGAAGTCGAGAGAATCCAAAGAGAAGTTGTTGAGAGAGAAAACAAGGAGAAAGAGGATGAAATTCAGGAAAAAGAAACTCAAAGGATCCAAGCAGCAGAGGAAGAAGCTCGAAGAGTTCAGGAGGAAAAAAGAATCAGACTGGAAGGGATTTCCAAGCAAGCAAAAGAAGAAGGTCAGAGGAAAGGAGCAGAAGAAGAAGCGCAAAGGAAAGAAGAAGGAGAAAACAAATTGAAGGAGGATGCTGAGCCAAGAAGCCAAAATGTCCAAGACGTGGACACAGACATCCCTATAAGAGACCTTCCGCTTGTCCCTTTTACACCATCAAAATGTAGCACAGTGTCTCAATGGGAAAGGTTCGCTTATAACAAGAAAAGGAAATCTGTTATCAAAGAAACAATGACTAGGGTAAAGAGACCTTTTCAACCAGACATTATTACTAGACATGAAACAACAGTCATGCAAGGTACTAAGCGTGCACACAATTTCATGGCATCCATTTCTGTGGCTTCTGTTCAAGCAACTGCAAACAATGTCGACATATTAGCAGATGAGTTAGAATTAGAAAAAGAGAAAACCCCCCATTTACAGAAAACTCTGGTCAAAGAACAAAATTATTCAAATTTGATGGTGGAGAAATGTAACACCCTTGTGTCAGAGAAAGGAGAATTAAACAGAAAATTTCAACACCTAGAAGCCGAAAAGAGAGCCTTGGTCATACAAATGAGGGCCCTGGAAGCTGAATAGAAGGGTCTGGAAAGTAGGAACCTATAGCTAGAGTCTGAGAAATTTGATAACACTCAGCAGATCGATGTATTAGAAGAAAACATAGAAAAATTAGAAGAAAGCGGGGAATTGCTAGAACAACAATTGGAAATTGCTATTGGCAAGGTTGTTGATCTGAGTCCTTTTCATGAGTAGGCTTGCGAAATATTGGAAAGGATACATGGGATTCAAGAACTCATAATAGTAGAAGTCTGTAAGTTAAAGGGAGTGGTGGCCAGAATCAAGGAAATAAATGCCGAAGACACTAGGCATAGAAGAAAATATGTACGCATTAGTGAAGACATTAAGCGGCAAATGGAATGGAGAGAAGGAAAGTCAGGATTCCTAAAGAATCTCCCTCTTAAATCCATCTTTGGTTTCAAAGCAGATATCCACCTTTTGGGGTTTTGCAAGGAATATGGAGTGAAGCTAAATGAAGTGGCCATGGTCACTCTTGAACAGTGTGGGAATGTTTATTCTAAGATACAAACTACCCAAGAAAAGTGCCTGATGACAATACCCCGGACTATAGAAGAGTTCCCAAACAAAACCCAACATTTGTCAGAGCTAAGGGATGGGTTAAGTGCTGAAACAAACTATGTAAGGAAAGTGGATATTTTGACTGCTGAAGATCTTTATTAGTGAATTGGCCAAACTGCTATTCATGCACATCTTCTAAAATAAATTCTCCAGTTTATGACAGTAGAAATCGTTGATCTCAAGGAAGAACTTGCCAAGCATGAAGTTTCTCTGAAAACTATGCTCCCTCTTGATGTGAACAATGTCATAAAAGAAACCAGTCTCTGGGTGAAGCATATAGTAGAAGCAAACAGAGTATTGACAGCAGAAGCACCTCAAGTATCGGCAAGAAAAACAATGGCATCAACCTCAGCAAGATTACCAGTAGCACCAGTGGCACAAGTTCCAACAGAAATACCAACTGTAGCAGAAGCGTTTGAGTTAGCAAAGGCACCAGTTCAGAAATGATCCACCTTATGTCTTTTGTTTTAATTTATAGTCAACATTCCTTCTTTCAACCTTTGTATGTTTTAATTACTAAAGTAATATTTGGACCTCTTCCCGTCCATTTTGGAAATATTACTGGGCTTTTATTATTTTTGTAAATATGGACACTACAAGACAAATTAAAAGAATTTGGACAGTTAGGGTATAGGTGGAATCTCTTGGAGCATTTCTATAAACTTATATATAGCTGATTAGAGGAGCATAGGATGGACTTTTGGCAGGTGAAAGGAATTTCTTCTTGTGTATGAGAACTACTTCAGCTACATGAATAGAAAAACTATTTTGGCCTGTGAAAGCTAGTGCATCATTTTGCTTTGGTTTGTGATGGATGATTGCCCAACTATTTCGGAAGTTTTCATATACATTCAGTGATATCTTTCATAGCTTTTGTGAATTAATTCTATGCCGTGAATGATCTTATTTTCTTTTGCAAAATTTATGTACCTCATGAGTAATGGAGTGCTTTAATAAAATCAGAGCTATCTTTGATATCATTTACATTCTGCTGAAAATACATCTTTATAATTTAATGGCTATCTGTTCAATTCTTTAGATGTTTCTTCCAGTTTTATTACTCATACTTTAATTTTGGCTCCTTGCAAGGATAGGTTAAAATAGATTAAATAGCTTAGAACATATTTTTTTATCACATGCATTTAGTTAGGGCACTTGCATTTCATATTTTAATATAAAATACATAAACGGTGGATCAGGCCACAACTGATAAAATAAACAAATCTTTAAAACTCACATGGTAGCTGGATCGTTAACCAGATGAATTCACCACACCAAATAGTGAGTGATCTAATTGGGCTTGCTTACCGAGGAAAATCCCTTGCTGAGTGATGCTACGATTTTCAAGGCATCAACATATCTTTCATTCAGGTTTTACTTGATCGTTGTTGCTATTCTGAAAATATTGTTTATATGCTGGTTTTTGCTATAATATTCTTATCTAGAATTACACTTAGATTATCCATGCAATTTATCATTTGTTGTTATAAGTTAATGCACATTCTAGTTCAGATTTACATTCTAAAGATTTCAAACATCAAATCTGTTCATGCTGGAAGGTTAAATCCTAATTATAAACCCTAGAAATTAGATAGCATACTATAATTGTTGTTCTAAGTCTTAAACTAAATTAGAGGGTACATCCAAGTCCCTGGTTTCCCTGTTGAACATTTTTCGTAGTAACAGATCCACTCAAATCCATAATTTCCGCAATCCGAAAGACTGAAATCTGCAATTTCCACAATCCGAAAGACTGAAATCTGCAATTTCCACAATCAAAAATTTGCTTTACGGTGAACACTGGACCCACAACCAGAAACTCGCAATCTGCAATGCGGAAGTCAGGAATGTGGGAGCGCTAAAACTCAACCTTGTATTTTGAAGGACCCGCAATCTGCAATGCGGAAGTCAGGAATACGTGAGCGCTAAGACTTAACCTTTTATTTTGAAAGTCCCACAACCTGCAATCCGCAATGCGGAAGTCAGGAATGTGGGAGCACTAAAACTCAACCTTTTATTTTGAAGGTCCCACAACCCGCAATCCGCAATGTGGGAGCGCTAAAACTCAACCTTATTTTTAGAAGGCCCCACAACCCGCAATCTGCAATGCGGAATTCGGGAATGTGGGAGTGCTAAAACTCAACCTTGTATTTTGAAGGTCCCGCAACCCGCAATCCACAATGCAGAAGTCAGGAATGTGGAAGTGCTAAAACTCAATCTTATTTTTATAAGGCACCAAAACCCACAATCCGTAATGCAGAAGTCGAGAATGTGGAAGCCATAGAAATCAACCTTATAACTTAGAAGTTTCACAATCCAATTGAGGAGGTCAGATTAATGAATCTGTAAGGTTTAGCCATCAAATTTCAAGGGTTCTGCAACTTAGTAAATGTAGAAAATGTTCTGAACTCTGATTTTATTTTAAACCCGAATCCTTGACTTGTTAGAAAAGCAGGATTGTGGTCACTGATCACATCAACTCCACTGCTCTTGTACCTATTAGACCTTTGACTTAGAAAAATTTTCATCTTCACCTTCACGCTAGAAGGCCAACTGAAACCGAGCAGGAACTCAGTTTCTCTCTGGTCACTACCTTTGTAAACATGTCTATAGGATTCTGGCTAGTATGTGTTGAGATATTGTAACTTCAAAGAATATTATATTTGTACTTTATTATTCTGGAGATGATTCATTCCTCCGTGAAGATCTTATTGTATATCCGGAGATGTTTATTCCTCCGTCGGAATGTGGTAACTTGGGTTATTAGACTTCCCTAGTGGGGGTCGGCCCTGTATGTGTTATGTGGGTCAAAGGGTTATTAGACCACCCTAGAGGGGTCGGCCCAGTCAGTTATAATGGGGTATTTAACCTAATGGTTAAATACGAGCCTACATGTACTTGTGTAAAATACATATCAGAGTAGTGTATAAATAGAGGAGGTGTGTTCCTCATTATACACATTCACTCACTTGAGGATAACGCACTTGTGGAGGAGAGGTCTGCTATTGTGGAGGAGGAGATCATGTCTCAGGGTTTCATCTTTGTATATTGCTGGTCATCTATATTGAGGAAGCTTTGCTGGGTTTTCTACCCCATGAGGGTTTCCCAGGATAAATCTCTGTCTCTTGTGTTTATGCTATGCTTGTTGTTTCTTCAGTGATCCTGTATATGCTATTATTGTGAAATGGAATGTAATTCTGCTATTTTCTGTCTTAGCATCTTGAATTTTAACATGGTATCAGAGCTAACCTGAAGGAAGACAAGGTATGGCACTAAAGACACTTGCTTTACTTACGACAATTTGAAGGTTAGGGTTTTACATAGCAAAAACCAGTCATCGTAGAACTTTCGCTATAAATCCGTTTTGGCGAAGTTTTCGGATCTGAAATTGTTACAGGACGAAGCTAAAATCTCCAGGTACGTTGTTTCCAAAGGACAACCTCTAATTCGTTGTACTTTGTGATTTATGATCTGTACAATATAGGGTTTCTGCCTCTTCCAGATCTGAGTCAAAATCAGGTGACCTTGGGAAAAAGGTCATAACTTGGGCTAGGAAGCTCCAAATGAAATTTCGTGAAAAGTGAAAGGTAGTACACAGACTGTACTATCTCAGAAAACTTTTTCAGGGGCCGAAGTTGAATCAGTAACACGTGGCACTCCGTACAAGTTCGCTCTCCTGTATTATCCCATAAACAGGTCATGTTGCGACACTTGGCATAACTCTCTCTCAGAGAATCCAATTGAGGTCATACCTGTCAGGATGGAAAGATAACAGGCCGAGCTATCTCAGAAAACTTTTTCAGAGGCCGAAGGTCAAACAGTGACACGTGGCACGCCGTACAAGTTCGCTCTCCTGTATTTTCCCAAAACAGGTCACGTTGCGACATTTGGCATAACTCTCTCTCAGAACATCCAATTGAGGTCAGACCTATCAGGATGGAAAGCTAACAGGTCAGGCTATCTCAAAAAACCTTTTCAGACCCTGTGGATCAAAAATTTCGGAGTTACACCAGAAACAATCAGGTACATAGTTCTGTCAAAACAGAATTATTTTTTTGGTACCTTCATTCATGGCTTCCGGAATTTAGGGCTTTGAAGAAAGTTGGAATTTTTGTAATCGGAGACCACGGATGGATGCTACTCATCAAAATAGAAATTTAGAGACCAAGATCAGAATTTTTGGTTGGGAAGAAGGCCGGGCTTGATTAGACCCTAGTTCGGGACTTTGATCAGAAAAGTGGAAAATTAGGGCTTCTGTAAAAATGGGAATTTTTGAAATCTGTGACCACGGCTGGAAGCTCCTCAGAAAAATAGAAGCTTAGAGCTTTGGATCAAACCTTTTGATGGGGAAAAAGAGTGGGCTTCATCAAACCCCAGTTCAGGGTCACGTCCAGTGAATCCGAAAGTTTCAAAGGCAAAATTAAGGAGTAAAACTTTGCAGTTTTCAAATTCTGAATATACCAGTTTGATCAGCTCATCAAGGTCCAGTTCTTGCAAATCAAGTGGATTGGGTTAATCCTAGAAGAAGATGGATTGGTCACCTGCATAAGTGAAGAAGTTCCTGTCTCAGAGGGAGATGAGGATAAGGGCTTACATAAGAAGAATACAAGCGATCTCGACAGGTATGACTCATTGAGGTATGTTTCGATATTTGTCCATGATTAAGTTTATGGTATGTTTGTCTTCAGGTTATTACAGTTAGTACAATTTTGATTTTATATTTGTCGTATAACCTTAACAAAATTATGAATGCATGATAGAAGATATTCATTGGTTAGGGTGTTGACACTTATGATTGTACTAATGCATTATGATGTTGTGTGAGGTTGATGTTGTCTGCTAACAAGATATAGGTACATCACAAAAGACAAATCAGGTTCCATGACCATGAAAACATGAAGACAAAGACTCATCCATAATCTTTGTTCTACTTACGAGGTATGTATGACTTTGTTATATTATGCTTAACCTATGAGACATGCAGGTTCTAGCTCAGGATCTCTAAATCATTGAAGAGATTGTTTAGGTATGTTGTACATAACCAAGTAGGTATACTAATCCAGGTATGTTTCCCATGAATCTTACCTTGTGTTAGGATCCCTTATATAAGTATACTTGATATGATTGGTTATGCTTATTCATAAAGTTAGTAATCAAGGGTTTATGCATGATTTAATTAACCAGAAGAGTACTATGATCAAACAAGAATATGCATGAGTAAAAGAAGACTTACTTGAAACCCTGAATACTAATGATCATGACTATACATATTCAAGATTATTTAGAATTAGAATGTTTTGAGAATATACTAATGAATGAATGTTTGTGTATGAGATCATGAGGATGACACTAGTGCACACTTGAGCATGCACAGTGGTACAGAATGAATAGAAGTTCAAAGGACATATAGAAGATCAAGCGGGAGGCAACCACACAAACATAAAAGATAAGTATTTGAGCTGTTATTTGAAATAGTAAATGATATTTCTTGTATGCATATTTGTATTCCTAGAACATATCATGCTGAGTGCAAACATTCATAGAGCATTGAACATTATACTACTAATATGCATATGATTGGTAAGTTGGACAAACATTCCATTGTTGCTTGTCTAGAATGAAACCTCTTTGCTGACATGCTAAGAGCTGTGCACACTCTCGATAGTATGTTCTGGTAGAGATGGAAGGCATCTAGATAGCCACTGTATGCATACAGGATATGGGAAAGTGTTGTGCCAAAGTATTGGTCAAGATAGTTGCATAACTATATAAATGATATCTGTATGCATAATAGGTTATCATGATTTCATGATTATGAAGGATTACTAATCATGTACTTAATTTTGTTTTGTAGGAAAGATCATGAAGAATAATGAACACCGAACAAGTGATGGATGTTCAACAAGAAGATTTACAAATCAAACAAAATATAGAAGGCTTGTGGCTAGAAGATTCTCTTAGAAAGAGGAAGAGAATCATGATGAGATGTTTGCTCCAAGTGGCTAGATAAGACCATTCTCTTAATGGTGCAATTAAAGAAGAAGTGTGAATCAGGTTCTGTATGGGTTCCCAGGATCGATAGTATATTGATGAGAATACATGTGGGGATTGTATCATCCTTGAACACTTGTTCTAAAGTGAGCCGTAGACAGGTGTCTCCGAGAAAGAAAAGGGATTGGATCATCCCTGGACTTTCAGTCCTAAAGAGAGCCGTAGACGTAAGGTCTCCGAGAATGAAGTCCTTAGTGGACAGTTAAGGGGATTGGATCATCCCTGGACTTTCAGTCCTAAAGAGAGCCATAGATGTGAGGTCTCCGAGAATGAAGTCCTTAGTGGACAGTTGAAGGGATTGGATCATCCCTGGACTTTCAGTCCTAAAGAGAGCCGTAGACGTGAGGTCTCCGAGAATGAAGTCCTTAGTGGATAGTTGAGGGGATTGGATCATCCCTGGACTTTTAGTCCTAAAGAGAGCCGTAGACGTAAGGTCTCCGAGAAGTGGGGATTGTATCATCCCCGGACCTTGGTCCCTGAATTGATCCGTAGACGTATGGTCTTCGAGAATAAAGTGATGGGGATTGCATCATCCCGGAACCACTAGTTCAAAATGTACGTGAGGACTGCATCGTCCATGAACTGGGTTCAAAATGTACGTGAGGACTGCATCGTCCATGAACTGGGTTCAAAATGTACGTGAGGACTGCATCGTCCATGAACTGGGTTCAAAATGTACGTGAGGACTGCATCGTCCATGAACTGGGTTCAAAATGTATGTGATGGGATTGCATCATCCCTAGACATGAGACTTGTCTTAAAGTGATAAGGACTAATCATCCTGTAAGTAGATTGGGATTGCATCGTCCCTAGACATGGTGAGGTGTCTTAAAGTGATAAGGACTAATCCTCCTGTAAGTAGATTGGGATTGCATCGTCCCTAGACATGGTGAGGTGTCTTAAAGTGATAAGGACTAATCCTCCTGTAAGTAGATTGGGATTGCATCGTCCCTAGACATGGTGAAGTGTCTTAAAGTGATAAGGACTAATCATCCTGTAAGTAGATTGGGATTGCATCGTCCCTAGACATGGTGAGGTGTCTTAAAGTGATAAGGACTAATCATCCTGTAAGTAGATTGGGATTGCATCGTCCCTAGACATGGCGAGGTGTCTTAAAGTGATAAGGACTAATCATCCTGTAAGTAGATTAGGATTGCATCATCCCTAGACATGGTGAGGTGTCTTAAAGTGATAAGGACTAATCATCCTGTAAGTAGATTGGGATTGCATCGTCCCTAGACATGGTGAGGTGTCTTAAACTGATAAGGACTAATCATCCTGTAAGTAGATTGGGATTGCATCATCCCTAGACATGGTGAGGTGTCTTAAAGTGATAAGGACTAATCATCTTGTAAGTAGATTGGGATTGCATCGTCCCTAGACATGGTAAGGTGTCTTAAAGTGATAACGACTAATCATCCTGTAAGTTGATTCGGGATTGCATCATCCCTAGACATGGTGAGGTGTCTTAAAGTGATAAGGACTAATCATCCTGTAAGTAGATTGGGATTGCATCGTCCCTAGACATGGTGAGGTGTCTTAAACTCATAAGGACTAATCATCCTGTAAGTAGATTGGGATTGCATCATCCCTAGACATGGTGAGGTGTCTTAAAGTGATAAGGACTAATCATCTTGTAAGTAGATTGGGATTGCATCATCCCTAGACATGGTAAGGTGTCTTAAAGTGATAAGGACTAATCATCCTGTAAGTTGATTCGGGATTGCATCATCCTTAGACATGGTGAGGTGTCTTAAAAGGATAAGGATTGATCATCCTGTAAGTTGATCTGGATTGCATCATCCATAGACATGAGAGATGTCTTAAATTGAGAGGGATTGATCATCCCATAAGTGGATCAGGATTGTATCATCCTTGGACCTATGTCCTAAAGTGAGAGGGATTGACCATCCCGTAATTGGATCATGTGTGTTGCAGGGTATGCTGCTGTTGTGTATACTTGTATCAGTGTGGATACTTGTATTGATAGATGTATTAGTGAGAATACATGCTTTTGATGATAGATGTATTAGTGAGAATACATGCTTTTGATGATAGATGTATTAGTGAGAATACATGCTTTTGATGATATATGTATTAGTAAGAATACATGTTTTGATGATAGATGTATTGGTGAGAATACATACTTTTGATGATACATGTATTGATTAATGTACTTGTATGGTTGAGGATACTTATGTTGTAGATTGAGATGATCCAGATGCTGTAGATCGAGATGATCCAGATGCTGTAGATCGAGATGATCCAGATGTTGTAGATCGAGATGATCCAGATGCTGTAGATCGTGATGATCCAGATGCTGTAGATCGAGATGATCCAGATGGTGTAGATCGAGATGATCCAGATGCTGTAGATCGAGATGATCCAGATGCTGTAGATCGAGATGATCCAGATGCTGTAGATGAGATGATCCAGATGCTGTAGATCGAGATGATCCAGATGTTATAGATCGAGATGATCCAGATGCTGTATATCGAGATGATCCAGATGTTGTAGATTGTGATGATCCAGATGCTGTAGATCGAGATGATCCAGATGTTGTAGATCGAGATGATATGACGATGCTGATGATCGTGAGATGACGATGTTGATGATCGTATGATGACGATGCTGATGATCGTGAGATGACGATGCTGTTGATCATGTGATGATGATGCTGATGATCGTGTGATGGCGATGCTGACAATCGTGAGGATTCAGATATTGATGTTGCTGTAGCTGTTTGAGTGCTGCAGAAGATAAAGACTCAGTACTGAAGATGTTGATGTTCCAGTATTGAAGATATTCCAGTAACTGGTTGAGTTACTGATGATGTTGAGAAAGCTTCCAATGATTTATAGATGTATCATGTATGATGTTGATGACTCCTTGCTCGTGCAGATGCTGTTATAATATCCTTCTCGTTAAGGGGGAGTGTTGAGATATTGTAACTTCAAAGAATATTATATTTGTACTTTATTATTCTGGAGATGATTCATTCCTCCGTGAAGATCTTATTGTATATCCGGAGATGTTTATTCCTCCGTCGGAATGTGGTAACTTGGGTTATTAGAATTCCCTAGTGGGGGTCGGCCCTGTATGTGTTATGTGGGTCAAAGGGTTATTAGACCACCCTAGAGGGGTCGGCCCAGTGAGTTATAATGGGGTATTTAACCTAATGGTTAAATACGAGCCTACATGTACTTGTGTAAAATACATATCAGAGTAGTGTATAAATAGAGGAGGTGTGTTCCTCATTATACACATTCACTCACTTGAGGATAACGCACTTGTGGAGGAGAGGTCTGCTATTGTGGAGGAGGAGATCATGTCTCAGGGTTTCATCTTTGTATATTGCTGGTCATCTATATTGAGGAAGCTTTGCTGGGTTTTCTACCCCATGAGGGTTTCCCAGGATAAATCTCTGTCTCTTGTGTTTATGCTGTGCTTGTTGTTTCTTCAGTGATCCTGTATATGCTATTATTGTGAAATGGAATGTAATTCTGCTATTTTCTGTCTTAGCATCTTGAATTTTAACAGTATGTATTTTCTCTAGCTTCAACAGTTCATCTTCCAAAAGATAGTGTATGAAATGCTACTTGAGCTGTATGTGTTTATTCATGGAATGGAAGGCTGATTTCTTTGCAAGATGAATGGCACTCTGGCTGTCACTATACAACTTGTTATCCTTCTTCTTCTTACCCAATTCCTCCATAAACCTCTACAACCAAATCATCTCTTTACTAGCCTATGTAGCAGCAACATACTCTGATTTCGTTGTTGAAAGTGCAACAACCTTTTCCAATTTCGAAATCCAACCCACTGTTGTTCCACCTACGGTAAACACATAACCTGTGGTGCTCCTCATGGTATCCTTATCACCTTCCATATCTGCATCAACATATCCCTGTAGAACATTGTCTAAACCTCCAAAACATAATGCATGAGTGGTATTACCTCTCATATACCCAAGAATCCACTATAATTCCTTCCAATGTTCTTTACCTGGATTGTTCATATATCTTCTCACAACTCCCATTGCATGTGCAATATATGGTCTTGTCCACACCTTGGCATACATCAAGTTGCCAACTGATGATGAATAGGGAATCATGGACATGTAATCTATCTCTTCCTGTGTCTTGAGACACATTTCCTTACTTAGTTTGAAATGGATGGCCAAAGGTGTACTAATTGGTTTTGCATTCTACATTCTGAACCTCTCCAACACCTTTTGTATGTACTCACCCTGAGACAATGTCAATTTGTGATTTTTTATGTCTCTTGTTATTCTCATACCAAGGATTTTCTTTGCAGCACCCAAATCCTTCATCGCAAATGAATTAGCTAACTTCCTTTTGAGCACATTTATATCTTGAATGTTAGATCTTGCAACAAGCATGTCATCCACATACAATAACAAGATAATATATCTTCCATTCTCTAACCTCTTGAAATAAACATAGTGGTTAGAATGACATCTACTATAACCTTGTTCTCTCATAAACCTATCAAATTTTAAATACCACTGCCTTGGAGCTTGCTTCAAGCCATACAATTTCTTTTTCAACATGCATACAAAATTCTCCTTCCATTTTACCTCATACCCTTGTGGCTGCTGCATATATATCTCTTCCTCCAAATCCCCATGGAGAAATGTTTTTTTTACATCTAACTATTCAAGATTCAAATCTTCTACCGCCACTAGACTTAAAACAGTCCTAATTGAAGTCATCTTAACAACAGGAGAAAATGTTTCATCAAAATCTATACCTTTCTTCTGTGCAAACTCATTTACAACAAGTCTGGCCTTGTACCACTTCTTTGCTCCTTCTTCCTTCAAACTGTAAATCCATTTGTTCTACAATGCTCTTTTACCAGTAGGAAACTGAACCAAATCCCAAGTCTGGTTTCCTACCAATGAGTCCATCTCCTCATTCATGCCTTGCTCCCACTTCTTTCTAGTTTCCACCTGCGTTCCTTCTTCATAACATTCTGGTACACCAACATCAGTCATCAATAAATAATACATTGAAGGAGAGTATCGTTCAGGGAGTCTACTTAATCTAGTATATCTTCTTATACTTGCAGGACTTTCAGGTACTTTCTTCTATTCTTGATTTTCTGACACCTTTGGAAATTCATTTTCTTTAATTTCATCAAGCACTATGCACTCTATGTTTTCTTTTCCTGTTTCTTTCCCTGTAGCTGATCTTTATACATGAACTTTTCATTGAATGTCACATCTCTACTCCTAATGATTTTGTTATTTTCATAATCCCATAAGCAATAACCAAAATCATCAACCCCATATCCAGTAAAGGTACATTTCTTGGATTTAGCTTCAAGCTTTGTTCTATTTTATTTATCAATATGGACAAATGCTTCACAACCAAAAGTTCTCAGAAATGAGTAGTTTACCTTTTTACCTATCCATGCCTCATCTGCAGTACCACCATCCAAAGCACTTGAAGGCCCTCTGTTTATTAAATAAACAGTAGTATTTACAACATCTTCCCGAAACTATAAGGGAAACCCTGCATGTAATCTCATACACCTTGCACACTCCATGATTGTTCTATTCATCCTTTCTGACACACCATTTTCTTGTGGTGTTCCAGGAATTTTCTTCTCTCTACAAATCCCATGGTATGAACAGTAACTATCAAACTCCTTGCTGTAGTACTCACTTCCATTATCAAATATGAGACACTTCAACCTTATTCCTGTTTCATTCTCAACCCAATCTTTCCACTTCTTAAAAGTAACAAACACATCAAATTTCTATCTAATGCAATAAACCCAAGTTTTCCTAGTTGCATCATCAATAAATGTAGCATAATAATGAGAGCCTCCAAGAGATTGTACCTGAGTCGGTTCCCATACATTTGTATGCATAAGCTCTAATGTTTCATTCTTCTTATGTTTCCCAACCCTGAGAAATATGACTCTCTTCCGTTTTCCATAAACACGGCTCTTACATAATTCGAAACTTACCTTCTTCAGATCTGGTAGCAACTTCCTTGAGTGGAGAATACGCATCCCCTTCTCACTCATGTGGCCAACCCTATGATTCCACAATGTTGCATCTGTTCCTGTGGAAGCTAAAGAGATAGAATGGTCAGTATTATGAGGACATAAACACAACATACCTATCTTGTCTCCTTCTTCTATCACCATTGATCCTTTAGTGTTTTTCCACCATGTTTCTCCAAACGTAAATAAACAAACGGCATCTCCCAACTGCCTATTGAGATTAGATTTATTTTCATAGCAGGAATATGCCTTACATCTTTTAACAGCCATTCACTTCAATTTTTAAATTTTATCCATACCTTACCCATTCCAACAATTTTACATGGCTCATCATCACCCAATAAAACATGGCCAAAATCGCCTAGAACATAATCATGAAAGCATTTCCTATGGGGTGTAGCATGACATGAATCCCCTAAATCTACTACCCAATAATCACTAGTATTATCTAATGCAAGAATCAAAACATCTTGTAACACATCACCTATTACATTTGCTTCCTGAGTAGTCGCATGCTATCCATCTCCTTTCTTCTTTAGATATCTGTAGTCTTTCTTTAGATGTCCTCTCTTTCCACAGTTCCATTACTTTATCTTTTCCATTCTGGACTTGGATATGCCAGTTTTAGACTTGCTGCGATCACCTTGGCTCTTTCCTCTCTCCCTTTGTCTTCCCCTGCTCTCCATGGTCAACACATTACCTAATGTCTCACCTGTTCTTTTTATTCACATTTCCTCTCTAAGAATAACACCAATAACATCATAAAATTTCAAGGTGTTTGAACCAAAGACAGAGCTACTTACAGTCATGACCAAGCTATTCCAACTTTCTGGAAATGAACACAAGATTAGAAGATCCCTAACCTCATCATCAAAGTTCACACTTACAGAACTTAGTTGATTTGTAACCATATTAAATTCATTTAAATGATCAACAACAGATTCACCTTCTGACATATTCATATTAAATAAACGATTCATTAGAAATACCTTATTGGAGGCCAATGGTTTTTCATATAGCTTACACAATGTGCTCATCAAATCCTCTGTTGTATTTTCTTTTGAGATATTGAAAGCCATCGAAGAAGCCAGGGATAGCCGTATTGTTCCTAGTACCTTTCTCTCAAGAATCTCCCATTCTTCGTCCTTCATAGTCATTGGTTGTTTTTCTTTTCCTCCCAATGGTAGGAATAGATCCTTCTGGTATAGATAGTCCTCCGTTTGCATCTTCCATAACTGATAGTTTTGGCCATTAAACTTTTTGACCTTAAACTTTCCTTATTCCTCCATTGCTCCCACTCGAACCAGAAACCCTAGTTTCCTGTGAGTTTATCATCCAAATAGACCTTTGGCTCTGATACCAATTGTTAGAAAAACAAGATCGCAGAGCGATAACAATAAACAAAATGAAAATATAAATACACAAACACATTACAAGAGAGACACCAATATAACGTGGTTCACCCAAGATGGGCTATGTCCACATAGAAATTGTCAATCCTCATTATTATACCATCTAGCAAATGAAGGGATACAACCCGCAGCACATCCACTGCAAATTCCTCTTCACTCTCTCCCAATCTCTCTTACATGATCTCACAAATATTTACAATGCTACAATATGATACATAGTCAAATTACAATGTATTCCTTTTATCGGGGAAATACCATGGGAAAATACCACGGGATACCTAAAACCATGGGCCCGCAATCTGTTGGCGCAAAAATAACCCATAAAAATATTTCTTTCGGGGTCATTGCCCCCAGGCCCCCTGTTGGGCGTGCCGAGATCATAACCAAACCTGGGGTACAACACGGCCAAAACAACATCATCTATGAGACTAGAAGATCAGGCTCCACAACCATCATGACTTGTTGCTCAAGAAACTTTGAAGTATTAATTAGGTAAAGGATCACTTTGGTTGATATATGATTTCAAGAAGTGAAGCCAAACCCTGTAAACATAAAATGACTTCTTTTTAGAGTCCAGTATGTAAATCAAGCAAATTAAATTGATTCAACAATGCTAGAAGTACAAAAGAATACATGCATTTATCATTTTTTTTTAATATGGGTATTTTGGGGTGTGTGACAACCACCTACAATTAAAGTATATAATGTTTTCCATATTTCAATTCTAAAAAGATATGTTCATGATGCTACTCATGTTGTATACTTGAATGCTATCTAAGTGCAACCCAAAGGATAATTTCAGGTGGGACCGCAATGTATTCTCGACAAGAGAGAACTTTTACTCCAGAACTGTACCATAAGACAAGTCAAGGTGCAATGCAAGAACCTTAGTTCAGAAGAGTCTACTTGGGAATTGGAAAGCAATATGCGGGAGGCATATCCAATCCTATTTCAAGATGATATGGAGGAAGATGAAAAGTAACACCAAGGATGGTGCTAATTTCTAAGTCGAGGTGTATGTAATAACCTAAAGAACCCAAACATTTATTTATTAAGGACCATATGTTATTATTTGATTTAACATTATTGACCAAGTGATGTCAAGACATTTGTAAATGAATTATTAATTTTAAATTATTAAATAGCTGAGGGAATAAAAAACTAAAATAGTTGTTGAAGAGTGTTTGCTGACCCACATGGAGAAATGACAAGTGAAAAGAGAAAAACCCATTATGGAAAGACTACCTAATAAAGGCACAATGATGCAGGAGGCATCCTCCCTAAGAAAGAGGTTGAATTCCTTGAGGAGGGATAATGGAGCAGGAGGCTCATGAATGACCTAAGTACTTAGCACAATACTATAAGTATTGAGTGCATCCAATGAGTTGGAAGCTTATGATAAAGGGAGATTATGATTTGTCTTATGCAAGAAGAATATTATGACCAAACTTTGTCCTTGTGGTTTAGCAAATAGGATCGGTTCTTTTAGAACAAGTAGTTTGGTTGTTCTGGAAGTTTGGTTGGGAGGAACAATGAACTCCAGTTTTGATTTTCGGCAGCTGGTTCAGGTTCCATTTATTTTATTGTTTTACTATTTTGAAATTTTTGTTTGCTGTAAATGATTCCAAATTGTTAGTATGATTGCATTGCTTATGTATGTTATCAGCTATTGATTTACTATTCTGAAATTACTATTTACTGTAAATGATTTCCAAATTGTTAGTATGATTACATTGCTTATATATGTTATCAACTATTGATTTACTATTCTGAAATTACTATTTACTATAAATGATTTCCAAATTGTTAGTATGATTATATTGCTTATGCATGTTATTATCTAATGTTCTACTGTAATATGATTTATTGGAAATTCATATAATCTAGTATAGCTATAAAATATGTGTAGCCGGGAGGCCTCATATCAGGGATAATTTTAAGGACCCATACTTATTTAAAAGTGTCTAAACCTTGGCAAATCTTACCAATTCTTAAAATGTCAACTATAAAATATTTGGCGATATTTTTCTAAAATTATTTAAATTTCTCAGGATTTTATATAGTTTATATAATAATTTGGCAATTTTTAGAGTGAAAAAAATTTACCCCATCAAAATTGGGCGAAATGGGGCTTCAAAAAATGCAAATTGGCGAATCTTTTTTTGGAAAAAAACATGGAAAAATAGCCCATGGGATGAATTTCGCCCCTAAAATTATCCTTGCCTCATATACACATAACCGAGTTATATTTATATTAGAATAATATACAACATATAAAATAATTAAAATAACATATCAATAACATACATATTAAGTCTCAAATATTCATTTCAACAATATCAATACAAGTATAGTATCATTTGAAAGTAGGTCACACATCATAATCATCACAATTAAATACTCTGTTCAAAACATAGATTATGCATATCAAAATAAATACTATGTTCAAAACATAGATTTTGTACATCCAAATAAGTGCTATGTTCATTCACAAAGAAATAACAAGTCAAAACAAAAAATTAACCAAATATATCATATTCTTCATCGTATAATATTACATCCAAATCAACGTGTAGATTTTGAAGAAAACTCTTAAACTTTGTCTTTTAAAGAGGATTTCATTTTCATTTTACAGAATCAAACTAGCAAAACGAACCCCAAGGAAAAATCCATGGGCATCCATTAAAAACTCAACTTAAGAATCTGCTTAAAGATTTCAAGTCAAGCATTGTTCTTCTACAAGAATGTCCACAGCACCCTTACAAATGAGACTTTGCATACCTGTGGAGTGCTATCCATTCGAATGTGAATTCATAGCACAACCAAGGAGAAGATCTAAACAAGAAAATAGACCAAGTTAGTATCGACATCGAAAAACCATAAATCATTGTGAAAAAGCGACTCCCAAAGGAACACCTTACCTAAAAAATTAGTTGCAAATTGGTCCAAGACAAGGTTATTCTCCACAAAGCATACCCAGTCCAAACCCTGCAAGAAAATCAAACAAGGGCTCAGAAAAACTCTACTAGAATAATTGAAAGTAATTAAAACATAAATTCTTATTGCATAAACGGTCTTACCTTGTGATAGTTGCAAGCTTCAACATGGGAAAACTCTAATATTTTTTGGCGAGTGAAGTCAAACTGAAGTCTAGTTCTCAACCAATACTGAGACAATGCAATCCCAAACACTGGAACATTTTCTTCAACCTGTAAGATAGGTAAAGAATGGGTTAAAAAACCTTCCTGAATGAAGAAGAGAAATTTAGATAAATGTTAATAGAGTTGAAGAATTACCTGCCTCATATTAGTCGGTGTGAATGCTAGGGCAACACTCTCAAGCAAACACCAGAGTCGAAACCTGTATATAATCACCAAACCTCACGTTATTGGTATAACTTCAATAAATATGAAGAGCCAAGGAAATCTCCATAGCAGAGCGTTAAAATAAAGTTGTAACCCTAGCTCTTCCATAGTTTCGTCCAAACACCAAAGAACTCGTAGAACCATTGAATAGTACCAATAATCAGAAGAACAAGATGATGAAGCACCAAGAATATGCCCGATACTCACACCAATGAAGAACACCAGCAATGCGGGAGAGTGCCTTCAACACCTCCACCACTCAAATGAAAAATGAACCAAAACCAAACCTGAGGTGTTTTTCCCAGCTCTGTAAAGACACATTCAATGTGGCACACAAACCAAGCCTGCCAAGCCCGAGAGATGCTAGATCAATGGCATGCAAGCTATGTTTAGTTCCAAATGTATTGTTAAGATGAATCCACACTGAGTGAGGTATGCTGAGCAGTTAAGGTTCAACTCTTACCATCTATCTAACTATCAAATCGAGCTTCCATCGTATTAGTGCATTTAAACCTTATTCAATTCAACTATAGGTTCAAGATTTCAAGATCGAGCCACATCAATTAGATTCAATAGCATTCACATGGCCGAAGTTCCATTTTGTGCCATGGTGTGCCAGCCTTTAAAATGATCACATGGCTGACTATCAAGTCGGGAGCCACGTTGGTTAAGTCATAACCTTGTCCATGTGCTTCCAATGACTTCCCAAGCCAACTATCGCATTGTTTTCCCACGTATCCAAATCAGATTCCTCACTTTAAAACCCATACATTTATGTAAACCAAAGATCATAACAATATATGTTTTACGAATTTGCATTTGATTATCATAAAATATCCTTTTATATAGATACAATCTAATCATAGGAACATAACTATATAGCTAGGATTAATTCCAACTATGTTTGCATAATAGAATCAAGTCTCTAACCTTGCGAAGCAAGTAGATGAGATTTCAAATTTCATCATACTTATGATAAGTATAAAATAAGATCAAGGAACTTGTTAAGAACTAGATTTATGCGCTCCTAGTAGGAGTAAGACTTAATAACCCGATTACTACGAATATAACCAATAGTTTTAGGATGGGGTCCTAAAAATTATATTTCTTTAAGATTTTAAAACTTCAACTCACTGCTAAAATTTATTAGAATAAATATCCCACCTCACTTATTCATGCCTGTTCATGGCGCAAAAATTAACCTCATCCTTTGATCTTTCATCTCTTGTTCGTGGACCATCGATTCTTTCCTCACTTTACCACATGCCCACGGTCATTTCGCCAATCGGGATTAATGTTATACATCTTGCACTTCTACTGACCGAACTTCCCATCAACCGTAGATCTTATCTTTGTTTCAACATGAGCCGTAGATTTTATGAAACCCTGCACAGTCACTTATTCTCCTATTTTAATCCGACTTCGCTTCAGCATCACGATCACATGGAATATTTTCCTTCTTTATATCATCAATTGTTTTGAAAAAAAAAAAGAAATAACTGTCCCAGCAAACCTAACTACCTATCTTTCAATATGTGAATGTAACATGTCAAACATAAAATAAATTGAGGGTATTACATGAAAACTTTACTGATTTCCACCCAACCAATTATTTTGGCAATGCATTTAAACCTTTTATCATAAAATTCAATATTTCCTTCCCATTGGTTCCCTCTTGGAGAACTTGAAGATTAATTCATCTAATCAAGTTATATACTTTACATCATTTTACTGTCCTCCATAATCCTTGAACTATATTCTTTATAGTCTAGAAAAAATGCTAGGAAACCAACCTAACCATGCTCTCTCTAGAATTTATACAGTTAAGGAAAACATTTATTTATAACAACTTGTATTCAAATAAACAAATAGTTCATAGAGTACGCAAGTTACATCTACGTATGCGAGTCCAATTAGTACGTAGTGTTGTAACCTCACTGTGATACCACTTTGAAACGCACCCAATATCCTCGAGTATTTGGAGGAAATGGGGTGTAAAAATTTTCCTTCTACTCATACAACAATGAACATGTTAGTCCTTTAATACTAATAGTTTGGGATTCATTACGTAGTCGTTACGCTTCCCACATTTATCCTCAAAACATACTCATTAACATAATGTAAAATAGAAGTCCTTATGCAAAAAATCTTTGGACCTAGAAGCCATACTTATATGATTTCATTATTCACAGAAGAGGATCTACAATGATTCATCATGGATAATTACTTTTCAATGCAATCCTGTTATTTTACCATGCAATGTCATTATAACATGTACCTAGCGTAGTCCAAATCTATAATATTTCTACCACTCAACTTTCATCCTAACATTAACCATTCAAGTTACTACTTCACTTTATACATATCTTTAACAATCATTTAATTCAAAATATATATAAGGTACCACTTCATTATATAACATCATGTGGATGTCTGCAAACTTAAATGAAAGGTACATTAATTATGTCAACCTATAACTTCATCATGCCAATGGAATCTATTGACTCGATAATAATACATGTATTTTTATAAAATAACTCACACACCTTATTATTGTGCAAATTACATAAACTAGAAAAAACAATGCTCATACTCTATTATAGAGTATCATCATAAAAATCTCAATGACCACTTAACATATGAAACACACCACCAACTACTCGTAAGGCATAATAATTATAAACATAACAAAGAACATCCATTTACATCAAAGGGAGGTCCATGACATCTCATGACCAAAATGTATAGTTATAAACTTGACATTTAAAACAATACAATGTAAAGGAGTACTTATCTAGCTTTCATCGACTGCGTATATTTCTGCTACCGAGAGGCCACCCCCAGGATGGAAAAGAATCCACTAGGGTAGAGATTCCTATAAGGACCCTCTTGCTCCCATATACCTTGAGATATTGAGAATAATTTTAATTCTACCATTATTTCATTAGCAACACATTTGAGATTACTCAACACATTAAGTTTATACTTTTCCTCCACCACCTACACTCATAAAGTATATTTAAAATATTTACTAAGGATATCATTCCCTTTTTAGACTTATACATAAATACCAACATTGTGTCCTTGATTCCTTTCATAATATTATTTATGAAATATTACATGTTTGAATAACATATCTATATAATCTTTATTATGTCTTTGTTCACTTTAGAGCAGGGAAGTTATGATAACCTCTCAAGTATTTCAAGGGGATGATCGCCCATCCACTATCTAGTCAAACTATTAATCATTCCATAAACAATATGCGAACATGGGATTGATCCTATCAATGAAGAGATCACCCAACTCCATCTAAATCAATATACGTAATACGACAGAGATATTGTTTGGGCATGGGTCGATCCTTTTGGAATCGCCCCGCCGCTATCTATCTAAACAGTACCATTTTTGTAACCCAAGACTATGTCCTTGTTCACTTTAGAGCATGGAAGTCATGATAACCTCTCAAGGGGGTGATCGCCCATCCAGTATCTAATCAAACTATTACTCATTCCATAAACATGCTGCGAGTATGGGATCGATCCTATCAATGAAGAGATCACCCATCTCCATCTAAATCAATATATGTAATACGATACAGATAGTGTTTGGGCATGGGTCGATCCTTTTGGAATCGCCCAGCCTCTATCTATGATTAATAATATGAAATGGTAATTGAACACATATATAATGTTTGGGCATGGTTCGAACATCAAAAGAGATCGCCCAGCTCCATTGATCTGCTCAAAAATAACATTAAGCAACTGATTGGAGCCTGGGCTGAATCTCCAAAGGGATCGCCCAACTACGCTGGCCAACTCCATGAAAATAAACATTTAAAAGAATCTTAATAAAAGGAAAATTACAGAATTTACATCTACAGGACGATTGAATAATAAATTCCAATCAATTATACCATGGGATCAGGTTGACTCTACAGACCTAAGCCATCCATTCCCAGAGTTAATGCAGAGTTCCATAAATAATATGCAACTAAAATCAATATGGTTTGGGATCTAGACATCCGACTGAATTACCCGGTTCTAACAACGTTTTACTATTTAAAATGTAGACCACAAGAGTGAGCTTGGGTCGATCCCAACTATAGCCAGGTTTACCATTAAAACGCGGACCATAATTATATGCAAAGGAAATTGTTTAACAATGGATCTGGTTGTGATTGAGCCATCCTCTCCCTTTTCATCCTAGGTCAGTAACACCCGAATCAACCAGAAGGTAAACAATAAAAGATAATCCTCCTCAAGGCTTGCAATCTGCATAATATAATATTATATATATATATATATATATATATATATATATTACACTGTAATCACAATATACCGTAATCGTAAGAAATCGATCCACACGGAAATTGAATAGATAATAACATAGGTGAGTAATACAATAATATAGAGTAATGACATGGAAATCAATAATGTAGAAAAAAACATTACGGCGTTCCCATGGATCGGGATCGCTCCACCGAGCTAAGTCGTCCTTCCAACACAGAGTAAAATATAACTGCAATCACAATTAAATAGATTACAACTAGGTCATTAGGCATTGGGATAAGTGCATGCCATGTCTTGTAGGGGAGACCGCTCACAAGGAACACAGGGATATGGCTCCAAAGGATCCGTCCCTTCTCATGAATAGAGTCAACGCAAAACCGATCATGCCCCAGAGTGAATCGCCCCTCCCTCTATGTTTCTTCCTCATATATATATATTACAACTTAGGTTGATGCTAGCTTAGGAGAGTTCGCCTAAAAAGAGAGGATGCACCTGGACGCTGAGCTCTAAAGAGATAGAAACAAAAAAAAACGTATTTGTTGGGAGGTAACAAAATAGAGTTTTCTTGGTCAATCAAAGGGACAAGGACCCAAGGAAATCTCCAAGGAGATCTCATACTTAAATACACGTTGCTTTTTTTTTCTTGCTCTATCAAGACGACAGATCAGCATTCAATTTTCCCAAGATTCTCCACGAATCTTTGTGTTTAAATTCCACTATGTTGACATGGGGAGCGCACACATCTTTTGGTGTCGATTATATATATATGGAAAAACCTATTTTTTTTCCATTTCACTAAATATCTACTTTGCATCTTTTCTCGGACTAGTAATCTTCCTTCTATTCTACATGTAAGGTGAAAATGGAAAAACCGTAGGCTCTTTTCCATTTCACTAAATATTTACTTGGCATCTTTTCTAAGACTAGGATATCAAGTATTTCCATAGGGGTTTCTTACTTTTACATAATAGTTCTTAACAATAGTTAACATAGTGCTAACAATTGGGTCTTAGGAGTCCTTTACTATCTTATGGTGGGTAATGGTGTCTTTGGTATCCTTTTCTAGGACTAATTGGTAACTTAAAAACTTAAATGACCTTAGTGAAAATCACTCTTCACTTAAGTGCTCGTCGCACGATGATGACATCCGTCATCAAACTCATGGCCTACCAACCATTAGATTTCTCCCCCGAGTGGATTCCTTTTCCCTATCGTTTATTTGAGTCAAAATATTTAGTCCCCTAAGTCTATAATCAACAATACAACTTAGGAAAATAAATAATAACATTTGCAAGGTTTATTGGTGGGGCCTTGGCCTTAAGCTCCAGAAACAAGTACATAGTTATATTTTCAGTTACAAAATAATAGGGGTAAAAAGAGGGATGTTACATTATCTATGTATTTAGTTAATTTAAATGGAGTGTACTTTTGGTATGAATTTGGTAATAGGGAGGAAATAAAACCCCAGTACTAAGATGATAAAATTAATACCTTGCGACTTACTTATCCAAGATAAAGACGCTTGATATATTATTTAAAAGAGCTTGAGAACTCTTAGTGAAGGATACCACCTACTTAATGGATTCGTTTCCTAGCTCAGTGTTGATGTATATGTAACTTCAGAATGTATTTTACCCATGTGTATTGTATTCCTATAGAGATGTTATTATTCCTCTATACGTAAGTGTTTGTATTCCTATAGAGATGTTATTATTCCTCTATACGGAAGTGTCGTCATTTATATTGTAAGTGTCGTAACTTATACTTGATGGGTTATTAGACCACCTTGATGGGGTCAGCCCTATATGAGGCATGTGGGTAAATGGGTTATTAGACCACCAAGTGTGGGGTCAGCCCAGATTAAGTTAACCATGGGTTATTAGGCTAAGCTAGACTGTTAAGATTTAATATGATAAGACATAAAATAGCAGCATTACATTCCATTTCACAATAATAGCATATACAGGATCACTGAAGAAACAACAAGCATAGCATAAACACAAGAGACAGAGATTTATCCTGGGAAACCCTCATGGGGTAGAAAACCCAGCAAAGCTTCCTCAATATAGATGACCAGCAATATACAAAGATGAAACCCTGAGACATGATCTCCTCCTCCACAATAGCAGACCTCTCCTCCACAAGTGCGCTATCCTCAAGTGTGTGAGTGTATCAAATGAGAAACACACCTCCTCTATTTATACACTACTCTGATATGTATTTTACACAAGTACATGTAGGCTCGTATTTAACCATTAGGTTAAATACCCCATTATAACTGACTGGGACGACCCCCACATGGTGGGTCTAATAACCCTAGTTACCACAACCAACTTGGAGGAATAAACATCTCCGAATTTATAGTATAATCACATCGGAGGTATGGAACATCTCCGGAATAAATAATATACAAATATAATATTCTTTGAAGTTACAATATTTCAACACTCCCCCTTAACGAGAAGGATATTATAACAGTATCTGCACGAGCAAGGAGTCATCAACATCATACATGATACATCTATAAATCATTGGAAGCTTTCTCAACATCATCAGTAACTCAAGCAGTTACTGGAACATCTTCAATACTGGAACATCGACATCTTTAGTATTGAGTCTTTATCTTCTGTAGCACTTGAACAGCTACAACAATATCATCATCTGGATCCTCACAATTATCGTCATCACACAATCATCAGCATCGTCATCTCACGATCATTAGCATCATCATCACACGATCATCAGCATCGTCATCTCACGATCATCAGCATCGTCATCACACGATCATCAGCATCGTCATCACACGATCATCAGCGTCGTCATCACATGATCATCAGCATCGTCATCACACGATCATCAGCATCGTCATCACATGATCATCAGCATCGTCATCACACGATCATCTGCATTGTCACGATCATTAGCATCATCATCACACGATCATCAGCATCGTCATCTCACGATCATCAGCATCGTCATTAATACAGGTATCCATAACAATACAAGTATCCACATCATTAGCACAAGTATTCATGCCAATACAAGTATACATATCATCAATACAAGTATCCATACTGATACAAGTAACCATGTAATCAATACATGTATCCTACCGATATAAGTAACCACATCATCAATACAAGTATCCATACCGATACAAGTAACCACATCATCAATACAAGTATCCTACCGATACAAGTAACCACATCATCAATACAAGTATCCTACCAATACAAGTAACCACATCATCAATAAAAAATCATTTTCTCGGAGACCATTCGTCTACGGATCAATTCAGGGACCAAAGTCCGGGGATGATACAATCCCCACTTCTCGGAGACCACACGTCTACGGATCAATTCAGGGACCGAAGTCCGGGGATGATACAATCCCCACTTCTCGGAGACCACATGTCTACGGATCAATTCAGGGACCGAAGTCCGGGGATGATACAATCCCCACTTCTCGGAGACCACACGTCTACGGATCAATTCAGGGACCGAAGTCCGGGGATGATACAATCCCCACTTCTCGGAGACCACACGTCTACGGATCAATTCAGGGACCGAAGTCCGGGGATGATACAATCCCCACTTCTCGGAGACCTCACGTCTACGGATCAATTCAGGGACCGCAATCCGGGGATGATACAATCCCCTGCCTGTTCATTCAGGACTTCATTATCGGAGACCCAGTCTACGGCTCTATTCTGGGACCTCAGTCCGGGGACGATGCAATCCCCTGCCTGTTCATTCAGGACTTCATTCTCGGAGACCTCACGTGTACGGCTCTCTTTAGGACTGAAAGTCCAGGGATGATCCAATCCCCTCAACTGTCCACTAAGGACTTCATTCTTGGAGACCTCACGTCTATGGCTCTCTTTAGGACTGAAAGTCCAGGGATGATCCAATCCCCTCAACTGTCCACTAAGGACTTCATTCTCGGAGACCTCACGTCTACGGCTCTCTTTAGGACTGAAAGTCCAGGGATGATCCAATCCCCTCAACTGTCCACTAAGGACTTCATTCTCGGAGACCTCACGTCTACGGCTCTCTTTAGGACTGAAAGTCCAGGGATGATCCAATCCCCTCAACTGTCCACTAAGGACTTCATTCTCGGAGACCTCACGTCTACGGCTCTCTTTAGGACTAAAAGTCTAGGGATGATCCAATCCCCTCAAGTCCACCAAGGACTTCATTCTCGGAGACCTCACGTCTACGGCTCTCTTTAGGACTGAAAGTCCAGGGATGATCCAATCCCCTCAACTGTCCACTAAGGACTTCATTCTCGGAGACCTCACGTCTACGGCTCTCTTTAGGACTGAAAGTCCAGGGATGATCCAATCCCCACCTGTCCACTAAGGACTTCATTTTCGGAGACCATACGTCTATGGATCTCTTTAGAACAAGTGTTCAAGGATGATACAATCCCCACATGTATTCTGATCAATACAAGTACAAGTATCTTCAACCATACAAGTACATTAATCAATACATGTATCATCAAAAGCATGTATTCTTACCAATACATCTTATCATCAAAAGCATGTATTCTCACCAATACATCTATCATCAAAAGCATGTATTCTCACCAATACATCTATCATCAAAAGCATGTATTCTTACTAATACATCTAACATCAAAAGCATGTATAAGTAAAACTAAGTATTCTAAGTATAAGAGTCCTAAATCTAAATATTTCTAAGTATCTAGGTGTGGAGAACAGGTTACCTCATCATCGACCTTGTTGTTCGATGAGACAAACTCATCATCAGTGACTATACTACTCCCCCTTTCGAGGAGGGTCCTTTTTGAACTACACCAAGCTTGTCTCGGAAGTATTCAAATTTCACTCGAGATAGAGGTTTGGTTAGTATGTTGGTAACTTCTTCACTTGAGGTAAAGGTTTGGTTAGTACAATGGTAACCTGTTACAAATTCAAACTTTATAGTTCCTTTCCGCGTCATATCTTGTTTGTTCCCTATGTTCTTTGACTTATCATGGAACACTAGATTCTATGTCATCTTGATACAATCCTAATTATCACATAGGATCTCAGTTGGTTCTATCTCTAAGTCAAACAATCCTAAAGCCAAACTTCTTCACAACTAGCAGAGCAAGCAGCCATATATTCCGCTTGTGCTGAGAGCCACACTAGACTACTTCCAGCTAAACCATGAGATCATGGCTAATCCCAGACAATAACATCCTCTCGATGTGTTCTTCCTGTCTGATACACTTCCTGTCCAAACAGAATCTGAATAGCCATCTGAAGTCATGATCTTCAAGATAGCATAGATCAAATTCTATCGTGTCCTTTATGTATCTCATCACATGCTTTGCAACTATCAGGTAAACACATCTAGTTTCCACTAGATACTGACTCAAGGTGTTCACAACAAAGCATATATCTAACCTAGTATATGTTAGATATATCAAAGACCCAATAATTTGACTGTACAAAGTTATATCCACTAACTCTGATGAGTCATCTCCTAACAGTTTCAAGTTGGAATCCATAAGAGTGGCCATTCCATCATATCAAGTCTTCTCAAGATTTCTCAGCATACTTTCTCTGGTTGAGAAAGATTCCTACTGAGCCTTTCCATACTTCCAGACCTAGGAAGTAATACATTAATCTAAGATCTTTCATTTTTCTTTTCTACAGTCTTCTATCTGTGCCATCTCTCATCAGATGGGTCTACTGATATGAGCCTCAACATCATTCCAACTCTGTGGTGAGTTCCTTCTTGCATCCATGTCATATGTGTATAGAAGCCATATTCAACCTTGTAGCAAAGGTTGAGATCAACATCACCCATGGTGATCATTAAGCTCATCAATTGATTATCGATCCTGGGAACCCATATAAAACCTGATTCACACTTCTTCTTTAATTACACCATTAAGAGAATGGTCTTATCTTAGCCACTTGGAGCAAACATCTCATCATGATTCTCTTCCTCTTTCTAAGAGAATCTTCTAGCCATGAGCCTTCTATAGTGTGTTTGATTTGTAAATCCTTTTGTTGAACATCCATCGCTTGTTCATCATTCATCATGATTTTTCCTACAAATCAAAATTAGGTACATGATTAGTAATACTTCATAATCATCAAATCACATTGACATGATAACCTATTATGCATACAGATATCATTTACATAGTTATGCAACTATCTTGACCAATACTTTGGCACAACACTTTCCCATATCCTGTATACATACAGTGGCTATCTAGATGCCTTCCATCTCTGCCAGAACATATTATCGAGAGTGTGCACAACTCTCAGCATGTCAGCAAAGAGGTTTCATTCTAGACAAGCAACAATGGAATGTTTGTCCAACTTACCAATCATATGCATATTAGTAGTATACTGTTCAATGTTCTATGAATATTTACACTCAGCATGATATATTATAGGAATACAAATATGCATACAACCTATTACAGGCAATATCATTTACTATTTCAAATAACAACTCAAATACTTATCTTTTATGTTTGTGTGGTTGCCTCCCGCTTGATCTTCTGTATGTCTTTTGAACTTCTATTCATTCTGTACCACTGTGCATGTTCAAGTGTCATCCTCATGATCTCATACACAAACATACACCCATTAGTATGTTCTAAATGTTATCAAAACATTATAGTTCTAAATAATCTTGAGAATGTATAGTCATGATTATAGTTAATAAACATTAGTATTCAAGATTTCAGGGAAGTCTTCTTTTACTCATGCATATCATCACTCAAGATAAAAGACATAATATGCATAATCCCTTGATTACTAACTTTATGAATAAGCATAACCAATCATACCAAGTATACTTAAGGGATCCTAACACAAGGTAAGATTAATGGGAAACATACCTGGATTAGTATACCTACTTAGTTATGTACAACATACCTAAACAATCTCTTCAATGATTTAGAGATCCTGAGCTAGAACCTGCATGTCTCATAGGTTAAGCATAATATAAAAAAGTCATACATACCTCGTAAGTAGAACAAAGATTATGGATGAGTATTTGTCTTCATGTTTTCATGGTCATGGAACCTGATTTGTCTTTTGTGATGTACCTGTATCTTGTTAGCAGACAACATCAACCTCACACAACATCATAATGCATTAGTACAATCATATAGCCCTAATCAATGAATGTCTTTGATCATTCACATGCATTCATACTGTTACTAGGGTGATAAGACAATTCTAACATTAATCAAGATTGTACTAATAAATAATATGAAGACAAACACATCATGAACTTAATCAAGAATTAGATTTCAAGACATACCTGAGCCTCCTTAAGTCATACCTGTCGAGACTTCTTGTAGTCTTTTTATGTAAGGCCTTAGCCTCAACTCCCCCTGAAACTTGATCTGGAGCTTGATTAGGGTTTGCTAGAGAAACCCTAAAAATTCAACCTTTGACTTTCATACTTCTGAATGGATGAAAGAATATGTCTTGCTGAGCTGATCAAACTGGCATACTTCAATTTTGGAATCTCCAAAATTTGACCCCTCAAAATTGCCTTTGAAACTTCTGGATCTTCTGGACAGGATCCCGAACTAGGGTTTGATGAAGCCCACCCTTCTGCCCAAACAAAAGGTTCGATCCAAGGCTCTAAACTCTTATTTTTTCTTAGGAGCTTCCAGCCGTGGTTACAGACTTCAAAAATTCCAACTTTTGCTGAAGCCCTAATTTTCCATCTTTCCGATCAAAATCCCGAACTGGGGTTTGATCAAGCCCGGTCTTCCACCCAACCAAAAAATTCGATCTTGGTCTCTAAATTTTGATTTTCCTGATTAGAATTCAGCCATGGACTCTGATTCCAAAAGTTCTAACTTTCTCCGAAACCCTAAATTCCGGAAGCCATGAATAAAGGTGCTCCAAAAATAATTCTGTTTTTGACAAAAATATGCACCTGATTGTTTCTGCTATAAATCTGAAATTTTTGCTCCACAGGGTCTGAAACCCTTTTTCTGCAATAGCCTGACCTGTCATCTTTCCATCCTAACAGGTCTTACCTCAATTGGGTTTTCTGAGAGAGAGTTATGCCAAGTGTCGCAACATGACCTGTTTATGGGATAAAACAGGAGAGCGAACTTGTACGGCATGCCACGTGTCACTGTTTGAACTTCGGCCTCTGAAAAAATTTTCTGAGATAGCTCGACCTGTCATCTTTCCATCCTAACAGGTCTGACCTCAATTGGACTCTCTGAGAGAGAGTTATGCCAAGTGTCGCAACGTGACCTGTTTATGTGATAAAACAGGAGAGCGAACTTGTACGGCGTGCAACGTGTCACTGGTTCACCTTCGGCCTCTGAAAAAGTTTTCTGCGATAGTACAGTCTGTGTACTACCTGTCACTTTTTACGAAATTTCATTTGGAGCTTCCTAGCCCAAGTTATGACCTTTTTTCCAAGGTCACCTGATTTTGACTGAGTTCTGGAAGAGGCAGAAACCCTAACTTGTACTGATCATAACTCATAAAGTACAACGAATATGAGGGTGCCCTTTGGACACAAGGTACCTGGGGATGTTATCTTCGACCTGTAAACTTTTTAGACCCTGAACCTTCGCAGAAATGGATTTATAGCAAAAGTTCCATGATGACTAGTTTTTGCTATGTAAAACCCTAACCTTCAAATTGTCGTAAGTAAAGCAAGTGTCGTAAGTGCCATACCTTGTCTTCCTTCAGGTTAGCTCTGATACCATGTTAATATTTAATATGCTAAGACATAAAATATCAGCATTACATTCCATTTCACAATAATAGCATATACAGGATCACTGAAGAAACAACAAGCACAGCATAAACACAAGAGACAGAGATTTATCATGGGAAACCCTCATGGGGTAGAAAACCCAGCAAAGCTTCCTCAATATAGATGACCAGCAATATACAAAGATGAAACCCTGAGACATGATCTCCTCCTCCACAATAGCAGACCTCTCCTCCACAAGTGCGCTATCCTCAAGTGTGTGAGTGTATCAAATGAGGAACACAACTCCTCTATTTATACACTACTCTGATATGTATTTTACACAAGTACATGTAGGCTCGTATTTAACCATTAGGTTAAATACCCCATTATAACTAACTGGGACGACCCCCACATGGTGGGTCTAATAAACCTAGTTACCACAACCAACTTGGAGGAATAAACATCTCCGAATTTATAGTATAATCACATCGGAGGTATGGAACATCTCCGGAATAAATAATATACAAATATAATATTCTTTGAAGTTACAATATTTCAACATAGACAAGTCGGCCCCATTAGTTTATTGGGCAAGACATGATAAGTATAAATAGAGATTGAGAGATCTCTATTTGATCATTCATTACTCACACTTCTCTCATTCGGAAAGTGGTGCACTTGTGAGGAGGAGGATCTACTGCTAGGAGAAGACTATCTCTTGTACTTTGGTTGTATCATTGCTCTTTCTATATCTGAGGAAGTTGCGGGGTTTTTTACCTTCTTGGTTTTCCTCGGTGAAACTCTATGTCTCTTGTGTGCCTGCATTATTGTGTCCATGATTGATATGTTGTAGATATGCTGTACATGTTATTCTCTCAGTTAAAATCTTAGATCAGATTGAAAATTCTGAAAAATCAACATGTTATCAGAGCTAGCTTGAAAGAAGGCATGGTATGGCATGTATGACAATTGTTGCACTTGGGATGCTAGGGCTTGATATAGCGAAACTAGTCATCATATAACTTTCGCTATAAATCCATTTTGGAAAAATTTTCAGATTTGAAACTTTTCCATGTCGAATATAAGATCCCCATGTACCTTGTGTCCAAGGGATAACTTCTAATTCGTTGTACTTTGTATTTTATGATATGTACAATCTAGGGTTTCTGCCTCTTCCAGATATGAGTCATAAACAGGTGACCTAGGAAAAAAGGTCATAACTTGGGATAGGAAGATCCAAATGAAATTTCATAAAATGTGATAGGTAGGGAACAGACTGTACTTTCACAGGATGAAGGTTCAGAGCCCAAAAGCTAACCAGTGACACGTGGCACTCCGTACAAGTTCTCTCTCCTGTTTTATCCCATAAACAGGTCACGTTGCGACACTTGGCATAACTCTCTCTCAGAGAATCCAATTGAGGTCATACCTATGGGGTTGGAAAGATGACAGGTCAGGATACCACAGGTACAATTTTCAGCCCTGTGGATTTGTAATTTCGGAGTTACACCAGAAACAATCATGTGCATATTTCTGTCAAAACATAATTGGATTTTGAGCACCTTCATTCATGGCTCTGGGAATTAGGGTTTCGAAGAAAGTTTATATTTTTGTAATCAGAGGCCATGGCTGAATGCTACTCATCAAAATCAAAATTTAGAGACCAAGATCAAATTTTTTGGTTGGGTAGAAGGTCAGGCTTGATCAAACCCTAGTTTGGGAGTTTGATCGGAAAAGTGGAAAATTAGGGCTTCTGCAAAAGTTGGAATTTTTGAAGTCTGTGACCACGGCTGGAAGCTCCTCAGAAAAATCAAAGTTTAGAACTTTGGATCGAACCTTTTGGTTGGGAAGAAGGGTGGGCTTTATCAAACCCTAGTTCGGGATCCTATCTAGAAGATCTGAAAGTTTCAAAGGCAATTTTGAGGCGTGAAACTTTGTAGTTTTCGAATTCAGAGTATACCAAGTTGATTAGCTCATCAAGGCACATCTTTCTATCCTTTCAAAAGTTTGAAATTCAAACTTTGAATTTTTAGGGTTTCCCTGACAAACCCTGATCTAGCTCGAGATCCAGTTTCTACAAATCAAGTGGATTGGGCTAATCCTATAAAAGAATGGATTGGTCACTTGCATAAGTGAAGAAGTTTCAGTTTCAGAGGGAGATGAGGCTAAGACCTTACATAAGAAGATTACAAGCAATCTCGACAGGTATGACTTATCCAGGTATGTTTCGAGATATGTTCATGATTAAGTTTATGGTATGTTTGTCTTCATTAAGGTTAGTACAATCTTGACTAACTTTAGACTGGTCGTATCACCTTAATAAAATTATGAATGCACGATAGAAGATATTCATTAGTTAGGGTTTTGACACTTATGATTGTACTAATGCATTGTGGTGTTGTATGAGGTTGATGTTGTCCGCTAACATGAAAGGTACATCAAGAAAGACAAATCATGTTCTAGTTCAAGAACATATGACCATGGTGACATGAAGACAAAGGTTCATCCATTGCCATGGATCACAGAGAAGATCTACTTACGAGGTATGTATAGCTTGGTTCTGTAATGGTTAACCTATGAGATATGCAGGTAACTAGCACAAGTCATTGAAGAAAACAAGAAGACATTATTGGGGTATGTTAGACATAACTAACTAACATATTAATCTAGGTATGTTTTTCCTATATCAAGTTAGAATCCTACCTTGTGTTAGGATCTTATACTGTTGTATTGTTGAGAATGATTATTAATAAAGTTAGAAATTTAAGTAATCTAGGGTTTATGCATATTATGTCTCTTACCTTGATTGATGATATGACTGACCAAAAACGTCTTTTGGTCAAATATGAATATGCATGAGTAAGAGAAGTCTTCCTTAAAACATTGAATGGTAATGCTTATTATCTATGTTTGAAATGATCATGACTATACATGTTTAATATTATTGTAGTATTGAGATTATACTAATGAATGTATGATTATGTATGAGATCTCAAGGATATCACAATAATGATACTTGTAATCATGCATAGTGATCGAGAATGGATATAAGTTCAAGGATAGGTAATCCAGGAAGCAAAGATCAAGGGGGAGCACACTCTAGTAGTTTCTGCAAGGATGTAGATATTCAGAGGGAGTCAACCACTTCTCACAATCCACATCAGAATGGAGTAGCAGAAAGGAAGCAAAGACGAAGAGGGAGTCAACCCAACAAACAAACAAAGATAAGTATTTGAATTATCATTTCTTGCATATTTGATTGTTTAAATAATATTGTTCAATGATGTATATACTGATGTTCCTAGAATTAGGCTGTGTATTTTGGCATATTAGAATAATTGCATTAAAGAGAAACATACTACTAATATGCATGTAATGGGTAAGTGGCCTATGGAACTGTACAACATTCCATTGCTACTTATCTAGAATGAAACCTCTTTGCTGACATGTTGGGAGTAGTGCAAAATCTTAACAATGTTCTGGTAGAGATTGGAAGGCATCTAGAAAGTTATGTGATATGGATAAATGTTGTATTGAAGCATTGGATAAAATAATTTCATGACTGTATGACATATTTCTTTATGTTTAAGAATTTCTTCTGAAAACTATGAGATGTTTCTAATCATGCAATTTAACTTGTTTTGTAGGAAATATCGTATACCATCACCTACAAAAGAAGGACTACAACATTTCTTTCAGCATCAAAGATATCTATTGAAGATATTGAAGTTCCCAGGATCTGGGATGAAGTAATGAAAGAATGCCATGATCAGTCGATCATGAAGAATAATGTTTGGGATGCAGTCCCAAGACCTAAAGGGAAGTATGCTGTGACTTCCAAATGGATCTATAAGATCAAGCATGCTACAGATGGTAGCATGGAGAAATACAAAACAAGGTTTGTAGCTCGTGGCTTCTCCCAAAAAAAGGGATTGAGTATGAAGAGACTTCTACACCTATAGCTAGGCACACTTCCATCAGATCAGTACTTGCTCTGGCTGTAGTGATGAAATTGAAGATACACAAGATGGATGTCAAGACAACTTTCCTGAATGGTGTAGTCGAAGAGGAAGTGTATGTGGAGCAACCACTTGGTTTAGAGACACATGACAGGAAGTCATATATGTGCAGAACTTAGTATGGTAGGATAGACAACTTTCTATCCAGTTTGGGCTTTACCAAGAGTAAAGCAGATTTCAACCTTTATTACAAGGTTGAGGAAGGCAATCCAGTGATACTACTTTTGTATGTGGATAACCTGTTTGTTACAGGTGAGGATAGATTGATTGCCGACACGCAGCGGAAGCTTGCTGCCGACTTGGAGATGAAGGACTTGGGTATGATGCACTATTTTCTAGGCATGGAAGTGTGGTAGAGTGCACATGGAATCTTCCTCGGACAAGGGAAGTATGTAGTAGAGATCCTGAAGAGGTTCAAGATGATGGACTACAAGGCCACGGCCACACCTATGGCATCGAACCTGAAGCTTTTGTGTGATGCTTCATCTGATCCGGTTGATGTCACGATGTATCATCAGATGATTGGGTCCTTGATGTACCTGACAAACACGAGACCAGATATTTGCTTTGCAGTGAACACATTGAGCCAGTTCTTGACGGATTCGAGGAGTGTTCACCTGGTTGTTGTAAAGCATATTCTGAGGTACCTGAAGGATATGGTTGATTATGGGCTCAAGTATGATGTGAATCAAAAGTTTAACCTGCAAGGTTATGTTGATTCGGATTGGACAGGCAGTGCTGCAGATAGGAAGAGCACATCTTGGTGCTGCTTCAGTATGGGATCAGGTGTCATCTCTTGGTTTAGCAGGAAGTAGTCCTATGTAACACTGAGTAAAGCCGAAGCAGAGTATGTTGCAGCATGTTCGGCTAGTTGTGAGGCAACATGGCTTCAGAAGCTACTGTCTGAGTTATTTGATCTCTCGTTGGAGGCTACTGGTATCTTTTGTGACAACCAAAGTTGTGTGAAGCTGTCTGAGAAGCTGTGTTCCAGGACAAGTCGAAACACATAGAGATCAAATATCACTATATCAGGGATATGGTGCAGAGAGGAGCAGTGAAGCTCCTGTATGTTGCGACGGATGAGCAGGTTGTAGGTCTGTTGATGAAGCCACTAGCCAGAGTGAAGTTCGAGTACTTCAGAGAGAGGCTTGGTGTTCTTCATATTACTGACACTTCGAGGAAGAAGTGAGGGACACATTTTGCAAGAGACATTCCGAGCATGGTGAGAGGAGGATCCTTCCATGGATGTGGATGTAAGCATTGGATGATGAGCATTAGGACGATGCTCCAGTTACTGCTCTGTATGTGTATGTACGCATCATGTTGGATGTTGGATATGGTCAGTTGGATCATTTATATATATATATGTATGTACGTATCATGTTGGATGCTGGATAGGACCAGTTGGATCATGTGTATGTATCTGTAGATGTATCAGGTGGATACATTATATGATTAGGTAGATCATGTATGTTGATATGTATCAGGTATGATCAGGTGGATCATGTATTTGTATATGTATTAGGTGGAGACATTGTAAGATCAGGTAGATCATGTATGATGATATGGATCAAGCAGATACTGTGTATGCATCTGGTGGATGCATTGTATGATCAGGATGATCATGGATGGTGAGCTTCAGGATGTTTCTCCAAATGACATGTGTCAGGACGATATAGTGGTGATGATCAAGATGATCATGTGTACATTAGGATGATGTATGGTGAGTATCAGGATGATACTTTGTGGCCGTAGATAGGTTGTGCAGATAAGCATATAGTAGTGCCCTGGGAGGTTTGTAGATTCTCTTGCTAGGTTTTGCCGCTGCCATATAATAGCTCCCTGGGAGATCTGGAAAATTCTCTTTCAAGGTTTTTCTTTGGGAGGACATATAATAGCGCCTGGGAGGTTTGTAGATTCTCTTGCTAGGTTTTGCTGCTGGCATATAATAGCTCCCTAAGAGATCTGACAAGCGCTCTTTCAAGGTTTTGTCCTATGGCATATAATAGCGCCCTAGGAGATCCGATAGGTCAGGATGTGTTCCCATAATAAGTTTTGGGATTCTCTTTCGAGGTTTTGCCATGACCACATGTAATATTTCCCTGGGAGATCTGATAGGTTGGGATGTGTTCCCGTAATAAGTCCTAGGATGCTCTTGCGAGGTTTTGTGGTGACCACATATAATAGCGCCCTGGGAGATCTGATAGGTTTAGCTGTGTGCTCGTAATCAGTCCTAGGATTCTCTTTCGAGGTTTTGTGGTGGGGTCACATGTAATACCTCCCTGAGAGATCCGATAGGTTGGGTTGTGTGCCCGTAATAAGTCCTGGGATGCTCTTGTGAGGTTTTGTGGCACACATAATAAGTCCTGAGGATTCCACAGTATGGCCAGTGATGATGAAGACCTGTAGGTGGTGTGCCTACATTCAGTATGGAAAAGGACTTGCTCTGTAGAACTTCCTATGAAGAGTAGATTCAGACATTGATTGAGATAGCAGCAATAGTGATGATGACGATGATTCAAGGACGATGATTCACTGATGATGATCCAGAGAAGAAGACTTGTGCTAGCATATCTGTGTCGAGAAATACTTTCCTAGTTAAGAGGGAGTGTTGATGTATATGTAACTTTGGAATGTATTTTACCCATGTGTATTGTATTCCTATAGAGATGTTATTATTCCTCTATACGGAAGTGTCGTCCTTTATATTGTAAGTGTCGTAAGTTATACTAGATGGGTTATTAGACCACCTTGATGGGGTTGGCCCTGTATGAGTCATGTGGGTAAATGGGTTATTAGACCACCAAGTGTGGGGTTGGCCCGGATTAAGTTAACCATGGGTTATTAGGGTAAGCTAGACAATTCGACCCCATTAGTTTATTGGGCAGGACAGGACAAGTATAAATAGAGATCAGGAGATCTCTATTTGATCACTCATTACTCACACTTCTCTCATTCGGAAAGTGGCACACTTGTGAGGAGGAGGATTTGCTACTAGGAGAAGACTATCTCTTGTACTTTGGTTGTATCATTGCTCTTTCTATCTCTGAGAAAGTTGCGGGGTTTTTCACCTTCTTGGTTTTCCCCGGTGAAACTTTGTGTCTCTTGTGTGCTTGCATTATTGTGTCCATGATTGATATGCTGTAGATATGCTATGGGTATGCTGTACATGTTATTATCTCAGTTAAGATCTTAGATCAGATTGAAAATTCTGAAAAACTAACACTTAGGGGCGATCTTTCGGTGGGAAAACATACGCCACTAGGAGATTGAATGGTTGGGTGGAACGTTGCAACTAAGCCTTCAGTCATTCAAGCGAGTTCAGCAGTTCAATTTTATGTGAGCCAGATAAGTCATCTTTCTATGTGATGCCAATTTTGTATTATAGCTTATGAAAATTACATTTGTAATGACATAGAATGATTATGCAAGATGTTCGAATGGTCTTATATCCTAAATCTAAGCATTTTATATTCCTGTTTAAAATTATAAATGATCTTATGTTGAAGATTTATCATTAGTTTCCATTAATTTGATTACAAAGAAAGAAAGGTAATGCTTTAAAGATTATCTGCTTATAAGATTTGATTTAGGATATGAATCAGCTCTAAGTGCACTCATAACTTTGCATTCATGATTCTATACTTCATAAATCTTCTTGACTAGGTTGTAAATGTAATTCTAAACGTCTTAAGTTACAAGAACATTATTATTTAATGTGATATGGATCTGAGAACTAAAAAAATTGAATTTATCCCTTCAAAATCGATATATTTACCTTTTAAACTCCTGTGTAGTCACCTACCTGATGAAGGCAATAGCAACCAAGGCGACCTCATTATTTAGCATCATAATTCCAGTGCCACAACAGAAAATATTAACGGATTTTCTCAATCCATTGAGTAATTGCAGGTAGTATCTAGGTGTCAAGTCGAATGATCTTAACTTTCATAAGAATACTTGATGACCTACATCACCTTGTTTATAACTAGATGATTTGGTTAAAGTATAGTTTACTATTGATAATCTAGATTGTCAATAGCATGAAATATATATTTGCAAATCACCAATCATGTTATTCTAAGGTACATTGATGTAATGAATTGGAAGGTTGATTTAAATAATTAAATGGCATATCTTTGGGTACCCGCACAAAGTTGGTACCCAAAAAGGGCCGCAATACGAGCTCACAAGCGGAAAGAAAATAGGTATGCACATGTGTGTCCAAATATGCGCACATGTCCCTACTTCGGCAATGTCGAACGTCCACGTCGTTTAGTCGATGTGGAAAAAAGGTGTGTGCACGCGTTATTAATGCGTATGCAAAAAAGTGCATGCACACGTTAATGACATGTGCTCGTACCTTTTTTTTAATATAAAAAAAATAGATCACGGGTTTGTCATTGTTCAACAAACCCGTGAGCGCAGAGTGACCAAACAAGCACCCCACGAGTGCGTTGTGGAGCACCCAAATACCTCCTCAATGAAATCAATTCGAACCTCCAACACCTTGCCAACATTGCCTCGAAGTAGGTCCTCAATGAACCATGTATTTGTTGTTATTTTTGTTTCCCATTTCAATTTTAATTTAAAAAAAAATTTACAACCCATTAAAAAACCAAAAAAATTTCATTGCAGATTAACTACACCTAACAAGATGACAAACACACCTGAACCATTAGATGAAACCAATGAAACCAAACCATCAGAAGACAACATTGGAACGAACAATGAACCGAATGAAAATCCCAAAGATCAATTACACCAATATTTAAATGAATTAAGGGTATTAAGCGATGAATCGAAGAACCCCAAGGAACCCTCTCGGGTTTCCTTGGCTTCATTATTGCAAAACATCATTGAATCCATCAACATTTCCCACAGTGAGATCACAAATATGAGCCAATACAAGGCTCGAATGAGGGAACACTACTCCACTGGGATGTCCAAAGAACATATTAAAGACCTCAACATCACCAAAGCCCAGTTGTACAGCAAATTCATAGATTCTAGGACAAGACAACCTCCAGATGTGAGGAAGAGACGAGTTTGCATGGACTGGTGTATTTACCATCCATGGAGAGATAACTGGAGAAAGAGATGGTTTATGGTATTTGGTAGGCCTCCATGCAATAATTTGGAGGTCCCACAATATTTCCTTCGAAAATTGTGGGTTGAGTTTGAGCTAGGCTACCATGTCAACTATTTTGACATCACTGAGTTTCAAGGTGTCGCTCTTGGCTCTGCCCAAGACCGACCTCAGGCCCTTCGCAACCCACTTAGAGGACGTCCTGCACCCAAGAGAGAGCCAAACCCCCCTCCTCAGCCACCCGAGTTTGGTAGTGGCCTAGATGAGATTGATGACCCAGTTAGACATGCCACACGTCATTTTATTAGACATACCACATTTGTCGCTATGTCTTCACAGGGCCAGGAGGACATCGATCAGACACACACAGCTGCACGGTCTATCGGTGGTGGTCGGGACATGCCAGGTACAGGTGGAACCCAGGTAGGGCCATCTAGTTCTACTGGAACAACGTCACATCGTTGTTCTCACTATGGTCATACTTGCCATGGTCCTATGCAGCAGCATGCCATAGAGAGCTACATGGAGCAGGTTAGCTATTGTTTTATTTAATGTTGAAGTATTTGTTGTATTTTATTTGATATCGTATTATTTAATATATTTAACTTTGAATTAGACATTGTTGACTTTATTTGTTTTAATGTACAATTATTCAAGGCCGAGTCTCCATCCTCTAGGTGGAAGGACATCGGTTCCTTTGACCTAGACCGAGCCATGGAAGAAGCAGAGGAGATTGCGGCACCATGCACACAAGTAACTTCTTTACTTTGAATAATTAGATCCAGTTACGAGTAATTTGTGTTTAGTAATTACAAATTAATTAGCACTGGGGTCAAGGCAAGCTAGTGAGGATCACTTTTGGTGCTTTAGATGCAATAGAAAACTGAAAAATCAGGCATCCCTCAACTTACTTGGATTTTTTGAGATACTTATGCAAAATATCTTGCATTGAGTAAAAAAGATGAAATGTAGGAAATTGAATCACGTTTCCGAATATATAACTTTTATGTATTGAAAATTTGCATAGCTATGCCAAGTTTCATTTTTCCTAACAGACACTTTTTATTTTTCAGGCAAATGATAAGGTATATGTTTTTGTGGGTGCAACCTTTGAGGGCCTAAATGATGGAATCAAGCTACAAAAATGGGCATGCATGTAGAGAACATATATCACTAGTGTGACATTCTTTTTTGAAAATTAAATTAGTAATTTTATAATTTTTTTATAATTATCTAAGTGTTCAAACCTCGAAAATAGTACCTCTTTTGTGGGTGTTGCCTTTGAAGGTCTTAATGCGAAAATCTTGAAATGGGTTTTTGATAGAATGTGGAGGTTAGTGTCACGGGGGCTTCACTCAATGACTGCCTACCATAGCATGTTCATTCGTGGCATATGAAACAATACCCCTAATTTCAAAAAATATTGGAAAAAAACTTTCCAAAATCATTTTTTTAACCTCCTCCCAATATGCCTTCCCAATTTAAAAAAAACCCTATTTTCCCTATATATTGTATGTATCCATTTTTTCATTTACATTTTCTATACCCCTTTATATAACTACCTAGTATATTGCCATGATACCATGGGCTTGACTAAACCTCCCAAGGCTTGTAATAGGCACAAGTGGTTGGGTATTCAAGCCTCCAAGGCCTACCGAGGGCCTATAACAGGCCCTGGAGGCTTAGAGCCTCCTAAGGCACCCTAGGGGCTTGGATACCTTCATGGTATACAAACAAGTGATATGGGATAAGTAAAACACAACAATTTAGATATGTATCAGATGTGGACCTCTAGAACTCGAAGAGACTAAATACAACTAAAGACACTAATTATCATCCCGAAAATTTCTAAAGCTCTTAAATTCTTCATTGGAATCCAAGAAGGCAGGCAAGAGTAGGGAAAGTCGATCTAGCAGAGCCATATGATCTTCGGTGAGTGCACCCAATTAGTTAATATGTTTTCTACAAAATTGCTAGAGTTCATGAGGGTGCATCCCCTGCATACTGAGGATGTGCTGAGGACACAGGAATGGGGTGGGGATATCCTCTGCACTTGGGTATTGACTAAGGTTGCCACGGGAATATCACTTTGTGTTGGATGAGCAAAGCACAAATTGGTAATGCCCCCTTGTCAATTAAATGGCTTAGCTGCAGTATTCTACAAATATGTACTTTGAAATAGTAGAATAATGTTGAGAATTTATTTGGATGTACTAAAAGGAGAAAGAAATTGCAGTAAAAGAAACACTTCTTATGATCCATTGATGATTACCAACAAAATATAGGAAAAATAAAATATAAACCTGCAACTTTATTATATTACAAAATATGAGCATGCATGGTATTTGTTTCCTGATTTTCATGTATGCATGAAAAATACTAGAAATAGATCAACATAGAAGACTAAGGCATTTTATTATGTATGGCCCTTCTTGTTGAGAAATCACTTATGGAAAGCAATTTCAATCTTGCATATAGTGTATGTGGTCAAATATAAAATACTCTTTGGAATAAAATGATGACGGCACATTGTAGAATGACCAAGAACATCCACTGTGCAAAACTCTTGTAGTTACTAAAGGTCAAAGTACAAACTAGAATAGGTGATGAAACTTCTTTTCTTATGCCACTCATCTTTCCACTGTTAGTTCCCTACTAAAGAGCATTGGAACTTGGGAATCAATTTTATTAGAAGTATGATGCTACCATAAAATATGATTTTCCAAAAGGACTAAACATCTCCCACTAGAAGCATAAAATCAGTGGATTTAACATGGAAATGAAACTCCAGTCCCTCTAGTGATCAAAAGTGATGCAGAAAACTAGGAAAAGAAAACTAGCACTTTGAAAAAGAAAAGCATGTTAAACAATTCAAATACAAAATTGAATTTAACTAAAATTAAGAAGTCCAACTGCACCCTCCCAAAATGATCTCTAAATGCAATACCAAGCTAAGTGTCTCTCACATGTGATAGAGTAATAATAATTTTAACTGCTATAATAGATGAAAAGAAGGTCATGGAGCTAAAGAACCCAGTAGCATGAGGTTCACATATATGCAACACAATTATTGTATACAAGATAAAGCTAAGTTTCATACCTAGTTATAAGGTGGCATTAGCAAACTGATGATCATTAGAGAAGTCATCCTGGAATCAAGAGTCCGAGTCCCAAAGGAAGAAATCAATTCTAACAAATAACATAAAATCAGACCCTCAATAACCATAGAAGAGTAGTATAACTGATCCTATTTTTCAAAATTTTCCCACATCTAGAAAGCGAAGTGTAGTAAAGCCAAAGATAAACCAAAGATTGACAATTGTGGCAATAATTTTTCAGATATTTGTGATGCTGTATTTGGGAAAAAAAAAGGTATATAACTTGACCTATAATCACAAGCATTCTATTGGAAAGTAGCAATGGATAAGGGACTAAACCAACTTCAGGTTTTCAGGGACTCAATTTTCGACATTAACTCGATGAAAAACCTTCTACAAGTTCAGAATATAGCAAAAGAAAGTTAAAAAATATGTTAAGAAAATTCTCTATTTCCCGAAAATTTAAATATATAACTACTTAATAAAAATGAAAAGGCTAAAGGGAATTTTTTCGATGGAAATTCTTACCTTAAGATATGTGTGGATGGCTTTGTAGAGTAAATCATGACTAGAACAAGTAGAACAAGGAAAAATCCCAACAAGTTCTGAGAATTTGCTTGGACTTAACCTCGTATTATTAGCAATCTGAGCAAGATATTCATCCCAGAGATTTGCCACAGTAAAAAATTTCTGAAAGCTACTTGAATTGTTGCTTATATTCTTTAGCTCACAATCTTCAAGTCTGACGAATTGCTGATGCATGAAAGTGGAAACTATTCACTTCATACTTTCTACCTTAGTGTCAAAACCAGATCCATTGTACGTATTTAACATTGGCAACAAAATGTTGATGTATATGTAACTTTGGAATGTATTTCACATATATGTATATTGTATTCCTATAGAGATGTTATTATTCCTCTATATAGAAGTGTCGTCATTTATATTGTAAGTGTTGTAACTTATACTTGATGGGTTATTAGACCACCTTGTTGGGGTCGGACCTGTATAATTCATGTGGGTCAAAGGGTTACTAGACCACCCTATTGGGGGTCGTCCATGTGGGTCAAAGGGTCATTAGACCACCCTAGTGGGTGTCTCCTAGTCACCATTATGTTAAGTGGTTAATTTGAGGCCGACCTAGTTGAGTAAAGGCCAAATCAAGTTAGTGTATAAATAGAGAGTGTGTCTCTCTCATTTTACACATTCTATTCTCTCGCTCACACTTGGGAGAGTGGCGCACTTGTGGAGGAGGAGGCTCTGCTGCTAGGAGAAGACTATCTCTTGTATTCTAGTTGTATCATTGCTCTATCTATCTCTGAGGAAGTTATTGGGGTTTTTCACCTTTATGGTTTTCCCCAAGTAAACTCTATGTCTCTTGTGTGCTTGCATTATTGTGTCCATGATTGATGTGCTTGCATTATTGTGTCCATGATTGATATGCTATAAATTTACTGTACATGTTTTTCTCTCAGTTAAGATCCTAGATCAGATTGAAGTAAATTCTGAAAATTTAACATGATATCAGAGCTAGCCTGAAAGAAGGCATGATATGGCATGTATGACACTTGTTGCACTTACGATGCTAGGGCTTGATATAGCAAAAACCAATCATCGTAGAACTTTTGCTATAAATCCATTTTTGCGAAGTTTTCGGATTTGAAACTTTTACAGGTCAAATATCAGATGCTAATGTACCTTGTGTCCAAAGGAAAACCTCTAATTCGTTGTACTTTGTGATTTATGATCTGTACAATATAGGGTTTCTGCCTCTTCCAGATCTAAGTCAAAATCAGGTGACCTTGGGAAAAAGGTCATAACTTGGGCTAGGAAGCTCCAAATGAAATTTTGTAAAATATGACAGGTAGTATACAGACTGTACTATCGTAGAAAATATTTTCAGAGGCCGAAGTTGAACCAGTGACACGTGGCACGCTTTACAAGTTCACTCTCCTATATTATCCCATAATAGGTCACGTTGCGACACTTGGCATAACTCTCTCTCAGAGAATTCAATTGAGTTCAGACCTATCGGGATGGAAAGATAACAAGTCGGGCTATCTCAAGAAAAAATTTCAGACCCTGTGGATGGAAACGTTCAGAGAGACACCAGAAACAATCAGGTACATATTTCTGTCAAAACAGAATTATTTTTTAGTACCTTCATCATGGCTTCCGGAATTTAGGGATTCGGAGAAAGTTAGAATTTTTGTAATCGGAGACCACGGCTGGATGATACTCATCAAAATCAAAATTTAGAGACCAAGATCAGAATTTTTGGTTGGGCAAAAGGCCGGGTTGATCAGACCCTAGTTCGGGACTTTGATAAAAAAAAGTGGAAAATTAGGGCTTCTGTAAAAATGGGAATTTTTGAAATCTGTGACCATGGCTGGAATCTCCTCATAAAAATAGAAGCTTAGAGTTTTGGATCAAACCTTTTCTTTGGGCAGAAGAGTGGGCTTCATCAAACCCTAGTTCGAGGTCACGTCCAGCGAATCCAAAAGTTTCAAAGGAAAAATTGAGGAGTGAAACTTTGTAGTTTTCAAATTATGAATATACCAGCTTGATCAGCTCATCAAGGCACATATTTCTATCCTTTCGGAAGTTTGAAATTCAAAGTTTGAATTTTTGGGGTTTCTCTGACAAACCCTATTACAGCTCCAGATCTAGTTCCTGCAAATCAAGTGGATTGGGTTAATCCTAGAAGAGGATGGATTTGTCACCTGCATAAGTGAAGAAGTTCCTGTTTTGGAGGGAGATGAGGCTAAGGCCTTCCATAAGAAGATTACAAGAAATCTTGACAGGTATGGCTTACAGGTATGTTTTGAATTCTGTTCATGATTAAGTTTATGATATGTTTGTCTTCATATCATTACAGTACATTCTTGATTAATTACTAGACTTGTCGTATTACCTTATAGAAGATATTCATTGATTAAGGTTTTGACACTTATGATTGCACTAATGCATTGTGATGTTGTATGAGGTTTATGTTGTTTGCTAACACAAAAGGTACACCAAGAAAGTCAAATCATGTATTACTTCAAGAACATATGCTCATGGTGACATGAAGACAAAGATTCATCCATTGTCATGGATCACATAGAAGATCTACTTTCGAGGTATGTATAAGTTGGTCATACAATGGTTAACTTATGAGACATGCAGGTTACTAGCACAAGTCACTGAAGAGAACCAGAAGACATTATGCCGGTATGTTAGACATAACTAGCTAGCATGCTAATCCAGGTATGTTTTTCCTATATCAAGCTGGAATCCTACCTTGTGTTAGGATCTTATACTGTTGTGTTGTTGATAATGATTATTCATGAAGTCATAGGTTTGAATAATCATGGTTGTATGCATATTATGTTTCTTACCATAATTGATGATATGACTAACCAGAAGAATCATGAAGGTATAGGTTTGAATAATCACGGGTTTTATGCATATTATATCTCTTATCTTGATTGATGATTCAACTAACCAGAAGAGTCCTATGATCAAATAAGAATATGTATGAGTAAAAGAAGACTTCCCTGAAACCTTGAATACTAAGGTTTATTATCTGTGAACAATCATGAATATACATGTTTAAGATTATTGTGTTTTGATAATATTAAGATTATACTAATAAATGTGTGATTATGTATGAGACCTCAAGGATAACACAATGATGATACTAATAAGCATGCATAGTAATTAAGGATGGATGTAAGTTCAAGGACAGGTAATTCAGGAAGCAAAGATCAAGACGGAGCACACTCCAGTTGTTCCTGCAAGAAAGCAAAGGAGCACACTTCAGTAGTTTCTGCAAGGATGCAGATAATTAGAGGGAGTTGACCACTTCTCACAATCCACATCAGAATGGAGTTGCAAAGATTTAGAGGGAGTCCACCTAGCAACCAAACAAAGATAAGTATTTGAATTTTCATTTCTTACATAATGTTATTCAATGATGTATATGCTTATGTTCCTAGAATTAGGTTGTGTATTAGAATAGTTGCATTGATGAATAGTATACTACTAATATACATGGGTAAGTGGCCTATGGCACTGTACAACATTCCATTGCTACTTATATAGAATGAAACCTCTTTGCTGACATGTTGGGAGTTGTGCACACTCTCAACAATGTTCTGGTAGACATTGGAAGGCATCTATAAAGTTACGGGATATGGATAAATGTTGTATTGAAGCATTGGCTAAGATAATTGCATGACTGTATGACATATTTCTTTATGTGTAAGAATTTGTTCTGAAAACTATGAGATGTTTTCTAATCATGCAATTTAACTTGTTGTGTAGGAAAGATCGTATGCCATCACCTACAAAAGAAGAACTACAACATTTGTTCAGCAACAAAATTATCTATTGAAGATATTTAAGTTCCCAGGATACGGGAAGAATGCCATGATCCGTCGATCATGAAGTACGATGTTTGGGATGTAGTCCCAAGACCTGAAGGGAAGTTTGTTATGACTTCCATATGGATCTATCAAGATCAAGCATGCTGCAGATGGCAGCATAGAGAAATATAAAAGTGATGAAATAGAAGATACACCAGCTGGATTTCAAGACAGCCTTCTTGAATGGTGTAGTTGAAGAAGAAGTGTATGTGGAGAAGCCACTTGGTTCTGAGACACATGATAGGGAGTCATATAAGTGTAGAACTTGGTATGGTAGGATAGACATCTTTCTATCCATTTTGGGCTTTACCAAGAGTAAAGTAGATTCCAACATTTACGACAAGGTTGAGGAAGGCAATCCAGTGATACTACTTTTGTATGCGGATAACTTGTTTGTTACAAGTGAAGATAGATTGATTGCCGACACGCAGCGGAAGCTTGCTGCTGAGTTTGAGATGAAGAACTTCGGAATGATGCACTATTTGTTTTTGGCATGGAGGTGTGGTAGAGTGCAGATGGAATCTTCCTTGGACAAGGGAAGTATGCAGTAGAGATCCTAAAGAGGTTTGGGATGATGGATTGCAAGGCCATGGCCACACCTATGGCATCGAATCTGAAGCTTCTTTGTGATGCTTCATCTGAGATGGTTGATGTCGCTATGTATCGTCAGATGATTGGGTCCTTGATGTACCTGATGAACACGAGACGAGATATTTGCTTTGCGATGAACACATTGAGCTAGTTCTTGACGGATCCGAGGAGTGTTCACGTGGTTGCTGTAAAGCATGTTCTAAGGTACCTGAAGGGTATAGTGGATTATGGGCTCAAGTATGAAGTGAATCGAAAGTTTAACCTGCAGGGTTATGTTGATTCAGATTGGGATGGCAGTGCTGCAGATAGGAAGAGCACATCTGGTTGCTGCTTTAGTATGGGATTAGGTGTGATCTCTTGGTTTAGCAGGAAGCAGTCCTGCGTAGCACTGAGTACAGCTGAGGAAGAGTATGTTGGAGCCTGTTCAGCTAGTTGTGAGGCAGTATGGCTACGGAAGCTACTGTCTGAGTTATTTTATCTCCCATTGGATGCTACTGGTATCTTTTGTGATAACCATAGTTGTGTGAAGTTGTCCGAGAACCCAGTGTTTCATGACAGGTCGAAACACATAGAGATCAAATATCACTATATCAAGGATATGGTGAAGAGAGGAGCTGTGAAGCTCCTGTACATTGCGACGGATGAGCAGATTGCAGATGTGCTGACGAAACCACTAGCCTGAGCGAAGTTCGATTACTTCAGAGAGAGGCTTGGTGTTCTTCGAATTGATGACACTTCAAGGAAGAAGTGATGGACACATTTGCTGAAGCCATTCCAAGCATGTTGGAAGGAGGATCCTTCACATGGCTGTTGATGTAAGTGCTGGATGATGAGCATCAGGATGATGTTCTGGTTTCTACCTTGTATGATCAATTGGATCATTTTCATGTATGTATGTATGGATCATGTTGGATGATGGATATGATCAGTTGGATCATTTATATGTATGTACGCATCATGTTGGATGTTGGATATGATCGGTTGGATCATGTGTATGTATTTTTTTATATGCATCATGTTGGATGCTTGGACCATGTATCTGTATATGTATCAGTTGGATACATTGTATGATCAGGTGGATCATGTATGGTGATATGTATCATGTATTTGTGTCAGGTGGATACACTGTATGATCAAGTGGATCATGTATGATGATATGTATCAGGTAGATACTTGGTATGCATCAAGTAGATGCATTGGATGATCAGGATGATCATGGATGACGAGCTTCAGGATGTTGCTCCAGATGACATGTAGCAGGATGTAGCAGTGATGATGATCAGGATGATCATGTATACATCAGGATGATGTATGGTGAGTATCAGGTTGATACTCTATGGCCATGGATCAGGTTTTGTAGATGAGGATATAATTTGGCCCTGGGAGATTTGTAGATAGTCTTTCAAGGTTTTTCCTATGGCATATAATTTGGCCCTGGGATATCTCGCAAATGCTATTTTGAGGTTTTGCTCTGGGAGGACATATAATTTGGCCCTGGGAGATCTGCAGATAGTGTTTCGAGGTTTTTCCTATGGCATATAATCTGGACCTGGGATATCTGGCAGATGCTCTTTCGAGGTTTTGTCCTTTGGCATATAATATGTCCCTGGGAGATCCGATAGGTTGGGCTGTGTGCTCGTAATAAGTCCTGGGATGCTCTTGTGAGGTTTTTCCATGACCACATATAATCTATCCCTGGGAGATCCTATAGGTAGAGCTGTGTGCTCGTAACAGCCTGGGATGCTCTTGCAAGGTTTTGTGGTGACCACATATAATCTGTCCCTAGGAGATCCTATAGGTAGAGCTATGTGCTCGTAAAAGCCTGGGATTCTCTTGCAAGGTTTTGTGGTGAGGTCACATATAATATGGCCCTAGGAGATCCTATAGGTAGAGCCGTGTGCTCATAACAACCTGGGATGCTCTTTTGAGGTTTTGTGACGCACGTAATAAGTCCTGAGGATTCCACAGTATGGTCAGTGATGACGAAGACCTACAAGTGGTGGGCCTACATCCAGTATGAAAAAGGACTGGCTATGTAGAACTTCCTATGACGAGTAGATTCAGAGATTGATTGAGATAGCAGCAGCAGTGGCGATGATGATGACTCGATGATGATTATCTAGTGACAATGATCCAGAGAAGAAGACTTGTGCTAGAAGACCTGTGTCGAGAAATACCTTTGTAGTTAAGAGGGAGTGTTGATGTATATGTAACTTTGGAATGTATTTCACATATATGTATATTGTATTCCTATAGAGATGCTATTATTCCTCTATACAGAAGTGTCTTCATTTATATTGTAAGTGTTGTAACTTATACTTGATGGGTTATTAGACCACTTTGTTGGGGTCGGCCCTGTATAAGTCATGTGGGTCAAAGAGTTACTAGACCACCCTATTGGGGGGTCGGCCATGTGGGTCAAAGGGTTATTAGACCACCCAAGTGGATGTCGGCCCAGTTAGCATTATGTTAAGTGGTTAAGTTGAGGCCGACCTAGTTGAGTAAAGGTCAAGTCAAGTTAGTGTATAAATAGAGAGTGTGTCTCTCTCATTTTACAGATTCTATTCTCTCACTCACACTTGGGAGAGTGGCGCACTTGTGGAGGAGGAGGCTCTGCTGCTAGGAGAAGACTATCTCTTGTATTCTGGTTGTATCATTGCTCTATCTATGTATCATTGCTCTATCTATCTCCGAGGAAGTTATTGGGGTTTTTCACCTTTATGGTTTTCCCCAAGTAAACTCTGTGTCTCTTGTGTGCTTGCATTATTGTGTCCATGATTTATATGCTGTAGATTTGCTGTACATGTTGTTCTCTCAGTTAAGATCTTAGATCAGATTGAAGTAAATTCTGAAAATTTAACACAAAAAGCAATCAATGGTTGCATTCTCCAATTGAGATGCAATTCTAGCTTCCAATTGAGTTTTGTATTTGCTATTAAGGTTGTAACCGAAATATTTGTGAAGCAAAGAAAACAGGAAATCAAGAGTGTGAGTCCCAAAGGAAGAAATCAATTCTGACAAATAACATAAAATCAGGCCCTCAATAACCATAGAAGAGCAGTATAACTGATCCTATTTTTCAAAATGTTCCCACATCTAGAAAGCGAAGTGTAGTAAAGCCAAAGATAAACTAAAAAGTGACAATTGTGGCAACAATTTTTCAGATATTTGTGATGTTGTATTTGGGAAAACAAAAGGTATATAACTTGACCTATAATCACAAGCATTCTATGTGAAAGCAGCAATGGATAAGGGACTGAACCGGCTTCAGGTTTTCAGGAACTCAATTTTGGTCATTAACTGGATGAAAAACCTTCTACAAGTTTAGAATATAGAAAAAGAAAGTTAAAAAAAATGTGAAAAAAATTCTCTATTTCCCGAAATTTTAAATATATAACTACTCAATAAAAATGAAAAGGCTAAAGGGAATTTTTTTGGATGATAATTCTTACCTTAAGATATGTGTGGATGGCTTTGTAGAGTAAATCGTGACTAGAATGAGTAGAACAAGGAAAAATCCCAACACGTTCTAAGAATTTGCTTGGACTTAACCTTGTATTATTAGCAATCCGAGCAAGATATTCATCCCAGAGATTTGTTACAGAAAAAATTTTCTGAAAGCTACATGAATTGTTGCTTATATTCTTCAACTCACAATTGTCAAGTCTGACGGATTGCTGATGCATGAAAGTGGAAACTATTAGCTTCATACTTTCTACCTTAGAGTCAAAACCAGATCCATTGTACGTATTTAACATTGGCAACAAAAAGCAATCAATGGTTGCATTCTCCAATTGAGATGCAATTCTAGCTTCCAATTAAGTTTTGTATTTGATATTAAGGTTGTAGTTGACAGATTTGTGAAGCAAAGAAAACAAGAAATCAAGAGTCTGAGTCCCAAAAGAAGAAATCAATTCTAACAAATAACATAAAATCAGTTCCTCAATAACCACAGAAGAGCAATATAACTGATCCTATTTTTCAAATTTTTCCCACATCTGGAAAGCGAAGTGTAGTAAAGCCAAAGATAAACCAAAGAGTGACAATTGTGGAAACAATTTTTTAGATATTTGTGATGTTGTATTTGGGCAAAAAAAAGGTATATAACTTGACCTATAATCACAAGCATTCTATGTGAAAGTAGCAATGGAGAAGGGACTGAACCAGCTTCAAGTTTTCAGGGACTCAATTTTGGTCATTAACTGGATGAAAAACCTTCTACAAGTTCAGAATATAGCAAAAGAAAGTTAAAAAAAATGTTAGAAAAATTCTCTATAAAAATGAAAAGGCTAAAGGGAATTTTTTGGATGACAATTCTTATCTTAAGATATGTGTGGATGGCTTTGTAGAGTAAATCGTGACTAGAACGAGTAGAACAAGGAAAAATCCCAACATGTTCTGAGAATTTGCTTGGACTTAACCTTGTATTATTAGCAATCCGAGCAAGATATTCATCCCAGAGATTTGCCACAATAAAAATTTTCTGAAAGCTACATGAATTGCTGCTTATATTCTTTAGCTCACAATCCTCAAGTCTGGCAGATTGCTAATGCATGAAAGTGGAAACTATTTGCTTCATACCTTCTACCTTAGAGTCAGAACCAGATCCATTGTATGTATTTAATATTGGCAACAAAAAAAATCAATGGTCGCATTCTCCAATTGAGATGCAATTCTAGATTCCAATTGAGTTCTGTATTTGTTATTAAGGTTGCAACTGAAAGATTTGTGAAGCAAAGAAAATAGGAAATCAAGAGTCTGAGTCCCAAAGGAAGAAATCAATTCTAACAAATAACATAAAATCAGGCCCTCAATAACCACAGAAGAGCAATATAACCGAACCTATTTTTCAAAATTTTCCCACATCTGGAAAGCGAAGTGTAGTAAAGCCAAAGATAAACCAAAGAGTGACAATTTTGGCAACAGTTTTTCAGATATTTTTGATGTTGTATTTGGGTGAAAAAAAGGTATATAACTTGACCCAGAATCACAAGCATTCTATGTGAAAGTAGCAATGGAGAAGGGACTGAACCAGCTTCAGGTTTTCAGGGACTCAATTTCGGTCATTAACTGGATGAAAAACCGTCTACAAGTTCATAATATAGCAAAAGAAAGTTAAAACAAATGTTAAAAAAATTCTCTATTTCCCGAAAATTTAAATATATAACTACTCAATAAAAATGAAAAGGCTAAAGGGAATTTTTTGGATGACAATTCTTACCTTAAGATATGTGTGGATGGATTTGTAGAGTAAATCGTGACTTGAACAAGTAGAACAAGGCAAAATCGCAACAAGTTATGAGAATTTGCTTGGACTTAACCTCGTATTATTAGCAATCTGAGCAAGATATTCATCCCAGAGATTTGCAACAGTAAAAAAATTTATGAAAGCTACATGAATTGTTGCTTATATTCTTCAGCTCACAATCGCCAAGTCTGACGAATTGCTGATGCATGAAAGTGGAAACTATTCGCTTCATACTTTCTACCTTAGAGTCAAAACCAAATCCATTGTACGTATCTAACATTGGAAACAAAAAGCAATCAATGGTTGCATTCTCCAATTGAGATGCAATTCTAGCTTCCAATTGAGTTTTGTATTTGCTATTAAGGTTGCAGCCGAAAGATTTGTGAAGCAAAGAAAACAAGAAATCAAGAGGTATAGGATATATTTCCAAGCGAAGCAATCTAATGATAGATTCCAATAACCTTTTTATGATTTCATTTCTCCCTTGTGTTCCAGTTATATCATCTACAATTTGTTGTCTTTTCTCGAACACAATCCATTTGGTACTATATTGAACTATTACTTCCTCGATAACCATTTCGTCCATTCCCTGTTCCCAGAGGGAACTAACAATCCTCTCAAAAATTTCTGAAGGCAGCGCAAGAAGATCCTTTATCCACCATTCTTTGTTTGTTGTTTTCCTTACACTGCCATTGATATCATTGCAAAGCTGACATTGTGCTGACTTTACTTTTCTCTGTTCAAGATCAAGAACTTCCATGCAAGCCATGTGGGATAGAGATTCAACACATCTACTAACAATTTGAATCTCATCTGCCAAGGGAAGCAAACCTAAGCATTTCCGAAGAACCACCAAGGTATGTTCCCAGCTTTGAGGACAACCTGAGTAAGATAAATATCAGTTCTTTCACAAAGGTTTACTCTGCCATACTCTCCAGTCATTTTGAAAAACTCGGCTACAGATCTCAAGGCTGCAACATTGAAGGGATCCACATAAATTGCTGACCCATAGCAAAAGCTTGCCACAAGCTCAAAGATTTCAATTTCTAATGGCAGAGTGATCTATGATGTATAAGATAAGCTCCGTTTCAGGTAACCACTTTTTGAAACCAGGGGATACTGCAGAGAAAGGAAATAACCAACAGTAAAATGTGATTAAATTGGAAAAAAACTTCTAAAACTGGTCGAATCAGAGCTCCACTCTGAAGAATAACTTAGTATACCATATAGATTATCATTAGACTCAATGATCAATAATAATTTCTCCACCTTATGGATCTTGAAGCTACGATTCTCCACATGAACAGTAATAATTGTAGGGAGACCTGTTGCTTCACACCTGCATTCAATAAAGATAAGAAGAATATCAATTATCAAAACATAATTCTAGTCATCGAAGCATATTCAAACTACTCAAGTCTTTCTACTAAGCCATATGTTACTTTTAGTGTGAAGGACAGTCATAGGTTGATTCCAAAGAGCCACTCCTCCTCCCACCGATAACTCATTCATTTAGATGGTAGTTTCCGTGTAAGTATTCTTTGGTTGGATGGTTGGATAGGAGTGGCTTCCATTTCAATATTCCTTCGCATAAAAAGTTGGAACGTTAAGTCTTGAAGACAAATGAACATCCTTCATGTAAGCATCCTCCATCTTTTAAAAGTGAGTATTCTTCATCTTGCAAGTTAATATCTTTCTTAAAGATTACATCCCTTCTCTTCTATTGCTAGGCCATCAGATTCAGGTGGAGACCAGAGCAGCAGACATATTTTATTACTGGTCTAAGAACGTTATCTAGGGTAGGAACTTTATTGGAGCAATGGGTATCTTATTGGAGAATAGAGTGAGAAGGGAAAAATCTGTAAAACTTCCCAGGGAAATTAAGTTTGGCATCATTAGACAGAATCATAAAAGAAGAAACTGAAACAAAAATGCATGGATTAATTAGAAACTGTAAACAGTGCAAATCCAATAGAGAATGTAATTAGCACACTAGGTTATGTGAAGAGAGTGTAGAGACAGGAACAACTGAACAACTCCATGGATGCTGAAAAGAAAACTCTTTTGCAGGAGTTACGCCATATTATCATGAGCTCAAAAACATAAGGAAAAGACACTCGGTGCACTGGTTACTTTTGTAACTAAAAAATTTAGGTATCAACCATCCACCACTTATCAGTAAACTTTATAGTTAACACTAAGATGGAAACTAAAGGGAGTCATAAGAAATGAAGAGAATCATTAGAAAAGGTAAGAAAATGCATCAGACACTTTAAATGCTCTAGTTGCCTATGTGTGGAGAGAAACATGGATTTGGGCCAGGTTGATAGCTGTATAGGTAGAGCTGGAATTATGGCAACTTTGAATAGTGCTTCTAGGCAAGGTGATTTGAGGAGTGCCCATAGTCAATGGAGCGAAATTGTGACAAGCTACAGCATGCAGACCTCCACACATGGGTGCCTAATGAGCATTCATTATGTCTAAGATCAGAGCTTCACCAGCTCAAAATAAAAAAGAAATTGAACAAAAGAGCTTCACTGGCTTAAAAGGAAAAAGAAAAAGAAATTGGTAGAAGAGTTTCATCGAATCAAAATAAAAAAGAAAAATAAATTGAACAGAAGCGACTGTGATATTTGTTTCATATGGACTATATTAGATTATTAGGAATCCAAATTTTATAAGAGAAATATTGAGTGCACTGGTTACCTGTATAATGAAGGGAACCATCACTTGCATATTTCATCAACTACCCCAAAACATAACAAAACTATATCTTTTGAATTTCTTTGAAAGTGCATGGATGGGGTTGTATAACAGTGCATTGAATATGTACACTAGCACATATCCATCTAAACCCAGGTGTGATATGTGCTCAAGAATGCATATATCTCAAGTCTACTCAGATTCATCAAAAATAGGAACTCAAAATACACCACAACCTCAAGCTATGCAATGTGCATATCAGACCATGGTTTAGAGTCAGACGGATCTGTGCTAGTGCATACAGACACCTACAATTCTACTGGTTACTTGAATAATGCAGAGATTAAAAATAAAAATAGAAAATAAATCAGGAGGACCTTGGATCTCAATGGGTTACTTGAATACAGAGATAATTTAAAAAATAATTCAAGAGTATGGACTTCAATTGGTTACTTGAATAATGTAGAGATTTTTTAAAAAATCAAGAGGAGTATGCATCTCAACTAGTTGCTTGAATGATGCATAGATGGAAAATCAAGATCACGGATCTCAACATTGAAATAATAAAAAGATGTGATTTTAAAGAAAGTGCATGAGACCATGTCGACAGAACATAAAATCTAAGGTAACCAAAATTCGATTAAACCTACAGTCATTAGCACTGATGCAGAAGTTGAAACTCGCCATTCCCAGATGTTCTGTTGAAGAGCCGACCCCAGAGATGAGCTAGAGGACCCATTAAGGAAAATGGTCTTCTGCCTGGCCTCTCCACCATTGTAAGCCATATTCATAAACATAACCACATTCTCAAACTTTTCATTCGAAGACGATGAAGACGATGAGAACAGGGAATTACTCCCTTCATAGTCTTCATAGATAACATCCCTGCAATGCCTACTGTCACCGGAAACCATTTCTACAGCTTCTAGGCTTCCACCACTTATGGTAAGTTCAACTAAACTTTGGATTTCATATATTTTGTAAATTGGGTTAAATGAGCTAAGCTTCAGACCAGGTCGGCCAAGGACAAACTTGTAATGATTATTATATACTATTTTGAGTTTCCTGATTCCATTTCTTTGAAAAAACTCCAAACCACCACAAAACCCAAACGTAGCGACGTGATTTCCACACGGGGGCTTCACTGTGGCTTCACCACATAACCCAAAAAACCCTAGCTTCCCTGCAAGCCTTTGCCTCTTCACACATGGGATTCACCATGAAACCCACATGCTGCTGCATCGCGATTTCTCTGATTCCCCTGTAACTCTCACACAACTCTCATTGCCACTTCGGGGGACATTAGGCAGCCGGTGAGTATAATATATACCCCAACCTATTGTGTATTTCTTTGTTAAATAAAATAACCCTAATCACCCTTAATATATAAGCAATATAATATTATGGTTTTCATGTTTAATTAATACCCCCAATATGAACGAATGTGGTATGTTATTGACCCCCTAGTGAAGACCCCATGGTTAGTGTCTACTTGTGCACTATACAATTTTGTTTTGAAATGATGAAGAATTGAAAAAGTTATGGAAGAAACACTAACAGTGTGTTTCATAAGTTAAGGAGGTAGGACACAAAAGAAATTGAAAGAAAATAGGAAAAATTAATATTTTGAAATAAAAGTTACATATTTGGAATCTGCAGAAAAAATGCTATTTGTGTTTAAGATTTCGTAAAAAATTACTGTGTGTAGCATACTGTAACGAGTGGCTAAGCATAGGCTTCTCCAGAAACTAGAAGAAATACCCAATTAGATTTGGTTTATCATTACCATAGCATAGGTTTGGTATTACCGAAGCAAACTCCA
>BSBM01000007.1:29822500-29887500 GCA_027924585.1 Larix kaempferi
ATTAAATAAATCAAATATGATTTATTTAATTCTGTCCATGCCATGTCACCTTATTTAATTTTAACTTCATGCCATGTCACGTTCTATCCTTTTAGAATATTAAATGTGAGACACACATATGCCCTTAAGATGCCCGCAATGCACTCTTAAAAATGCCCGCAGTTGGATCCACTTTGATGCCCGCAAGGGCCATCAACACATCCCTGTATTGGTCTTGGATTATGCACGCAATGGTATCATGTAAATGCCCATAGGCCCTTATAAATATGCCCGCAATACACCACAAATTCCCCAGTGGATGCTTCAAAGAATGACCACAAGGTCCTTTTGATTATGCCCGCAATGGTGCTTTGAAATGCCCGCAAGGAGCCTTCCAAATGCCTGCACATCTTCCTTGTTCACCTCATCATCTTGTCTTTGTCCTCTAATCTTATGATTTCCTATTCATCATCCTCTATGTCACCAAGTTATCAATCCTTCTTGTCATCAAGCATGTCCTCTTTGTCATGTTCCATGTCATCAAACACCATGCTTGACAAGTCCTCAAGCTTGCTTGCTTGTCACTTGTCTTCGTCGTGTCCTTAGATTGCCATGTCCTTCTTCCATGCTTTTGATAAACACTTGTCATACTTGCGATGTTTGATGCTTGCCATGTTTGTCATACTTGTCACCTTTTCCATTCCTCAAGCCATGTCACCATCTCCATTGTGCTTGCCATAATGTGTATGCTCCATGTTCTTAACTCTTCCATGTCTTTTTAATTAATGTGTTGTCATCAATGTCATTATCAAGTCCTTGTCATCAATCCTTTGTCATGTCTCCACTTTGTCAAGTCTTCTACACGTGTCATGCTTTCTTGCCACTTTTCAAGTCATCAAAGCTTGTCATGTTTACCATTTGTCCAGTCAAGTCTTTCCCATGTCATCACTTTGACCTTTGTCATTAACATGTTGTCATCAATGACAAATTTGGCCATCAAACACTTCAAGCATAAATTGTCAACTTCTTTGCCACATTATCTTCAATGAATGACCGCAGAATGGGTCATTTGTTCCTATTATGGGCCCAATCCATTGTGGGTCAAAGGACACAATCCCCACAACCATTTTATTTACCAAGTCTTGAACAAATGGACTTCACCAATACAATAAAAAATTTATATAATATCCAAATCCCATCAAACCACTATCATCTAACTTGAATCTAAATTAATTGCAGTCATGTTTTTTAAGTACTATCATTGTCATTCTCATTGGAATTGTGTTTAATATTGTTAATATTGTTATTATAATCTCAATCTAAAAACTGTAGTGTTCGCACAAGTGTCCGTAGGCTCGAGTGACCAGCCATCACCACCGGGGATCAGCAGATCTCTACATGTGTAGGTATCATGTGTATTAAAGAATAAATTTAATTTCAAATATGATGAATTTTCTATGTATACTTATATTTTTCTATATTAAACTATGAGGTTATAAATGTGTATGTAGGTGCGAGCAGCTCGGTTTGGCAGTGCCATTATTCCTCCCTCCTCGGCATTTCGACCACCGTATATGCCAGTTGTATCCCCTGGCATACATGCCCCATTCCATGCATCCATTCCCACCCCTTTCCATCCAGCCCCCCCCTCCTATCTACCACCACAATTCCATACATCTCCCCATTCAATTTCATATCTTGCATCCCATCACCCCATCCCAACCTTTCCACCACCTCCCGCTTCCATTTCATATCCTGCATCGCATCACCCCATCCCAACCTTTCCACCACCTTCGTATGAGTTTCCCATGTTCCCACCCTCCCCCATCTGACCATGACACACCACCCATCCCTCCACTGCAACACATACCTCGCACCCCCCACATCCCCCCACCACACTCACTTCCCCTTCCATGGTGCCCCCATCCATACTACAGCCAGTTGGGGTTTATCTATCTAGACATGCATCTACAATTCGCCCACCCCATTCCATGCCTCCTTCTTCCACTGTGCCCCCAAATGGTGTAGCCACCATCGATGTGGCTACATCCTCCCCTATACCATCCACCTTAGCATCAGATCAGGTTGTCCAGCTGAATACTCCATCCGCTAGCCCTAAAGACCAGCCGGTTGTGTTCACGGTGAGATTGACTAATTTATGAAAATCTTGTTCAGTTTTAACGAAAATTACTATATTCATCTAATTTCATCATTTATCTGATTTTTCTAAATGTTGCAGGGTGGCATTGCTGAGAGACTAGGATCATGGAGGAGGGAGACCCCCTCACGACTTACAGTCTCGCATGCGGTGAGTTATCTAAGATTTTAAATTATGTTTTATACTTGTATAATTTCCAGGAAAAGTTGACATATTATTGTTGTCGTTTCAGGGCTCAGGGGGACGTGGTCCAAGTCGCCTGAAGGACCAAACTTCCTCTAGCACAAAGAAGAGGAAGATCGATTTTGGAGATGCACCTAGGAGCTCCGAGGGTGGGCAGGAGGATTGAGAGACCCTCCTGTGTACACTAGCCATGATGTGGCTTTTTGGGCATGAGTTGCCATATTTTGTATAGGGCACCATGGACGATATTTTGTATAGGGAACGAGTTTCCATATTTTGTATAGGGCACATGTTTCCATTATATAGACGTTGGTAACAATGTTCCATTTTTCCGAAACGTCTACATGATTAGATCATTTTTTAATATTAATAGATGGATTTTCACTTGTCTATATGACTTTATCTTTGATTAGAGTTTTGCATACATGATTTTGTCTTCAATAACAATGTTATGGAAAGAATTTCACATACATATAAATGTTATTTCTAGACACCAAGTGACCTCAATATGAGTCCCTTGTATTTGAATGGGTCTTGCATCTTACACTTTTTCACACATCAAGCACATGGATGTACATGTGAGTCTACATTAAAAGTAAACTCAAACTATAGATAACCAAAGCTGATAACATGTACATGTGAGTCTGCATTAACATGAATGTCTTGCAAAGGTTTTCATAAATGAGCATACAAACAACAATGGTCGAAACAAAGAATTAAATAACAACAATTTTGAAATATGAAATAATAAATGATAAAGAAGCTTATGAAGAGAAGACGTCCTCAAAGAATTTCTCATAATGCAAGACATATTGTTGATGTATTTGTAACTTTAGAATATATTCACTTGCATATTGTATGTATTACATTTGTACTTTATTGTATCCCAAACGGAGATGTATTATTCCTTCGATTGGAAGTGTCGTCATTTGTATTTGCAAGTGTCGCAAGTTATATTGTAAGTGTCGTAACTTATGTTTGATGAATTATTAGACCGCCTTAGAGGGGTCGGCCCAGTATGGGTTAAAGGGTTATTAGACCACCCTAGTGGGGTCATCCCAGTGACAAGTGGTAAATGGTTATTAGACTCTTCTAAGGGAGGTCGACCTAGTTAGAGTAAAAGGCAAGTCAAAGTAAAGTATAAATAGAGAGTGTGACTCTCTCATTCTATTCACACACTCACTCACTTCGCATTAGTGAGAGAGAGGAGGAATGCACACAAGTGGAGGAGGAGAAGCTGCTAGGAGGCTATCTCTGTCTTTTGGGTTTTTTTCTTTGTGATCTTTGTATTGGTGCACATTCCATCTCTGAGGAAGTTGCGGGGTTTTTCACCTTCTTGGTTTTCCTCGGTGAAATGCTTTGTGTCTCTTGTCTCTTGTTTTTGATATGTTGTACATGTTGTTCTCTCAGTTAATATCCTATATCAGAGTGAATTAAATGATGAAAACCTAACATGGTATCAAAGCTAGCCTGAAGGAAGCCATTGTATGGCATTTATGACACGTGTTGCACTTGCAACCAATTGGAAGCTAGGGCTTGGTATAGTAAAAACTATTCATTGTGGCACTTTAGCTATAACTCCATTTTGGAGAAGGTTCAGCATATGAAACTTTTACTGGTCGAAGATGAAATCTTCATATACCTTGTGTCCGAAGATCACCTCATATTCATTGTACTTTGTGAGATATGATTCGTACAAGTTAGGGTTTCTGACTCTTCCAGAATGCAGTCCTAAAGACGTGAGATAGGAACAAAGTTCATATCTCAAGATAGGAAGCTCCAAATTGAATTCCGTAATAAGTAGCAGTTAGGGAATGAAATATAGTTTCACAAGTCCGGGTTTCAGAGGCTGAAGTTGAAAGAGTGACACGTGTCACTCCATACACGTTCGTTATACTGTTTTATACCATAAACATGTCACGTTGCAACACTTGGCATATCTATCTCTTAGAGAATCCATTAAAGCTCAGATCCGTGGGGTTGGAAAGATGACAGGTCATTCTACCATAGGACAAATTTTTAGACCTTTAGGATCCTAATTTTCAGAGATACATTAGAAACAATATGGCATATATTTCTGTCCAAACAAAATTGGATTCTGAGCACTTTCATTTTTGGTTTGTCAATGCTGGGGGAAATTATGGTTTTTCCAAATGTTGGGATTTTTGGAATCTAGGACCATGGCTGGATGACCCTCATCAAAGTCAAAATTTAGAGACCAAGATCGAAGTTTTTGGCTGGGTAGTACCCCAGGCTCTATCAAACCATAGTTCAGGATTTTGATCGGCAAACCATAAAAACCAAAATTTGACAGAACCTGCAGATCCAAAACTCGCAGCTCAATTTGAGGGGTCAATTTTTGGAGTTTTCAAAATATGAGCACACTTGCTTGCTCACCTCAATCATCTGCATCTCCCTATCCAGACAGAAGTTTGAAATTCGAAGTTTGGATTTTTAGGGTTTCTCTGACAAACCCTAGCCACCTCCAGATCCATATTCAACAAATCAAGTAGGATTGGGTTAATCCTAGAAGAGAATGATTTGGACTCCTAGATAAGTGAAGAAGTTCCAGTTTCAGATGGAGATGAGGCTAAGGCCCTATAAAAGAAGACTACAAGCAAGCCTGATAGGTATGACTTGAGGAGATACAGGTATGTTTTGAAATTTGTTCATGATTAAGTTTATGATATGTTTGTCTTCATATTATTGAGGTTAGGACAATATTGATTAATTTAAGACTTGTCTTATCACCTTAGTAAAAGTATGAGTGCATGTGAATGATAGAATACATTCATTGATTAGGGTTATGACACTTATGATTGTACTAATGCACTGTGGTGTTGCATGAGGATGATGTTTTCCACTAACATGAAAGGTACATCAAGAAAGACAAATCAAGTTCTATATCAAGAACATATGACCATGGTGACATGAAGACAAAGACTCATCCATATCCATTGATCACATAGAAGCTCTAATTACGAGGTATTTATAATTTGGTTTTACAATGCTTAACTGATTAGATATGCAAGTTACTAGCACAAGGTTTCTAAATCATTGAAGAGAACAAAGAAGACATTGTTTGGGTATGTTAGAAATAACTAGCAAATGTGATAATCCAGGTATGTTCTTTTCTTGTATCAAGTTAGAATCCTACCTTGTGTTAGGGTATCATATAAGTATACCTTCATATGATTGATAATGATTATTCATGAATTTATAGGTTTGAATAATCATGGGTTTATGCATATTATGCTTCTTAGTTTGATTAGTGATATGACAAACTAGAAGAGTCCTATGGTAAAATAAGAATATGCATGAGTAAAAGAAGTACTCCTTGAAACCTTGAATACTAACACTTGTGATAAATTACCTGTGTATGAAATGATCATGACCATACATGTTTAGAATCATAATGTTTTGATAGTATTAAGATTATACTAATGAATGTATGATTATGTATGAGATCTTGAGGATGACACAATGATGACACTAGTGCACACTTAAGCATGCATAGTGGTCCATGATGGATATAAGTTCAAGTACAGATAATCCAAGAAGCAAAGATCAAGAGGGAGCACACTCCATAGTTCCTACAAGGAAGCAAAGATCAAGAGGGAGCACACTCCAGTAGTTCCTGCAAGGAAGCAAAGATTGAGAGGGAGTCCACGCAACAACCAAACAAAGATAAGTATTTGAATTGTCATTTCTCATATATATGATTACTTACATGATGTTGTTCAGTCATGTACATACTTATGTTCCTAGATTTATGACGTATATTATGCATATTAGAAAAGTTGCATTAATGAACAAGATACTGCTAATATGCAAGTAATGGGTAAGTGGTCCATGGTACTATACAACATTTCATTGCTACTTCTCTAGAATGAAACCTCTTTGCTGACATGTTGGGAGTTGAGCACAATCTTAACAATGTTCTGATAGAGATGGAAGGCATCTAGAAAGTCATCATATGAATACAGGATATAGATGAATGTTGTGTTGAAGCATTGGCGAAGATAATTGCATGATTGTATGACATATATTCTTATGTGTAAGATTTTGTTCTGAAAACTATGAGAAGTTTCTAATCATGCAATTGAATTTGACTTGTAGGAAAGATCGTGTACAATCAGCTACAAAAGAATGACAATGACATTTGTTCCAAAGAACAAGCAATGAAGTTCAAGAAAACTACATATTGCAGATATTGAAGAATCTGAAGCTCCCAGGATTTAGGATGTAGTAATGGGAAGATTCCATGATCGAGGAGTACTAGTTGATCATGAAGGATGATGTTTGGGATGTGATACGCATAACAGAAGGGAAGTCTGTTGTGAATTTCAAGTGGATCTACAAGATCAAGCATGTTGCATATGGTAGCATAGAGAAATACAAGGGAAGGTTTGTGGCTTGTGGCTTCTCCTAGAAAGAAGAGATATATTATGAAGAGACTCTTGCACCTATAGCCAGATAAACTTCCATCAAAACAGTACTTTCCCTTGCTGCGGTGATGAAGTGGAAGATACACTAGATGGATGTCAAGACAACTTTCTTGAATGGTGTAGTCGAAGAGGAAGTACATATGGAGAAGCCACTCGGATTTGAGACACATGATAGGGAGTCACATGTGTACAAGTTGAAGAAATCCTTGTATGCTTTGAAACAAGCACCCAGGACATGGTACGAAGGGATTGACAACTTCCTGACTAGTTTGGGCTTTACCAAGAGTAAAGCAGGATTCCAACCTTTAATACAAGGTTGAGGAAGGCAATCCAGTAATACTCCTACTGTATGTAGATGACCTGTTTGTGATAGGTGAGGATAGGTTGATTTCCAACATGAAGAGGAAGCTTGCTTCCGAGTTTGAGATGAAGGACTTGGGTATGATTCATTACTTTATAGGTATGGAGGTGTGGTAGAGTGCAGATGGGATCTTCCTTGGACAAGGGAAGTATGCAGTAGAGATCCTGAAGCAGTTCGAGATGATGGACTGCAAGGCCATGGAAACACTTATGGCATTGAACCTAAAGCTATTGAGTGATGCTTCATCATATTCGGTTGATGCCATGATGCATTATCAGATGATTAGGTCCTTGATGTACCCGACGAACATGAGATCAGATGTTTGCTTTGCGGTGAACACATTGAGCCAGTTCTTGACAGATCCTAGACATGTTCACCTGATTACGGCAAATCATATTCTGAGGTACCTAAAGGGTACAGTTGATTCTGGGATCAAGTATGATGCGAATCAAAAGTTTAACCTTGGAGGTTATATTGAATCAGATTGGGCAGGAAGTGCCGCATATAGGAAGAGCACTTTGGGGTACTGCTTTAGTATGGGATCAGGTGTGATATCTTGGTTTAGAAGGAAGCAATCCTGCATAGCACTGAGTACAGCCAAAGGAGAGCATGTCGCAGCTTGTTCGACTAGTTTTGAGGCAGTATAGCTAAGGAAGCTAATGTCTAATTTATTTGATCTCCAGTAGGATGCTACTTGTATCTATTGTGACAACCCGAGTTGTGTGAAGTTGTCATGGAACCCAGTGTTCGATGACAAGTCGAAGCATATCGAGATCAAATATCACTATATCAAGGATATGGTGCAGAAAGGAGTAGTGAAGTTCCAGTATGTTGCGACAGATGAGTAGATTGCAGATGTGTTGACCAAACCACTTGCCAGAGTGAAGTTTGAGTACTTCAGAGAGAGGCTTGGTGTTCTTTAGATAGAAGATACTTCGAGGAGAAAGTGATGGGACACATTTGCAGGAGCCATTCAGGGTATGGTAGTAGGAGGATCCTCACCATGGTTGTTGATGTATATGTAACTTCAGAATGTATTTCACGTATATGTATATTTTATTCCTATAGAGATGTTATTATTCATCTATATGGAAGTGGTTGTATTCCTATAGAGATGTTATTATTCCTCTATACAGAAGTGTCGTCATTTATATTGTAAGTGTCGTAACTTATACTTCATGGGTTATTAGACCACCTTGTTGGGGTCGGCCCTGTATAAGTCATGTGGGTCAAAGGGTTATTAGACCACCCTATTGGTGGTCGGCCATGTGGGTCAAAGGGTCATTAGACCACCCTAGTGGGGGTCGGCCCAGTCAGTATTATGTTAAGTGGTTAAGTTGAGGCCAACCTAGTTGAGTTAAGGTCAAGTCAAGTTAGTGTATAAATAGAGAGTGTGTCTCTCTCATTTTACACATTCTATTCTCTCACTCACACTTTGGAGACTGGCGCACTTGTGGAGGAGGAGGCTCTGATGCTAGGAGAATACTATCTCTTGTATTCTGGTTGTATCATTGCTCTATCTATCTCTGAGGAAGTTATTGGGGATTTTCACCTTTATGGTTTTTCCCAAGTAAACTTTGTGTCTCTTGTGTGCTTGCATTATTGTGTCCATGATTGATATGCTATAGATTTGCTGTACATGTTGTTCTCTCAGTTAAGATCCTAGATCAGATTGAAATAAATTCTGAAAATTTAACATGGTATCAGAGCTAGCCTGAAAGAAGGCATGATATGGCATGTATGACACTTGTTGCACTTACGATGCTAGGGCTTGACTAGTCATCTTAGCACTTTCACTATAAATCCATTTTGGCAAGATTTTCGGATCTGAAACTTTTACAGGTTGAAGATCAGATCCCTGTGTACCTTGTGTCCAAAGGAAAAACTCTAATTCGTTGTACTTTGTGATTTATGATCTGTATAATATAGGGTTTCTACCTCTTCCAGATCTGAGTCAAAATCAGGTGACCTTGGGAAAAAGGTCATAACATGGGCTAGGAAGCTCCAAAGGAAATTTTGTAAAAAGCGACATGTATTACACAGAATGTACTATATCAAGAAAAATGTTCAGAGGCCGAAGTTGAACCAGTGACACGTGCCATGCCGTACAAGTTTGCTCTCTTGTATTATCCCATAAACAGGTCACGTTGCGACACTTGGAATAACTCTCTCTCAGAGTATCAAATTGAGGTCAGACCTCTAGGGATGGAAAGATAACAGGTCGAGCTATCGTAGAAAAAATTTTCAGACCATGTGGATCAAAAAGTTCAGAGTTACAGCAGAAACAATCAGGTACATATTTATGTCAAAACATAATTATTTTTTAGTACCTTCATTCATGGCTTCCGAAATTTAGGGTTTTGGATAAAGTTGGAATTTTTGTTATCAGAGACCACGGCTGAATGATACTCATCAAAATAAAAATTTAGAGACTAAGATCATAATTTTTGGTTGGGCAGAAGGCTGGGCTTGATCAGACCCTAGTTCGGGACTTTGATCAGAAAAGTGGAAAATTAGGGCTTCTGCAAAAATGGGAATTTTTGAAATCTGTGACCACAGCTGGAAGCTCCTAATAAAAATAGAATCTTAGAGCTTTGGATCAAACCTTTTGATGGGGCAGAAGAGTGGGATTCATAAAACCCCGGTTCGGGGTCATGTCCAATGAATCTAGAAGTTTCAAAGGCAAAATTGAGTGAAACTTTGCAGTTTTCAAATTCTGAACATACCAGCTTGATCAGCTCATCAAGGCGCATATTTATATCCTTTCAGAAGTTTGAAATTCAAAGTTTGAATTTTTGGGGTTTATCTGACAAACCCTAATCCAGCTCCAGATCCAATTCTTGCAAATCAAGTGGATTCGGTTAATCCTAGAAGAAGATGGATTGGTCACTTGCATAAGTGAAGAAGTTCATGTTTCAGAGGGAGATGAGGCTAAGGCCTTACATAAGAAGATTACAAGCAATATCAATAGGTATGAATTATCCAGGTATGTTTCGAGATTTTTTCATGATTAATTTTATGGTATATTTGTCTTCATATTTTTATGGTTACTACAATATTGATTAAATCTAGACTTGTCGTATCACCTTAATAAAATTATGAATGCACGATAAAAGATATTCATTGATTAGGGTGTTGACACTTATGATTGTACTAATGCTTGATGGTGTTGTATGAGGTTTATGTTGTCTACTAACACAAAAGGTACACCAAGAAAGTCAAATCATGTTCTACTTCAAGAACATATGCTCATGGTGACATGAAGACAAAGATTCATCCATTGTCATGGATCACATAGAAGATCTACTTTCGAGGTATGTATAACTTGGTTCTACAATGGTTAACTTATGAGACATGCAGGTTACTAGCACAAGTCATTGAAGAGAACCAGAAGACATTGTGCAGGTATGTTAGACATAACTAGCTAGTATGCTAATCTAGGTATGTTTTTCCTATATGAAGCTAGAATCCTACCTTGTGTTAGGATCTTATACTGTTGTGTTGTTGATAATGATTATTCATGAAGTCATAGGTTTGAATAGTCATGGTTGTATGCATATTATGTTTCTTACCATAATTGATGATATGACCAACCAGAAGAATCATGAAGGTATAGGTTTGAGAAATCACAGGTTTATGCATTGATGATTTAACTAATCAGAAGAGTCCTATGATCAAATAAGAATATGCATGAGTAAAAGAAGACTTCCCTGAAACCTTGAATACTAATGTTTATTATCTGTGAATGATCATGAATATACATGTTTAAGATTATTGTGTTTTGATAGTATTAAGATTATACTAATAAATGTGTGATTATGTATGATACCTCAAGGATAACACAATGATGATACTAATGAGCATGCATAGTGATTAAGGATGGATGTAAGTTCAAGGACAGGTAATCCAGGAAGCAAAGATCAAGAGGGAGCACACTCCAGTTGTTCCTCCAAGAAAGCAAAGGAGCGCACTTCAGTAGTTTCTGCAAGGACGTAGATATTCAGAGGGAGTTGACCACTTCTCACAATCCACATCAGAATGGAGTTGCAAAGATTCAGAGGGAGTCTACCCAGCAACCAAACAAAGATAAGTATTTGAATTGTCATTTCTTACATAATGTTATTCAATGATGTATATGCTTATGTTCCTAGAATTAGGTTGTGTATTATGCATATTAGAATAGTTGCATTGATGAACAGTATACTACTAATATACATGGGTAAGTGGACTATGGAACTGTACAACATTCCATTACTACTCATCTAGAATGAAACCTCTTTGTTGACATGTTAGGAGTTGTGCACACTCTTAACAATGTTCTGGTAGAGGTTGGAAGGCATCTAGAAAGTTACGAAATATGGATAAATGTTGTATTGAAGCATTGGCTAAGATAATTGCATGACTGTATGACATATTTCTTTATGTGTAAGAATTTGTTCTGAAAAATATGAGATGTTTTCTAATCATGAAATTTAACTTGTTGTGTAGGAAAGATCGTATACCATCACCTACAAAAGAAGGACTACAACATTTGTTCAGCAACAAAGTTATCTATTGAAAATATTGAAGTTCCCAGGATCTGGGAAGAATGCCATGATCGAGGAGTACCAATCAATCATAAAGATGTTTGGGATGCAGTCCCAATACCTGAAGGGGAGTCTGTAGTGACTTCCAAGAGGATCTACAAGATCAAGCATGTTGCAGGTGGTAGCATAGATACTTTTGCTTCTATAGCCAGATACACTTCCTTTAAATTAGTACTTGCTATGGCTGCAGTGATGAAGAGGAAGATACAATTTCTTGAATGGTGTAGTTGAAGAAGAAGTGTATGTGGTGCAGCTACTTGGTTCTGAGACACATGACAGGGACTCATATATGTGCAGAACTTGGTATGGTAGGATAGACAGCTTTCTATCCAGTTTGGGATTTACCAAGAGTAAAGCGGATTCCAACCTTTACGACAAAGTTGAGGAAGGCAATCCAGTGATACTACATTTGTATATGGATGACCTGTTTGTAACAGGTGAGGATAGATTGATTGCCTACATGCAGTGGAAGCTTGCTATTGAGTTTGAGTTGAATAACTTGGGGATGATGCACTATTTGTTTTTTGGCATGGAGGTGTGGCAGAGTGCAGATGGAATCTTCCTTGGAAAAGGGAAGTATGCAGTAGAGATCCTGAAGAGGTTCGGGATGATGGACTGCAAGGCTATGGCCACACCTATGGCATCGAACCTGAAGCTTCTGTGTGATGCTTCATCTGATCCAGTTGATGTCACTATGTATCGTCAGATGATTGGGTCCTTGATGTACTTGACGAACACGAGACCAGATATTTATTTTGCAGTGAACACATTGAGCTAGTTCCTGATGGATCCGAGGGATGTTCACCTGGTTTTTATAAAGCATATTCTGAGATTGGGAAGGCAGTGTAGAAGATAGAAAGAGCACTTATGGGTGCTGCTTCAGTATGGGATCAGCTGTGATCTCTTGGTTTAGTAGGAAGCAGTCTTGCGTAGCACTAAGTACAGCCGAAGCAGAGTATGTTGTGATGGATGAGCAGGTTGCAGATGTATCGACCAAGCCATTGGACAGAGTGCAGTTTGCGTACTTCAGAGAGAGGCTTGGTGCACTTTAGATCAAGGTTCCTTCGAAAGGGAAGTGATGAGTCCGGAAGATGTAGATGCACATGAGATTTTCTGACATGGTTGATGTGTTCCCCCTTGGTCGTGATGTAATTGCTGAGCCATTTTTCACATGGTAGTAGATGTGTTCTCCCATGGTGAAAAAGTAAGGGTTGAAGCCTTCCCCGAATGGTGGTAGATGTGTTCTCCCATGTCGGTGGTGTAAGTGCTGGATGATGTGCATCTAGGCTGTGCTTCGTGGATGATGCGATGATTTGAAGAGGACGATGCTATGATGATCAGGAGGATCATGGATGATGAGCATTAGGACGATGCTCCAGTTACTACTCTGTATATGCATATGCATCATGTTGGATGCTTGTTATGATCAATTGGATCATTTATAGATATATGCATCATGTTGGATGCTGGATATGATCAGTTGAATCATTTATGTATGTATGCATCATGTTGGATGTTGGATATGATCAGTTGGATCATTTGTATTTATTTTGTATATGCATCATGTTGGATGCTTGGACCATGTATCTCTATATGTATCAGGTGGATACTGAGATCATGTATGTTTATATGTATCAGGTGGATACATTGTGTGGATCATGTATCTGTGTATGTATTAGGTGGATACATTGCATGATCAAGTAGATCATGTATGATGATATGTATCAGGTAGATACTTGGTATGCATCAGGTGGATGCATTGTATGATCAGGATGATCGTGGATGACGAGCTTCTCCAGATGACATGCATCAGGACGATGTAGTGATGATGATCAGAATGATCATGTGTACATCAGGATGATGTATGGTGAGTATCAAGATGATACTTTGTGTCCGTGGATCAGGTTGTGCAAATGAGCATGTCTGAGAGATCCTATAGGTCAGAGTTGTGTACTCGTAACAGCCTGCGATGCTCTTTCGAGACATTGCTCTGGGAGGACATGTAATTTGTGCCCTAGGATATCGTCAAGTCAGAGTTGTGTACCCGTAACATCCTGACATGCTCTTGCGAGGTTTTGTCCTATGGCATGTAATTTGCTCCTGGGAGATCTGGACAAGATGAAAAAGGCCTCAGATGCTTCAGCCAGTTTTTTCCATGACCACATGTAATTCGCTCCTGGGAGATCTGGATAGGATGAAAAAGGCCTCAGATGCTTTAGCCAAGTTTTGTGGTGGACCACATGTAATGTGTTCCTGGGAGATCCAACAGGTAGAGCTATGTGCTCGTAACATCCTGGGATGCTTCAGCCAGGTTTTGTGGTGAGATCACATGTAATGTGCTCCTGGGAGATCCAACAGGTAGAGCTATGTGCTAGTAATAGCTTGGGATGCTTCAGCCAGGTTTTGTGATGGGTCATGTGCTCCTGGGAGATCCGACAGGCAGAGCTGTGTGCTCGTAATAGCCTGGGATGCCGCAGCCAGGTTTTGTGAAGCACATAATAAGTCCTGAGGATTCCACAGTATGGCCAGTGATGATGAAGACCTGTAGGTGGTGGGCCTACATCCAGTATGAAAAAGGACTGGCCCTGTAGAACTTCCTATGACGAGTAGATTCAGAGATTGATTGAGATAGTAGCAGCAGTGACGATTATGATGACTCGATGATGATTATCCAGTGACAATTATCTAGAGAAGATGACTTGTGCTAGAAGACCTGTGTCGAGAAATACCTTCCTAGTTAAGAGGGAGTGTTGATGTATATGTAACTTCGGAATGTATTTCACATATATGTATATTGTATTCCTATAGAGATGTTATTATTTCTCTATACGGAAGTGGTTGTATTCCTATAGAGATGTTATTATTCCTCTATACAGAAGTGGTTGTATTCCTATAGAGATGTTATTATTCCTCTATACAGAAGTGTTGTCATTTATATTGTAAGTGTCGTAACTTATACTTGATGGGTTATTAGACCACCTTGTTGGGGTCGGCCCTATATAAGTCATGTGGGTCAAAGGGTTATTAGACCACCCTATTGGGGGTCGACCATGTGGATCAAAGGGTCATTAGACCACCCTAGTGGGGGTCAGCCCAGTCAGCATTATGTTAAGTGGTTAAGTTGTGGCCGACCTAGTTGAGTAAAGATCAAGTCAAGTTAGTGTATAAATAGAGAGTGTGTCTCTCTCATTTTACACATTCTATTCTCTCACTCACACTTTGGAGAGTGATGCACTTATGGAGGAGGAGCCTCTGTTACTAGGAGAATACTATCTCTTGTATTCTGGTTGTATCATTTCTCTATCTATCTCTGAGGAAGTTATTGGGGTTTTTAACCTTTATGGTTTTCCCCAAGTAAACCCTGTGTCTCTTGTGTGCTTGCATTATTGTGTCCATGATTGATATGTTGTAGATTTGTTGTACATGTTGTTCTCTCAGTTAAGATCCTAGATGAGATTGAAGTAAATTCTAAAAATTTAACAATGGCTGTGAATGTAAGTGTTGTGTGATGACCATCAAGACGATGCTCCAGATGATATGCATTAGGATAATGCTATGATGATGATCAGCATGATCATGTGTTGATGATATGCATCAGGATGATGCTATGATGATGATCAATATGATCATGTGATGATGATGTGCATTAGGATGATGTATTGTATGATGATCAGTGTGATCATGAGTATCAGGATGATACTCCGTGTTCGTGGATAGTTTGTGCGATAAGCATATAATAGCGCCTTGGGATATTTGCAGATACTCTTGCGAGTTTTTTCCTATTGCATATAATAGCTCCCTGGGAGACCTATCAAATGCTCTTTCAAGGTTTTGCTTGGAGGGACATGTAATATTGCCCTTGGAGATTTGTAGATACTCTTGCGAGGTTTTTTCCTATGGCGTATAATAGTTCCCTGGGAGAACTGGCAAATGCTCTTTCAAGGTTTTGTCCATCGCATGTAATAGTTCCCTGGGAGATCCGATAGGTTGATCAAAAATCTTGTAATCAGTCCTGGGATGCTCTTTTGAGGTTTTTCGAGACCACATGTAATTAGTCCTGGAGATCCGATAGGATGTGCTAGGCACGTAAAAGTCTTGGGATTCTCCTTAGAGATCTTGTTGGTTGTGCTAGGCACATAAACGTTCCTAGGATGCTCTTTTAAGGTTTTGTGGTGGTCACATGTAATATTTACCTAGGAGATCCGGTAGGTTGAGCAGTAAGCTCATAATCATTCCTGGGATTCTCTTTCGATTTTTTGTTGATGCACATAATTAGCCCTAAGGATTCCAAAGGATGGCCAACTCCTAGAGATGATGAAGACCTACAGGAGGCTAGGCCTACATCCAGCATGAAAAAGGTTGGGTCTATAGAACTTCCTATGACGAGAAGAATTGAGAGATAGCCTAGTGATCGAGATGATGAGTACAGTAGCAGTGACGATGATGCTCCGTGATCCAGTGAAGATGATCTACCTCCAGAATTGAAGACTTGTGCATATGAGTATTGATGACCTATGTCAAGAGAATACCTTCCTAGTTAAGAGGGAGTGTTGATGTATTTGTAACTTTGGAAGATATTCACTTGTATATTGTATGTATTACGTTTGTAGTTTATTGTATCCCCAATGGAGATGTATTATTCCTCTAATTAGAAGTGTCATCATTTGTATTTGGAAGTGTCACAAGTTATATTGCAAGTGTCATAACTTATGTTTGATGGGTTATTAGACCACCTTAGAGGGGTTGGCCCAGTATGGGTTAAAGGGTTATTAGAGCACCCTAGTGGGGTCATCCCAGTGACAAGTGGTAATGGGTTATTAGACTCTCCTAAGGGAGGTCGGCCCAATTAGAGTAAAAGGAAAGTCAAAGTAAAGTATAAATAGAGAGTATGACTCTCTCATTCTATTGACACACTCACTAACTTTGCATTAGTGAGAGAGAGAGAGGATGAATGCGCACAAATGGAGGAGTAGAAGCTGTGAGGAGACTATCTCTATCTTTTGGGGTTTGATCTTTGTGATCTTTGTATTGGTGCTCATTCTATCTCTGAGGAAGTTGAAGGGTTTTTCACCTTCTTGGTTTTCCCCGGTGAAATGCTTTGTGTCTCTTATCTCTTGTGTTTGATATGCTATACATGTTTTTCTCTTAGTTAAGATCCTAGATTAGATTGAATTAAATGATGAAAACCTAACACATACAACTTCAATCCAACCACAATATGTCCTGGTAATAGTTAGTATGGGCGCAAGGTTTTCCTTTTATAACACTTCACTAGGTTTGTATAAACCCTACTTGCACTTATCTCGTCCCATGCTCAATTGAAGTTTTTATTTACAGCATGTCTCAGAAAAAAAATTGGAACCAACCTCTTTTGGAAGCTCACCCCTTATGGCCTTGATGGAAGCTCACAACTTCACACTATATGTTTTGATACACTTAATGCTCAATCCTTCAAATTGCATAGTTAGAAAGAGTATGCATTGTATTTGCCTCTCAATTTGTTTGATTGAATATGCATGTGTTTTGTAATGGGATCATTACATAGATAATATCGATTGTTTATGTTGATGGAGACACCCAACAACCATTGATGCCTAGAGCTCTACACACAAGTTAAAGAAAAAAAAAGAAAAAATCCTAACATTGGGAACAAATATCCAAAACCAACAATTCAACTAGAACACAATGACCAAGGGAACTTCAAAATGCAACACCACTCCACAAAAGAAGTTGCTTTAGATCTACCTCATTTGGTATGAGAGAAACTACTTTAGAGACCTAGAGACATACCTACCACTTCTCTCATTTGGTATGAGAGAAGTTGCTTTAAACCTACCTCGCTCATGTCAATGCTTGAGTTTTTGGAGGCCTACCTCCCACCCCACATGTCCTCTTCAACATTTTTTGTTCTCTTGGTTTTTTTCCCGCCCAAAAACATTATATTTAACAATACACATATTCATAGATTTGGTTCCCCATGCTCAATGCTCACTATATTTAAGAATACACTTATCTTAAATTTAATTCATGTCTTGTTAAATATTTCATAATGAAATAGCTATTTGAGAGCACCACCTTAGACCAAGCCATACCATTAATATAAAATGTACATTATATAAATGACCTAATTCAATTTCCTTCCATAACTCTAACCCTAGCCCTCACCCAAACCCTAGCACTAAGCCCTCTGTACCCTTTAGATACTTCCTCCAATATGTCCTAATCTCCCTACAAGTAACACTACCTCTTCACCCTCTCCACAATGGTTCCACTATCATGCAACTCAAAATCTTGATAAATTTATTGAGCAAAACACTTCATCATCATTGTCATCTCTAGGTTTATCATCAACATCTCCATCATCATCATCTTCATCATCATCATCATCATCATCATCATCACCATCACCATCATCATCACCATCATCATCATATTCTTCATCACCATCACCATCACCATCATCATCAACATCTTCATCATCATCACCATCATCATCATCATCATCATCAACATCTTCATCATCATTGTCATATCTAGGTTCCACATCAAGATCTCCATCATCATCATCTTCTTCATCAGCATCATCTTCATCACCATCACCATCATCATCAATGTCTTCATCATAATCAACATATTCATCATCATTGACATCTCTAGGTTCCTCATCAACATCTCCATCATCATCATCTTCTTCATCATCATCATCTTCATCACCATCACCATCACCATCACCATCACCATCAGCATCTTCATCATCATCACCATCATTATAATCATCAACAACTTCATCATCATTGTCATCTCTAGGTTCCTCATCAACATCTCCATCATCATCATCTTCATCATCATCATCATCATCATCATCATCTTCATCACCATCACCATCATCATCAACATATTCATCATCATCAACATCTCCATCATCATTGTAATCTCTAGGTTCCTCATCAACATCTCCATCATCACTATCTTCTTCATCATCATCATAATCTTCATCGTCGTCACCATCATCATCAACGTCTTCATCATCATCACCATCTTCATCATCATCACCATAAGTGCCCGGTCGACGATTTTGCAAATTTGACCCCTATGAGCAAAAATTGCACACTCCCTTAATGAGGAAAACCCTAGTTTCCAAATGGGACATACAATATGACACCTGGGCCATGGGACCAGAGGAGAGGGGAACCCCTAGCACTATCCCGATGTCCTGAATCCAACAGAGTCGATGGTTTGTCGATCCGATCCATTGTCGTCATTCTATGGCTCATTCCGTCTCGCATCCAAAATGCCTTCAGGAACACCTGTTGGATAACTACTAGGGGCATAGAATTCCAACCATGCAATAAAACCTAGTTCTAGGGAATCCTGCTATTACAGCGTAATTTTCCACCTTGTGAGCATCATCATTGATTGGCCTTCAGGATCCATTTTATTGACTCAGACCCAGTATTTTCCCTTCAAGAACCAAGTTTCCCTATTTTTCTTCCTGTACGCTTGATGTTCCATTATAGCCAGCGTACACGCAGGCTGCACTTAATTAGCCCACATACATCAAGTTATAACGTAAAAACAATAGAAAAGTTACTTTTTACTCCCAAAAAGCAGTCTTAGGGTGACCTTTGGCCCTCCATATACCCCGAAACAACTCAATTTGACCTTTCACTTACCTTTGGAAGGCTATATATTGAGCTCTTATGGTGTATGGAAGGGAGGAGAAAGAGAGAGCAAGATAACTCTAATGGATTTTTGTCATGACTTGAGTCTACACTAATTGATCCTTGTTGTTGTGAACTCCTTATGTTCACCTACCAAACTCCTTTCATAGTTTGAGTTTTCCATTGCATGGGGGATTTAAGTGGTGGAGGCACAAGTGGAGAGACCCAGTTCTTAGTTCATATTGGTTTCCACCAAGAGGTCGTATCATGTACTTCTTGTTATTAATTAATGGAAATCCTCATTTTCTCATCCAATTGACATTGTGAATGTTGTTTAAATTACATTCGGTTACATTTTCTTATGATATCATGGATCATATTATTGATTATGCTAATATCTTTCACATATTATATGCACTTGCTTGTATTTGTTGTTGAGACTAATATGCAAGTTCAAGTGTAGAGATTGAAAGCTCAACGGGGATCTACTTCGAACATCCGATTGAAGGTTGGTTTTTATTTTCCATATCTTAGCATTTTCATTATAATAACATTGCATAGGGAATTGAGTTATTTTCTGGTAGTCAGTTGTCTATTGTGGTCTACCCCGAGCCATAGGAAGTTTTCTCTGTAACAGAAAGGGAGACTCCACTGGGGAGAACCTCCATTTTGGGGAATTTTAGGCATTTGTCCTTATTTTGAGTTGATGTTTGTTGAGCTTCTATGTCATTGATTGGTCATTGGGATTTACATTAGAAAACTAGCTTTTTCTGTGTTGTTTGACTCTTTTTGGGTTCATTTTCATTTCCCTGTACGCAGGTCAACCTAGTTTTAACCGCGTCTACCTGCCCCTATGTGAACTGTAGCCCGCATCTACCCACTACTGTTCTTTGAACAGTCACATACAAGTCCAGGATTGCTTGATTTTTGGCCTTGGGTTCTTGTATGATTGGTCCTAAGTGTTCCTGATTCTTAGTTGGCCTATTTCCTGACTGTTCCATGCTCTGTTTGTGACCAGAAACTCCTCTTTCTTTTTGTTTTTGAGCTTTTTTATTTTTCACAATTTCTTGTTTTATAGCTCATTAGCTTGGCTGAATCTTATTGTTTGGGTTTTGTTGGGTAGTCTGTTTGATATGCTCTACATTTCTTTACTAAATAGTTAGATTTTGCTTGCAATTTTTCATTTCCTTATATTGAAAAAATACAAAAACATTGTTTTGCATTTTCCTTGCATTTATAAGAGAAAATACAAAAATATTTGCTTTATGTTCTGCATTTTGCATTAGAGTGCTTGTGATTTCATCTAGGACTTGCTTGTGCATTGAAACTTTAAAGAGATTGCATTTTGTTTTGAACCGTTTGATCGATTGTAATATTAGTGGCATGTTTTTTATTGAATATATGAGTCTAGTGTTTTTTGGTTGTGCATACCATTGAGTCCTATACATCATCAGTTCCACGACCATATCCTTTGAGTAATTATAGCCATTAAAATCAACGCTTAATCTTAAAATTGATTAGAAACAATTTTATTTTTATAGGGTGCACCAACTAGCTTAGGTTTAGAGTCTTGGAATAGGTCATTGTGAGTTAACAATCCAAGACTATTGAACCAACATTATGTGTCTGATCAGGGAATGGTGAAACCCATGGCATACATCATTGTTCCTAGGAAGCTCTACTAAAACCAGAGTTAAGCACGAGGTCACGAGAGGTTGGTTGTGGAGATAGCCCTCCAATACGAGCTGAACGTGGGAGATACTTCCAGGATTTATTCGTGTATGAGGGCTCTTGAGGGATCTATACCTATTGAGTTTCGGGCTTAGCTACCTTACCCATATGATGGATCCCACCTACGAATGTCCACCTGAGCATTGGCTATATCATGGTGACCTTAGTTGCTTTACCTAAGTATCACATAGGGAATTCGTTATGGTTATTCTATGAATGTCCTAAGTCAGATAGAGGTTGGACAACACGGTATCCTGTTGTATAGGGATTTGACCCTGTGCACAAAGTGCATTCTAGGTTCCCATATAACTGATTCTGTTACCTTCGGTTATAGTTTGGGAGTCTCAAGCCTATCCTAGGTGAGACATACTGGCTGTAGTGTCAAGAAGTCCCTTGAGCCAGTCATGTTTGTGTGCATTTGGTTGTAGTTTCTTTATATGTGTGCTCTTTGATCGTTAATTGGCCTCTAGGGGGTGTTTAGTTTAGTGTATTTTGTGGCATTATCGTGGAGGAAGATCCACCTCTCCATCAATCTCATTGTTTGGCTGGTATACCAACCGATGAGGTAGAACATCCTTTTTATAAGAGACGCCGGAGGATCCCCTCTAATCCTTTTGATAATTTTGACGAACTTCAAGATTACATTATTACTTTTACATCTCGCACACTGGGAAGAATTCCCATGACTCTGTCGGTTGAGGTCGATGGACAAACCGCTCCTCCCACTCATAGGGAACTTGGAGAGGAAGGTTCACCCACACACCCCACTTTGTCAAGTTTTGGGCTGGACCCACCCCCGGAGTCAAACCCATTCTATGATCCACACACACATGGTTTCCTCTATGGGATGCTAGATCTTAAAGACACCACAAACCCTTCGACCACTAATCCTTTTTCACTTGGTATGCCCAGTCTTAATTCGAATGTTACGTCCACTTCATCGTGTAGTCAAGCTAACACTATCCTTGGAGCTGTGGGCACTGCTCCTTCTAGGGGCGGTGCAACCTTCTTCTCTCCCTCCGCGGGTGGTGCAACCTTTTCCGCTCCCTCCAGGTGCGGTGCAACGTTTTCTGCTACCTCTGGGGGAGGCACAACCTTTTTGGCTCCCTTTGGGGGCAGCGCAACCTTTTCTGCTCGATTTCAATTTAAGTCTAGTCACATCCCTTCAACTTCCATAGCTGTTGGAGGAGGACCACGTCCCAGGACTGCCCCTCATTTTAGTGGGAACACTTCTCATAACATGGCTCATATTCCACAACCTAACACACATGCTTCTACACATATACCCATGACTACGACCATGTCTGCTAACCAACATGTTCCTTTTAACATGGAGGTGAGAACATACCCTATATTGGGGGTGGGTACATTCCCTACACTGGGGGTGGGTACATTCCCAACACTGGGGGTAGGAACATACCCTACACTTATGTTCATTACTCGACTGCTCCTGCTACAACTAGCACCTCTATGCCCAATAATTATGGTGGTAATCCTTCTTATAATGCATCCAGTTCTGGCACTTACTATAACCCTCCTCACTATGGTGCTCATAACACATATATACATCCGTACACTTACATGGGTCAGGGTGGAGGTGATTATCAGCTCTATGGTTATGGTTATGGTTAATATCATCCCTACGGTCTGCAAGGTCAGCCTCTTTTGGGAGCCTTTAGTCTAGCTTCACAGTCACAGCTCTTATTTCTTGCTTGTTTGAATATACTATATCTTTTGAAGCTCACAAATGATCCGGTGTGTCATCATCCTTCTTGGCCTCCATTCCCTACCAAGCTCCCTTCTGACATTTTGAATTTCAAAGGGAAGAATGGTAAGGATCCAGGTGATCATGTTACAACTTTTGAGCTTTGGTGCTCCTTGAATTCGTTAAATCATGACTCTATTCATCTGAGACTATTTCAACGCACCCTCATGGGGGAAACCGCGAAGTGGTATGTCAAGTTTCCTGGGGGTAGTTACAGGAGTTTTAATGAGATAGATTTTGTTTTCTTGGATCACATTCAATTTCCAGTTCATTACGATACTGGCATTGAACCTTTATCTACCTTCCTCCAGAACAAGGCCATGCACATATATGATCACATTCAAGAGTGGCGTTGATGGAAGAGGATAGTGAAAGATAACATTCCTCCATATTTTCTGTTGGAGTGGTTCCTCAAGTAATTTCTTCCCTACATTTCTAAGGACGTTTCGGTATCTGGCATCACCACTGAGGAGCAAGCTATATTCAAATCCCAATAGCTACATTTACTGTATGCTCAATCTGCTATCTTGTACGATATCATTCCTGATGCACCGCGCTCACGTCATGATCCCAAGCCTATTCCTGGACCACATGCTGATGGCATTGCTAGATCCACAAGTACTTGACCCATAGACTTGGTTACAAATCAAATGCAAAATTTTCCTATTAGCCAGCCTACCCGCGGATAGGCTCACGCCTCGTCCACTTCAACCCAATCGTTCGATGTCCATTCTATACAGATGGCGAACCCATTAGGTAACCAACAACCTGGTGGAAATAAGAAGGGGAGAAACAATCGTAAGGGTGGGAATAATGGGAATAATGGAAGTAATTGAAACACTCCTAGAAAAGAGAACGCCAACCCTCCTCGGGACGGCGGAAATGATTGTGGGGACCGTAAGCTGAGACGTAAGTTGAAATTACCTTGCAAACTTTGTGGGGAGGATCACTTGAATCACTTGTGCTCTCCAATTGAAGAAGCATCAAAGCATCTTGCACAGAGCCTAGCTATGTTGAAAGATCCCCTTCTGCATCATCAGAACATGGCTTCAAATGCTCCCATCACTAGCTATGGGACTAATGAAACTACGACATCTTCCTCTCATGTCGGTGGCTATGGATGTTTGAACATGGTTTAATCTCAGGTTAGTGTTGCTACTCATCAACGCGAATATGTTGCACCACAACTGAATATGGGGAATGAGCCTCCTCCTCCTCCTGATACTTCTTTGCATATCGAGAAACCCACTACTATGCCACGGATACTGAAAGGTGTTTTTAAGCACTTGGCGCACAATCCCAATGCTCGAGCCACCCATAACTACTCCATTGTAGAAGATTTGGGCCAAACTCTATGTGCCATGTCGGCTCTTGAGGTTTTACAACCATGTCCTTCACAAAGGAACGCCCTTTTATCTGCTTTGGGAGTTCAGGATGAGACTATCCGTCGCATCATTAAATTCGACACTACTGATATCCAGCCTCGCTTGCCTTACCATATGGCTTTTCAAGTCCTTGTGAGGTGCTTAGATAAATTAGTTAAATGTACAGTGGTTGATGAAGGTGCTTCCACCTCAGTAATGTCATTGGATTGTTGGAAATCTCTTGGCTCTCCTCCCTTGTCAAAATCTATGACCATGCTTACTATGTTCGATGGTCAGTCATTTAGGCCGCATGGTATTCTCCCTTCCCTTGAGGTCCACTTGCATGGGAATTTCGTGCCTATTGAAGTCGAGGTGGTTGATGTGACCATCGACTACAACCTTCTTCTTGGTAGGAATTGGATCTATGCAATGAAAGCTGTAGTGCTCTGGTTTTTACAGCAGAGCACTATGTAAAATTTCTTAGTTAATTTTCTACGTTTTAAACTTTATCAAGTGTATGGGAGTAAATTTCTAACAATTACTATGCATCTAAATGATATTCAATGTACTGTCGTGTTTGATCAACCTTACATTCGTAATTTAAAACAAACAAACATATCAATATTTTCTTTTCTATAATCATGTTCCAGCCTATGCTTCACAACTTAGTAAATCAGTAAATAGCAAGTTATGCATGTTTGCAGTAAGTTTAAGCATAATAATCAAATAACGTAAATAACACAGAAATTACTTGATGCCGATGCTAACCGTAGGTTGTAGCAGGTTGTATATCCTCTTAGACAGCCAAACTGAAGTGTCCACCCTACCGACCAGCTATTATCTTGCTGGCCCTCGGAAATCAAAGGATTTCCAAGCCCCCGAGCCCACAATCTGATAATCCCGAGAGCAATCCTCTCTTCGGTTCTCCCATCTTTCTGTTCTCCAAACTTTATGTTCTCAAAACTCTCTGTTCTCCCAAACTTCTTTTCTTCCCCAATAAAAAAAACCTCCCCTTTACTCCAAGCTCTCCCCCTCTATATACTTTCCCTTCCTCGAGAAGATCTTGGGCTTACTCCACCGCCCCAAAATCCCCCTCTCGAGCCCCTCAACATTTACTCCTATCACCAGTTCATTCATACACGGTTCTTTATAAAAATGTATAATTAATTACTCTCATGGAAAATTTATTTGGTTTTGGATTGACGGCCGTAAGTATTTATTACGGTGGGAATTATCACCCAAATGTTATCCATTCGAGACAAGGTTTATTAATTACAAGTCTTTTCACCAAACCTTGTATTTATTGTTATTAAGGTATTTAATAAAATATTATATAAATATTTGACCCCTTTCAACTTGGACATGGCGTGTCTTAAGGGTCTACCTTATCCATCGAGATCACTTATCTTGAGATTTAAATTCTACGATTCATATTGAATAATTAAATAGTAATAACCCATTTTCCATCACATCACGTTCATTCCAAAAATTGTTATCCTATTATGTCTAATTTTAGAAATGTAAAATAATCACATTCTAATCATTCATTAATCATTATTTACATTTTATCTAATTTGCAATTGTTATGACATGGGTAGTAATATTTAAAATAAATTTTAAGTAATAATATTAATTAAATCCCCATAAGGTAACGATAATGGTGAATTTTAATAAAGATGTCTTTTACATCATTTGTTTATCACATGAGTACCCTAACATCTATATAGTATCGTCGTTCTTCTAAACGAAGCACCCTTAAGTGCTTAAATAACCTTACTAATTAATTAGACAGCACCATTACCTTATTACAACAATTCTCAGACGACAATGTTAACTGATGACACTTGTCTCAATTGTATATCACAACGTTTACCAACGAGTAATGCATAGCTTAATTGACTTGTTTTACACATCTTAGATAACTTTATATCCATTATCTGAATTTAGTCAATACATGATTAACCTAATTACTTATGACAACTTATACATTTATTCAATATGTTAAGTGTTTGTATATCGATACTAGTGTACATGTGCAAGGTGTGCATGCGTGGCCAGCGTATGCACAGATCATAAATGTACTATAGACAAACCCCATCCCGCCTATGCATACCTACTAACTAATAGTAGTATTTACCCCCATGTAGAAGAACAAACATAATTTATATAGTACAATTACTTCAACATTCTCAGTTATTTAACAGTTAGTTCTTTTCGATTTCACATCATTATCTTTATCTTTACATTAGTTTAATCAATCATGTACAAGGAAGGGTGCCTACTACCACTAACTCGGAATCAAGGAATACTAAACCCCCAACATTACTAACTAACACATCCTCCCATCATAACCTACGTCCAGCATCCTCCCTATCCTTCCGCTGCTAGTACAAAAGTGGATGTCGGACTCACCGATCTGACCACATAGAACTTGAGACCGATGGCTAAACAGCGGACCTATCCTCCCCTAGCAGGCATCCGACCATCGTCATCACAACAACATGGGGAGCGTGTCTCAGCACGGCCCTCCCACGACCTCGGGTCTCATGGAAACATAGGGTGGGAAACACATCCATTCCTCTCGACATACTAGGCCTACGCCCTTATCAACTCATACTTTGCTGCTATCGGGATTATCAGTTTGTGTTATCGTATCCTCATTTTGGCTGCTAAGGTTTGCTGTATGAACATGTTTTTCCTTTCCAATATATATCAGATCAAGTAACTGGCTATCCCATAGCCCTTGTGTCCTGTAGGTTAGTATTTTGCAAAATACAATTTATAGAAAGAATTTTCCATTGATCGCCAATTGATCCATGTTATCATTTTATTTCATGTAACCTTTTAGCTCATCATAGATGCGTATGACATATAACATTTCAATAATTCATATAAGAAGATGTTATCCACGTACCGAATCATATATTTCACATTTCATTAATGAAAACATATAAACATATACTGCAATCGTAAAATAAGGAAATCATATGATAATCATGACATCATAATCGCATAACATAGTAACATCATAACCATGGTGAAATCATAAAATAGAGTAACATCATATAATGAGGTCCAATATAGTTTACTTAGTCGAGCTGAGTTCAACAGAATATATAAGAAATAAAGTATGGTGTATCTAACTAATAAATATGCCGAATCAAAAATATGGGCGTTACATACACCCACCCTTCGGGAAACTTCGTCCCGAAGTTATGGTCAAAATAGTGAGGGAAAATCTCGACGCATGGTCTCTGCATCCTCCCAGGTAGCAGACCCTGGGCTATACTTGTCCCATTGGACCTTAAATTGGTCCACATGGCGACTACGGAGCTGTCGAACCCTATGATCAAGTATACGTAATGGTTCGACCCTGAAGGTTCCCTCGTCCGAGACCTGCAATTCCTTCCAATGAATTTTGTGAGTCTCATCAGCTATGTAATGTCGTAATACAGAAACATGAAATACATTATGAGTTTTATGCAAGTGGGGTGGCAGCGCGAGATGATAAGCAACTAGTCCAATTTTCTCAAGAATCTCAAATGGACCTATAAAGCGAGGTGACAACTTGGTACCCTTCCCAAACCGAATGGTACTTTTATTTGGTCTGATGCGAATAAATACACGATCCCCTACTCCATAAGTTCTATCTGATCTGTGTGCATCAGCATAACTCTTTTGCCTTTCCTGTGCTTCCTTCAGCCGCTGCCTAATCTGTATCACTTGCTCCTCCATTTCCTGAATCAATTCCGGCCCAATTAAAACTCGATCCTCTAACCTGTCCCAACTGAGTGGTGTCCTGCACGGCCTCCCATACAATGCCTAATATGGCGGCATACCGATGGAGCTGTGATGACTATTGTTGTATGCAAACTCCACTAAAGGAAGATATTTCTCCCACTGTGTCTGTTGATCCATAACATACATCCTAAGCATGTCCTCCATCACTTGGTTCACCCTCTCTGTCATTCCATCTGTCTCGGGGTGATAAGCTGAGCTTAAGTTCAATTGTGTCCCCAATGCTGACTGCATGCTTGTCCAAAATCTGGAGGTGAACTTAGGGTCTCTGTCAGAGATTATCTTCTTAGGAACTCCATGAAGACATACAATCTCATTTATCTATACCCTTGCCACATCTGTCACATCATAGGTGTCTCTGACTGGAATGAAGTGAGCACTTTTGGTCAGTTTGTCAACTACCACCAAAATAGCATTATGTCTCAGAGATGTGAGTGGTAGTCCTACAACGAAGTCCATGGAAATGACTTCCCATTTAGTCATAGGAATATCATGCGGTTGTAGAAGACTGGCTGGGTGATGATGATCTGCCTTAAATTGTTGACACTCAAGGCACTTTGACACAAAATCCACTACATCCATCTTCATACCTGGCCAGAAGAAGAGTTTCTTCATGTCAGTATACATCTTCTTCACCCCTGGGTGCGCACAGTAATGCGATCTATGGACCTCTCTAAGGATTGTTTCCCTGATATCACCTTCCTTAGGAACATACATCCTTCCCTGATACCGCAACAATCCATCTTCCTCGAGATGGTACCCATCATACTTCAATTCTTGTTCCTTTCCATTTTGAATAGCTGAGGTTACTTTTAGATACCAACTATCACCTAATAGTTGTCCTAGTACCCTTTCCCTCAAGTCAACCTTCAGGGGAATTAAGGAGAAAAGTCTCGGCCTTCGGCTTAGAGTGTCTACCACCACATTCTCCTTTCCTTTGATGTAAGAGATACCAAAGTCATACTCACTCATGAACTCACTCCATCGCCTTTGCCTAGCATTCAAATCCCTTTGGGTAAAGATGTATTGCAAGCTCTGATGGTCTGTTTTAAGGGTAAAGCTTCTACCAACTAGGTAGTGCCTCCATAATTTTAGTGCCAACATTACTGCTGCCAATTCTAGATCATGCGTGGCATACTACTCTTCATGAGGTTTCAACTTTCGAGATGCATAAGCTATTACCCCACCTTCCTGCATCAACACCGCTCCTAATCCTTGCTTCGAGGCATCGGTGCATACCATGAAATCTTTATCCATGTCTGGTACCCGCAAGATTGGTGCACTTGTCAATAATCTTTTTAACTCTGTAAAAGCGGCATCACATTCATCGGTCCATTCATATCGGATTCCCTTGCGTTGCAAGGTGGTAATAGGTTTTGCAATTTTAGAAAATCCTTCCACAAACCTCTGGTAATAGCCTGCTAACCCCATGAAGCTGCGCACCTCATGAGCATTCCTTGGAATTGGCCAATCTTCAATGGCCTTTACCTTTTCCGTGTCTACCGCGATCCCTTCACCTGAGATGATGTGCCCCAAGTAGTGAATCTCTTTTTGGAAGAAGGAACACTTTGATAATTTACCATAAAGTTTATGTTCCCTCAGGCATGTCAAGACTAACCGCAAGTGTTCCTCATGCTCCTTCCCATTTTTAGAATAGATAAGAATATCATCTAAGAAGACGTGAACAAAGTGGTCCAAGTATTTTCGGAAGACACCATTCATGAGGCTCATGAATACAGCTGGAGCATTGGTCAAACCAAATGGTACCACTACAAACTCATAATGCCCAAATCGAGTTCGTAAGGCAGTCTTAGGAATGTCGCCTTCCTTGATCCTCAACTGGTGATACCCTGATCGTAAATCAATCTTTGAGAAGACGACACACCTTTCATTTGATCAAAGAGGTCATCAATTCTTGGTATGGGATACCTGTTCTTCACGGTGGCCTTGTTCAAATCTCTGTAATCTATGCACAGTCGCAGAGATCCATCCTTCTTCTTAACGAAGATCACTGGTGCTCCCCACGGTGAGATACTAGGTCTAATCAGTCCCAAATCTAGCAATTCTTTTAACTGGATCTGTAACTCACGGAGCTCTGGAGTTGTCATTCTATAAGGAGTTTTTGAGATAGGTTCTGCACTAGGTTTTAGTTCGATTGTGAAATCGAGCTCTCTTTCTGGAGGTAGTCCTGGCAATTCCTTCGGAAAGACATCCTTGAACTCGGAAAGTACTGGGTAAGAATTCAAGGAAGGTCCTTTACTATCGCTCATGGCCTCCACTACGAACAACTGGCATCCTTGTCTTAGGCACCGCTTAGCTTTCACCATAGAGATGAAACGGAGGGATACCTTCCTATTCAAGCCTTGGATTTGAATTGTCCTTCCCTCGTCATCGAGGCACAACACCATCTTCGCATAGCAGTCTAAGAAATCTCTATGGCCTTCTAACCAATCCATGCCAATAATGAGGTCATAAGTCCCCAAATTGGTGACATAAGCATCCAACTTAGTGGTGCAAACTCCTAAGTCAACCTCACAACCTCTCACTTTAAGATCTACTGGTTGCTTTGCTCCTGAAGCCATTTCAACCAGTTTGAAATCATCGTGCTCATACGCTGCCAACCCACATTTATCTAATGCAAATGGTGAAATAAAACTATCAGTTGCTCCTGGATCAAACAAAATTTTAAGTTTGACATTGTTTACATTACCAGTGGATTCTACTACGGTAAACTGATGTTCTGCCTGGTGGTTATGCACCGCTGCATGAATCCGATGACTGTTACCCGAACTATCCATGGGTGCTTTTCCTTCCCTGTGCCTGCTGCTTGACTGACCCTTGGGACAGTCTCGCTGGAAATGAGGAACTCCGCATCCCCAACAAGAGAGATTGGGAGGGGATTGCATGTTGCTCGAAGGAATCCTCTGAGATGAGTTCCTTCCCCTAGTTCCTCTAAAACCCCTTGCTCCTTTATAGGAACTTCCCTGTGTACGTCCCTAGCTTTGGTGGGTTGCGGACAATGCCTGCGAGATTGAGTTAACTGAAGTATTACCCCTCGGTGTGAACCGGTTACCATAAGGAGGAGGTCTAGATTGTCCTCCCCTGAAGTAAGGACGTGACACCTTCCCTGAAACATACTGATTGGTTCCTGTCAACTTACTGCCCCCTTTTCCATCTGACATATCAGCTGCATAACGAGCATACTCAACTGCCATAGCAACTGAAGTTGGCTTCCACATCCGCACCGCAGGTCTAATCTTGTAGTTAAGTCCATACACAAAACGCTCTACCTGACAATCATCTGCATCTAGGTAAGGAACATATTTTACCAGTTCCATAAACCGAGATTCATACTCCTCCACTGTCTTGTCTCCCTGTACTAAGGCATGGAGTGCACCTGCCTGTTCTTCCTTTTAATAATTTGGCAAATACTTCATGTGGAACCTCTCCTCGAACAGTTCCCAAGAAGTTGTAAGAGGAGTAAGGTGCAACTGCTTCTCGAGGTCTGACCACCAATTCAAAGCATCACCTTTAAGCTGAAAGACGGCCATCCTAGCCTTGGAACTAGATGTGTACTCATTCAATGCGAAGCATCTCTTCATGCCTTCCAGCCATGCCTCTGCATGCTTACCGGGTCGTCCTCCTGAAAACTCTGGAACTTTTATCTTTTGTAATTCCCTCGATATGTCCTGAAGCGGTTCCAGTCTTGGGCCATGTGCACTTTAAGAGTTCTCTCGACTCACTTGAGTGGTTTCCACCTCGGCGGCCCTTTCCGACTGCCTGTTCATCGTGGTCATAATAGCCTCCAATGACCTCATTATGATCTGCATTTCTGGTGTTGAGGTTGGTTGTGGCGGTGTTGGCGGCGACGACGGTGGTGGAGGTGGCGGTGACGGGGGTCGACCTTGACCCCGACCTCGACCTCTGCGTGTTGTTACCATGATAGTTCCTGAGTTATTGAAATAAAATCATATCCTTAGTTGTTCAATCAAATATACGCGGAACTAAAATGTAGGTATTCAATAACTTGCATCATGAGATAACAAATTGTCAAGATTAGCGCAGGAAAATCTATAGTCGTTTTTTATTTAAACAATCGTGTCATGGTGTTCAGCTCGTCATGCTGGTCTTAATGGTGTCTTGTTTTTGATATTTCGGGTCTCTTTCATCCCTTCGACTAGGAGTTGAAATCTCGGAAAAAATTTTAATATCTCTATTTTAGTTAACTTTAAATGTTACCCTTTAATCTAAATAACCTAATTTACATTAACCTAATTAACATTAATTGTTAACCCTCAACCAATCATAGTCAAGTTTACTACTAAAATTTAAAATTTCTATAAAACATATTTTTAACAACATATGTTACAACAGAAAAGAAAAATTAATTTTTATGATGCATATATTCTAACAAAATATGAATAAATTTAAATTTATAAAACATATATTCTATCAGAGTATATAACAATAAATTTAAACTTTAATACCACGTATATTATAACAGGAAAGTAAATTTTTTTTATAATACATATATTCTTACAAAATATGAATAAATTTAAATTTTATAAAACATATATCCTATGAGAATATATATAATAATTTACATTTTAATGTAACCTATATTATGACAGAAAAGTAAAATTAATTTATATTTTACATATATTCTAACCAAAATGTGAATAAATTTAATTTTCGTAAAACATATATTCTATCATAATATATAACAATAAATTTAAACTAGCCCTACACCTTCCTATGTCTAAAGGCTCGAACGCCACGCGGCCTTTCACCGCCATGCAAAGAGCGAGTACGCATGAAGGACACGCGGTCTCTCCAAGCAACCCACCGCCCTCGGAAAGTGGGGGAAACCCTAAATAGGGTCAATCCCCAAGACACGGCCATTTTCACCCTCTCTCCTGGAGTTTTAGCTCTGCAACTCCCATCTTCGACTTGGCTGGCTGCTGGTAACGCTCTCGGTGCTGAGCGCATGGGTTAGGCCTCCTTTTACAAGGCGCGCTCCTGGTATTTTCTTGGCCACCTCATTCTGGGGATGGGACAGCCATGGCTTGATCCCTGGAGAATTTTGTTTTGGTTAAAGAATGATCCCCAGTGATTATCATGCTGTGTAGGAGTCAGTTGATCCCGGTAGATTTTATTTCACATATATATATACCCGGGTCTGCCTGAACTATATATATATTTTTTTTTGTATAAAGAAGTCGTGTGTTAGTGTCTGCCTGAGAGAAATCGTGTTTCTTGATGAAGAAATCGTTAGACCTCTGTGCATGCCAAATCAGAATTTGTGGTTTGTTCCTCTACATTTTTAGTTTCTTGAATCGCATAGCTCCTTGATTGTCATTCTAACCTGAATCGCGATTATCCTTTGGCATCGAGAATTCATTTGTATTTCTAGATTTCTGCATACAGATTGGAACGTTGGTTCTCTGTCATCGCATTATTATGAATTCAATTATACTTAAGATTCCTGCATGTAGATTGGAATACTCGTTCTCTGCCATCGCCATTACCTGAGAATTCTTTTATTTTTGGAGACTCTTGCATACAGATTTGAATACGGGTCCTCTATCATCGCATGGCATTGTGATTTCAATTATTATTTTTTTTTAAGGTTATTATATACAGCTTTGAATATGGTTCTCTACTATTGCGTTGCTTTGATGAACCCATTATCTAGTATAAGTTTCCGCTCACGCAGATATGGAAGGACTCTTCTCTGCTGGAGAGTTGCATTGTGAATTCAATTATATTTCACAATTATTATATGCAGATTTGAATACAGTGTGCAGGCTTTACTACAACCAAATCCACTGTGCGCGGGGGTAACAACGAGCTGCGAGAGGAAGATACAACGCTACGGTACCGATGACAATGGAAGGGTGAGATGGTTTACAAGAGTTTGAAAAGGTGAAGCTCAGCCACAGGGTCAAATGACACCTAACATACTTAACCATAGCGCATGGCATTCATGGCCAGCTGTGGTGGATTGCTAGAGGTCGATACTTGGGGCCCAAAACAATTTTCAGGAAGTAAAAAAAAAGCAAAGGTAGGGATGCGCCTCAGCTTGAGCGCTTGGAATCGGCTGGAGCGCCCATCTCCCTGCCGTGGCTCGACTCGTCCAGGAAGTTGAATATCATTCTATTTTTTTTCGTTTAATATTCACGGAAAAGTTTCTTGTGTATATGGGTAATGTAATTGTCTGGAATAAACTGTAATCCTATGCCATACTTTTCTGTTTACAGTACAGGAAACCTTAAATAAAGATAATAAACAAAACCCACACGGAGGTGGAAGCAAGGGCAAGGCACTACTATTTTATTGGATTGTGATTTTGCTGGTAAAATCGTGAGCCTGGAGACCCCGTGTTCGTTTATCAACGCCGAGGCAAGTGTTTCGAGCCAAAAGACCTTTGTACAATTTTTATTTTAAAAGATAGGGTCTATCCTGTATTATTTTTACGACCGGACTTTAAGGAGAAAATTTAAAATACTTGCTGTAAGTTTAGCTAGTGCAGCAGTTACGAAGGCCATTAACAAATTCTGGATATTAGCTTTGGTGACGCCCTCAATGAAATTTGGGCTTTCTTACAGAAATTTAGGGCTTTCTCGCAAAAATTTAGGGCTTCCTTATACAAGTAAGTGCGGTAAGAATTCTTATTTCAAAACCCTATAGACAATGCGTTTAACGGACAGGAATTTACTGTTTACTTTCCACATGAATTTTCAGAGTTACCTAGGGTAAAGTTTACACTTTCTGGGCATTATTATTATTTTTATTTTTATTTTTTTTATTTTTATATTTTTTTTTTTCATTATTATATATATATACATATTGTGTTAGAACTCTCTTGGTATATGCTTTATATATAAAAAAAAAACTAATTATATTTTTGTTTTCTATGCGTGCAGGTAGTTTCCTGCTGCTCACAACCATTGGGAAGAAGGATTTTGTGTAACTTTCTCTGTGTGTGTTTTGCACGTAAATTTTTTTTTTGTTTTTGCTAAGTTCGGCAAGAGCTCGAATCTAGGTAACTAATTGAATTTTCTAGTGTAGATCCAATTTCTTAGACTAGTTTTTTTTTTTAAAGTGAGTAGGCCCTTAAGGTCTGAGTTTTCGAGCCTGTAGCTCTGATACCATCTGTAGTGCTCTGGTTTTTACAGCAGAGCACTATGTAAAATTTCTCAGTTAATTTTCTACGTTTTAAACTTTATCAAGTGTATGGGAGTAAATTTCTTACAATTACTATGCGTCTAAATGATATTCAGTGTACTGTCGTGTTTTATCAAACTTACATTCGTAATTTAAAACAAACAAACATATCAATATTTTCTTTTCTATAATCATGTTCCAGCCTATGCTTCACAACTTAGTAAATCAGTAAATAGCAAGTTATGCATGTTTGCAGTAAGTTTAAGCATAATAATCAAATAACGTAAATAACACAGAAATTACCTGATGCTGATGCTAACCGTAGGTTGTAGCAGGTTGTATATCCTCTTAGACAGCCAAACTGAAGTGTCCACCCTACTGACCAGCTATTATCTTGCTGGCCCTTGGAAATCAAAGGATTTCCAAGCCCCCGAGCCCACAATCTGATAATCCCGAGAGCAATCCTCTCTTCGGTTCTCCCAACTTTCTGTTCTCCAAACTTTTTGTTCTCAAAACTCTCTGTTCTCCCAAACTTCTTTTCTTCCCCAATAAAAAAAACCTCCCCTTTACTCCAAGCTCTCCCCCTCTATATACTTTCCCTTCCTCAAGAAGATCTTGGGCTTACTCCACCGCCCCAAAATCCCCCTCTCGAGCCCCTCAACATTTACTCCTATCACCAGTTCATTCATACACGTTTCTTTATAAAAATGTATAATTAATTACTCTCATGGAAAATTTATTTGGTTTTGGATTGACGGCCGTAAGTATTTATTACGGTGGGAATTATCACCCAAATGTTATCCATTCGGGACAAGGTTTATTAATTACAAGTCTTTTCACCAAACCTTGTATTTATTGTTATTAAGGTATTTAATAAAATATTATATAAATATTTGACCCCTTTCAACTTGGACATGGCGTGTCTTAAGGGTCTACCTTATCCGTCGAGATCACTTATCTTGAGATTTAAATTCTACGATTCATATTGAATAATTAAATATTAATAACCCATTTTCCATCACATCACGTTCATTCCAAAAATTGTTATCCTATTATGTCTAATTTTAGAAATGTAAAATAATCACATTCTAATCATTCATTAATCATTATTTACATTTTATCTATTTTGCAATTGTTATGACATGGGTAGTAATATTTAAAATAAATTTTAAGTAATAATATTAATTAAATCCCCATAAGGTAACGATAATGATGAATTTTAATAAAGATGTCTTTTACATCATTTGTTTATCACATGAGTACCCTAACATCTATATAGTATCGTCGTTCTTCTAAACGAAGCACCCTTAAGTGCTTAAATAACCTTACTAATTAATTAGACAGCACCATTACCTTATTACAACAATTCTCAGACGACAATGTTAACTGATGACACTTGTCTCAATTGTATATCACAACGTTTACCAACGAGTAATGCATAGCTTAATTGACTTGTTTTACACATCTTAGATAACTTTATATCCATTATCTGAATTTAGTCAATACATGATTAACCTAATTACTTATGACAACTTATACATTTATTCAATATGTTAAGTGTTTGTATATCGATACTAGTGTACATGTGCAAGGTGTGCATGCGTGGCCAGCGTATGCACAGATCATAAATGTACTATAGACAAACCCCATCCCGCCTATGCATACCGACTAACTAATAGTAGTATTTACCCCCATGTAGAAGAACAAACATAATATATATAGTACAATTACTTCAACATTCTCAGTTATTTAACAGTTAGTTCTTTTCGATTTCACATCATTATCTTTATCTTTACATTAGTTTAATCAATCATGTACAAGGAAGGGTGCCTACTACCACTAACTCGGAATCAAGGAATACTAAACCCCCAACAGTACTAACTAACACATCCTCCCATCATAACCTACGTCCAGCATCCTCCCTATCCTTCCTCTGCTAGTACAAAAGTGGATGTCGTACTCACCGATCTGACCACATAGAAATTGAGAGCGATGGCTGAATAGCGGACCTATCCTCCCCTAGCAGGCATCCGACCATCGTCATCACAACAACATGGGGAGCGTGTCTCAGCACGGCCCTCCCACGACCTCGGGTCTCATGGAAACATAGGGTGGGAAACACATCCATCCCTCTCAACATACTGGGCCTACGCCCTTATCAACTCATACTTTGCTGCTATCGGGATTATCAGTTTGTGTTATCGTATCCTCATTTTGGCTGCTAAGGTTTGCTGTATGAACATGTTTTTCCTTTCCAATATATATCAGATCAAGTAACTGGCTATCCCATAGCCCTTGTGTCCTGTAGGTTAGTATTTTTCAAAATACAATTTATAGAAAGCATTTTCCATTGATTGCCAATTGATCCATGTTATCATTTTATTTCATGTAACCTTTTAGCTCATCATAGATGCGTATGACATATAACATTTCAATAATTCATATAAGAAGATGGTATCCACGTACCGAATCATATATTTCACATTTCATTAATGAAAACATATAAACATATACTGCAATCGTAAAATAAGGAAATCATATGATAATCATGACATCATAATCGCATAACATAGTAACATCATAATCATGGTGAAATCATAAAACAGAGTAACATCATATAATGAGGTCCAATATAGTTTACTCAGTCGAGCTGAGTTCAACAGAATATATAAGAAATAAAGTATGGTGTATCTAACTAATAAATATGCCGAATCAAAAATATGGGCGTTACAAAAGCGATCGTATATATCCTCCGTGTTTGGAGTTATTTTCTTTCCTCATGAAGGAAGAATCATGACAGTTGATTAGCTAGACTTCCCTAGTTCTAATTCCATAGCATCACAGGGAACTGTTGTTCCCCAGATCAAATATTCGTCGCCAGCAACTGGTAACATTGTTGTAGGATTGTATCCATCCTTGATGGGATCATTCGACTTTGTTGCACCAATTTCGTTTATTAGAACCGTTTTCGATAGTGCTCCATCCTCATTAAATAATGTACCTTTTTGGACCTCGTATTTTAATGATTCATGGACCTTACCATCCACGAGTGCCTCGTTTGGAGACATTTCACATGTGGGAATGTCTATGCCATTATCTGCAACTGAGCTTGCTTACTGTGAAATTCAACAAGCCACTGCAGAGTCGAATCCATCGTCTTCACAGACAGAGGAGGGAGATCCCGTTATGTTGCCGGCATGGGTAGCTGACTCGTCTTGCTCGCACGATTATCTTGATGGTACGTTGCCTTTTGATGAAGCCATCATTGAGGCCATGTGCGGTAGTGAGAGGCCTTGGGAATATTTTCATCATCACTCTTATTTTCTTCCTAACCTCGATCTTCTTGAGCGAGAAGAGTTTAGGACAACTCTTGCACAGAAGGTTTGTCACCCTATGGCTCCTTTGGATTCACATGGGATTTACGCAAAGGGGAATATGGCCAATATCCCCCCAACCATACCGATCAACATCTCTCGCATGACCGGAAAGATAGAGAATGTTTATATAGGCGGTGATTGTTCTCCCAATGAGATCCGTATATACACCGAACTGTTCAAGGAATTTCGGGATGTTTTCTCCTAGACATATGAGGAGATACCAAGAATAGACCCTAGCATTGTCGAACGTGAGATTAAGGCATATACTAATGCTAATCCTATTCGGCAATGACTTTGTGTTGTGAATCCTAGAAAGGAAGCTGCGATTAAGGCAAAGGTGGAGAAGCTACTTAAAGTTGGTTTCATCTACCCGGTTCCCCTTACTGAATGGGTGTCAAATCCCATTCCTATAGATAAGAAGCAAGGAACCATCTATGTATGCACAGACTTTAGAGATCTGAACCGCGCATGTCCAAAATATAACTTTCCCACACCATTCATAGATCAAATCTTGGATGTGTGTGTGGGAAGCGAGGTCTTTTCGTTTATGGACGGTTTCTCTGGATATAATCAGATCTAGATAATTCCCAAGGACAAACATAAAATGGATTTTATATATCGTTGGGATACATTTGTGTACTGGAAAATGCCCTTCGGCCTTAAAAATGATGGAGCTACATTTTAGCGTGGTATGACCTATGCATTTCATGACCTTAAGTGTATAGTGGAGGCTTACTTGAATGATCTTGCTAGCCATTCTCATAAAAGAGTGGGCCACCCTAAGCACCTCCGCCTCATTTTTGAAAGATGTCGGTGTTACAAGATTCAGTTGAACCCCAACAAGTGCATCTTCATTGTGAGAACAGGTCGTCTTTTAGGATTCATAGTTTCATGGGAGGGTATAAGAGTTGATCCTCTTAAGGTTGAGGCAATACTTCGATTGCCTACCCTGCATAACATAATTCAACTTCTGAGCCTCCAAGGGAGAGCCACTTTTCTATGATGTTTTATAGTGAATTATGCTAGTCTTACCAAAGTTTTTGCGTGACTTTTGAAGAAGGAACACCATTTATCTGGGATGAGCGAGCCCAACAGTCTTTCAACGCTTTGAAGAAAACTTTGGTATCCTCCCCTTGGTTTTCGCTGAGCTCATGTCATATTTTCCATGACTTGATGAGGACATCGTCCATGAAGATTCCCTTGTGGATGAGCATTTATTTTTTATCTCGTCAGCGGACCCTTGGTATGGGGATATCATCATATATCTCAAAAATTTGAAGTTCCCTTCACACTATTCATGGGATGAACGATGACGCGTGAGGCACCAACCTAAAGATTATGTCATCGACGACAACACTTTGTATCATCGAGGAAAGGAATCTATCCTTTGTCGTTGTTTGACTCATGAAGAAGCGGAATTAGTGTTGAATGATTGCCACAGTGGGGCGTGTGGTGGTCACTTATCTGGGCTTGCAACAACCCAATGTATCATGCGAGCAAGTTACTTCTAGCCTTCGATCTTTAAAGATTGTATGAATGCTGTGAAGAGATGTCACCCTTGCCAGGTGTTTTCTCGAAATATACAGTCGCATCCTGTGCTCCTTCATTCGGTCGTCACTGTTGGTCCCTTCACTAAGTGGGGGGTGGATTTTATGGATTGCAAACTAGCTTCGGCTGGGGGGCATCACCATATCATTGTGGCCATGAACTACTTTTCTAAATGGGCCGAGGCAATGCCTACCATAAAATCCGATGGTGCTACTGCAGCCCACTTCATGTTCAATCATATTATCACTCGATTCGGCATCCCGAAAGAGATTGTCACTGACCATGGAAGCCACTTTCAGAACAAAATGATGGCATATTTGTCACTCAAGCTTGGGTTTCATCAAGATCATTCATCTTCTTACTACCCCCAAGAGAATGGTTAGGTTGAGGCAGTCAATAAGTCCTTAAAGACCATTCTCCAATGTACCATCCAGCAAAGTAAGAGCAACTATCACATTATGTTATATCTTGCATTGTGGGCATATCAGACCGTAGTCAAGACTACCACCGGTTTCTCACCGTTTCAGCTAGTACATGGAGTGGAGTCTATATTTCCGATGGAATGCAAAATCCCTTCATTGAAACTAGCCATAGAGCTCCTTCCTAATACGTCAGATGTTGAACAACGTTTGATCCACCCTGAATAGTTTGACAAACAACATCGAGATGCTACCGTGGCTATAGATGCCAACAAACGTCATGCCAAGGTTCAATATGATAGGTTTGTCCATCCAAGGCAGTATGTTGAAGGTGACTTGGTCCTCTTGTATGACCAAGTTAAGGAACCACTGGTGGTAGGCACGTTTAATCCCATGTGGCACGGTCCTTACATAGTGAGGCGTGTCCTTGAGAAAGGAGCCTACGAATTGGAAAACTATGAAGGGAACTCCTTAAAGGAGCCTAGAAATGGGCTCTACCTCAAGTGCTATTACGCTTGAGCTTCTAGCTCAAGATAATACTTTTGTATACTATTGTGTAGTTGCTGATGTACATAGTTTAGATTTCTTTTGGTTTTTTGGATCTGCTGATTCGCTTTTGTTTGGTTGACAGATGTCAGTAGAATCTCCTGTGTTCTTGGGATTCGCGGATGGTGCTAGCCGTCATACGCAGCGACTTGCTTCTGCTACGTGGGTTATTTATTCACCTAACCATCAGATTGTGTCTTCAGAAGGTGCCTATCTCGGTCCTACATCCAACAATGTGGTTGAGTATAGTATCGTCGTTGATCTGCTTCGGGATGCCATTTCGCATGGTATCTAGTCTTTAGAATTCTGCCTAGATTCACAAATGGTTGTGTCTCAATTGAATGGCCGATATCGCGTGAGGGATCCTACATTACCATGGAGGTTCTTAAGGGTAAGAATCTTGGAGCGTCATTTTGTTTCCATTACATACATTCATGTTCCAAGATGTTTTAATCATGTATATGATGCATATGCTACTTACGTCCTAGATTGGCATTTTTCACATCAATAAAGAAGCACACAAATAAACATTCATTCACACATTTGTACATACACATATAGTAGAACTAGAGAATCATAGTTTTTTATAAATAATATGTCCAAAAAGGTAGTGTCGCAGTACAAAACTGGATCCCGTAGCTCTCAAAAATATACATAATCGAGACAAAATATGGGACTCTGAGATATCTAAGCCCTAGGAGGAGACCTAGCTACCTCGACAGGAAAAACAAAAGTTTTTTAGATTTTAAACATTTAAAAAACCTTCTTCACGGTCGTACCCATGGGAAACTGAGTAGACAGGGGCATCTACTCGCGGTTGACACAAGTGTTGACCACATCTAGCAAGCCCTACTCGCGACCCATAGAGCTATATCCCGCATAAAACGTCGTGGAGAAGTAGGGATGGCCTAATAAAAATAATGTACCAGTAAAAATTGAAATAAAAGCTATTAAATGAAAGAGGAGGATGAGATGACTAACCTGCTCCAAACGGCTTGTGAAATAGATGCACACAGCTTTCGGAATCAGCAACCAAACTTTGAGGTGAAAACTAACCAAAAACTCCAATTTGGGTAAAATGTGAAAATGGAATAGTAATTGTAATTTTTATTACTATTTATAGTTTTTAAAACCCACTTTCCTATAGTTTTTACCGTTTGAAGCTGTTTTGGACTAATACATTCTCCTAGAGCACCACTTTGCACAAAGTTTTCTGACGCGAGTTGATTTTTTTACTGTTTCGCGCCTACGATACGTATATTTTATACCCGTCATATACGTTAGATGTCATTTTCACTTGTATTATGCATTTGACCTTTGACCAGTTGTCATTTAACCCTAGGTGTGACCCCACTTTTTAACCGACACAAAGCCTTCACATTGTTATAGAAGTGTCATTATTTGGCGGTAGGGCTAGTCTGAACATGGGTGCGCTAGTTAGAACCATTTTATGCCTTTTGGCGCCCATGCTGTTGTCTCTTCTTAGGATTGGGAGTCCTTTGTAGTTACGCCATGATTTTGTGATAAAGACTCATACTCTACTTTGTCTTATGATGGCCATCTCCCATAAGGAATCCTTGATTTTTTATCGAGTTGTGATTGCATTGCATCATCCTCCTTGTTGCTTGATCCTCGTGCCAGCTCCCGCTTACTCAATTGTTAGCCTGGTGCCTAAGCACTTTCCTTGTAGAGCCCTGCAGAGATTTCATTTTCCTTTCACCATTTGATGACCTTTTGACCCTGAGGGAACACCCCCTGAGTGTCCACGTCCTGCACACTCTTCCTTGCATTGATCATAGGTATGTTCCACTGCTTGGGACTAGTATGCTCACTATTTAACACTCGTTCCCTCACTTGTTGTACTAAAATCCGGACAAGAGAATCGTTACTTATTTTTGTTGGAAGTTGTTCTGTCTCCTTTGAACAGAGCATTCATTCCACTCCATCTATTATGAGTCGAGACTATAGTAGGACCTTAGGAGTTGTACTAGTTTCTTAGATTTTACTCCACTGATTGGTTAAGCTTCCAGTCATTATGGAGCCCTTTGTTGATGCCTCCTTCATCGCACAGTGTTATCACTCAAGTCTATGTTTCCTAAGTCTATCCATATGCTCATGATCTTGTTCAAAGGAAGTCCTGAAACCAAAGTCGGCCACTCCTCCGTTCTCTTGACTATTGCATGTCAGCCATCCTTATTGAGTTAGTCCATTCGTCTGAGTTCTTCCAAATTTTTCAGCGTAGCTGTTACCTCGTGTTGGTTGATGGGGGATACCTTCAAGCCCTCCTTCTAGCGAGTTTTGTTCTGTGGACTTCAACTCATTTATTCTAAAATTGAGACTTAGAGTCCGTTGAGTACCTTGAGGCTTGCAGTCATTAGTGGTATGTTCTCTCGCCATCGACAGTTTTGGGAATACATCAATGTCCCCTGATCGATGGATTCATCTTAGTGTTCGACCTCAACACATCTATTGATAGTTTGATAATTGTACTTTGTGATTTGATGTCCATTTTCCTTATTGGAGGGTTATCTCACGTCTATTAACGGTATACATCATTGACCGGTAATCAGACAATGTCACATTAAGTTCGAACTCAACACCTTTATTTACTTGATGGGACTTGCACCGCAGATGATTTGTGTAGAAGACCCCCAAACATTAGTAGAACTCGGTATGCTGCTCTTGATCATGACTGTACTTATGAGATCTCATTTCTCATACATCAACAGTTTGTACCTACAGTATTGCACTAGTTGTTTCCTTTTCAACAGGATAACATATCCTATTGTACGGGTCATGGCTATGACCACCTATTACATGTATTCACTATATACTTCCTATCATGGCCATTGTATCAGATTGTTGTATTGTACCAACATGTATTCCGAGATATTATTGTATTATGACGAGTGGGCTACTCTTCCCATTTGTGTCTCCATCACTCCACTTCTGAGATTTATAATGTATTTCGGCCATCATAGTACCTTCTTTGACCTCACACATTAGGGGGCATCTGTTACATTGTAATTTTCCACCTTGTGAGCATCAACATTGATTGGCCTTCAGGATCCATTTGACTAACTCAGACCCAGTATTTTCCCTTTAGGAACCAAGTTTCCCTAGTTTTCTTCCTGTACGCTTGTTGCTCCATTATAGCCAGCGTACATGCAGGCTGCACTTAATTAGCCTGCGTACATCGAGTTACAAGGTAAAAAACAATAGAAAAGCTACTTTTTACTCCCAAAAGCGATCTTAGGGTGACCTTTGGCCCTCCATATACCCCGAAACGACTTGATTCGACCTATCACTTACCTTTGGAAGGCTATATATTTAGATCTTATGGTGTACGGAAGGGAGGAGAAAGAGAGAGCAAGATAATTCTAGTGGATTTTTGGCGTGACTTGAGTCCACACTCATTGATCCTTGTTGTTGTGAACTCCTTATGTTCACCTACCAAAATCCTTTCATAATTTGAGTTTGCCATTGCATGGGGGATTGAAGTGGTGGAGGCACAAGTGGAGAGACCTAGTTCTTGGTTCAGATTAGTTTCTGGCAATAGGTCGTATCATGTACTTCTTGTTGTTAATTAATGGAAATACTCATTCTCTTATCCAATTGATCTTGTGAATGTTGTTTAAATTACATTGGGTTACATTTGCTTATGATATCATGGATCATGTTATTGATTATGCTAATATATTTCACATATTATATGCACCTGCTTGTATTTGTTGTTGAGACTAATCTGTAGGTTCAGGTGTAGATATTGAAAGCTCAATGGGGATATACTCAGAAAATCCAGTTGAAGGTTTGTTTTTATTCTCCATATCTTAGCATTTTCATTATAATAACATTGCATTAGGAATTGAGTTATTTGCTGGTAGTCAGTTGTTTGTTGTGGTCTACTCCAAGCCATAGGAAGTTTTCTCCATAACATAAATGGCGACTCCATTGGGGAGAACATCCATTTTGGGTATTTTTAGGCATTTGTCCTTATTTTGAGTTGTTGTTTGTCGAGCTTCTATGTCATTGATTGGCCGTTAGGACTTACATTAGAAAACTAGCTTTTTCTGGGTTGGTTGACTCTTTTGGGGTTCATTTTCCTTTCCCCGATCCATAGGAAGTTTTCTTCGTAGCACCTGCAAGTGTGTCTAGGAAGGTTCCAGCTGGGAACCCTAGCTATAAGTGCCCGATCGATGATTTTGCAAATTTGACCCCAATGTCCAAAAATTGCACACTCCGTTACTGAGCAAAACCCTAGTTTCCAAAATGGACCTACAAGATGACACCCGGGCCATGGGACCGGAGGAGAGGGGCACCCCTAGCACTATCCCGATGTCCTGAATTCAATGGAGTTGACGTTTTGTTGATCCAAGCCTTGGTCATCATTCTATGGCTCGTTCCATTACTAAGATCAATCAAGCAAGACAAGCATTGGGTGATGGACCCATGGGAGAGAAGTTCCTCTTAATGGGAGTAATTGGGAATCCCATGATAAAATTATGGTAAGAAGGACATGATATGCATGAGTATCTTGAATTTTTGGAAGCGCGTCCATTATGTTTCTATTTTTCCATAGATTTTTTCACAATGTAGTGACAATTCCTAGATATAAATGGTGTTCCTATTGGTCTAGCTGGAGGAAAATGAAACACATACAACATCTCATTGAACTAAAGAACTAATGTATTGGTGTTGTAATTGATGGAACCAAATTAGCATAAGCATGGAAGTGGTTTGACCACCTTAACCACTAAAATAATGTATTAGTCAACTATGGGGGGAAGTGATAATTACATGTCAATGAACACTTATATTCCTCCATATGATTATAAATGTACCACTTTACACTAGTTATCGGATCAATAATGTATTCTTATACTATGTTTTAAGATTAATATGGTATAGTAAATATTCTTGCACCAAGGTGTCTTAGTGTGTTTTTTTTGGTTTCAACTCATAAATTCAATACCACTACAATTGATCCATGTCTCAATTGATGATTGTAAGAAAATATCAAACATGAAATTTATGTTGCAAACAACTTCATATGGCCATGCATGCATTATTATTTCAAGCTTCTCGTTGCAAATATCAACATGTTCTTATCTAGACCTAAGTTTTATGAACTAGGGTTTTCACCATTAGATTTGGTCGACAACATTAGCTATAGTTCCTATCACATGATAACTATCTAGGTCAACTACAATATACTAGTAGCTATTAACAAGGGAAACCAATACTATTATTATGGGGTGGTTATATGAATGTTGAATAAAATCCATATATGAATGCACATTTTTTAATATTGAATGTTAATAATTTGAAACCTTATGAGCCATCCACAATTGGCAGTTCAAATGCGGGGAAAGACTTGTCAAAGAGGACTTACCATTGTAATATTAGGTAGGAATGTAAGTTAATTGAGTGTGGAATTTTGAGAATATCTTATAGGATCCAAACAAACCTAATACATGTCCTATATGGTAGTTTGAAATCTCCTTTATGCACGTGCAAGAGTTGACAGAACCCAGGTTCGTTCATCCATTTGGGTTCCATGCACTCGGAGCAAATCCTCAAAGTGTCCCTGGATGGCCCTGGGGTGCCGGACCAATATGCCCGCAACACCCAAACCATGGCTCAGATCATGAATCCATTGATTCCGATGGATTTGGGACTCCAGGTTTCAGCTAGGGACCCCCCCACAGTGTGTCGTCCACCCCCGAAAACAGTGCTATTGTGCCATCTCCGGAGGTAGGGTTTTTCCCAGTGAAGGCCATGCCAATATTGCTCAAAGGGGTCATTTGTTTTCCAAAGGATCCCGAGAATGCGTGGCCATAGTGTACACATCCACAATGGCCATACGCATGTGTGGGAGCTGACAGAACCCAAGTCCAGTCACCATTTTGGGTTCCGTGCCCTCGGAGCAATTCCTCAGAGTGTCCCTAAATGGCCTCGGGGTGCCGAACCAAGATGCCCGCAACAACCCAACAATGGCTCAGTTCACAAATAAGTATATTCCGATGGATTTGGGACATCAGGTTTCAGCTAGGCCCCCCCCCACAGTGTGCCTTGAAGTCCCAGAAATGGTGCCAATGTGACATCTCTGGAGCTAGGGTTTTTCTCAGTGAGGGCAATTGCAATTTCACTCAAGAGGGTCATTTCTTGTCCGAAGGCTCCCAAGCATGCGTGGCCACTGTGGACACATTGACAATGGCCACTTGCACCTGTGGGAGAAGACGAAATCCAAGTCTGCTCGTCGGTTTGGGTTCCATGGCCCCAAAGCAAATCCTCAAAGTGTCCCTGAATGGTCTCGGGGTGCTCGACCAAAATGCTCGCAGTGCCCAAACCATGGCTCGGATTGCTAATCCGCCAATTTCGGTGGATCCAGGACACCAGATTTCAGCTAGGTAACCCTCCACAATGTGGTTCGAAGTCCCATAAATGGTGTCAATGTGCCAGCTCCCTTCATTTTGTGTACTGCTCATCTTGCCATCACACTACATGCACATGTTGAAACACTGCTTTGTTTTCTTGTAGAAATCTGGTAAGAAGTCACATACATGTACCTGTTACTAGGAAAACAAGGGAGATATTACAATGTGGCCTTTGGAAAAATGTATATGTCATAAATTGAATGTGTAATATGAAAAATATGCAATATTTATTTGTACCTGTGACTTCACTAATGCAATCTTTTTACTTTCCCTGGCACTGTCTAATTGATAGGTTACATACTTGAAGCTCTACATCTCCATGCCCATCCTATAAAATTCTTGGTCCTCTCTTTCATGGATGCAACGGTTCAAAAGAGTAAACCCACTGCACCTAGAACATGTCCCATATCGACACGATTTTTCATAATATTTTTGTCCTTCAAGCCTTGGACACATGATGTTGTGGATAAAGTCTCTTGATGCATTCAATGGTAGTATGGATTCATTGCAGCCCTACACAATGTTAGTATGAAAATCACAAAATATATGTTTATATTTGTCATAATAATATTCATATTCTATGTGGCATCTACAACAACAGGTGTTCCGATCAATGCATATACGAACGTACCATGGTTTGCATTTCTCAAAGGACCTTTGGCCCAGGTTCAATTCTGTTTGCTCATTCTTGAATCTCTCATAGAGTTCAGTCTGTGTGGTGTCAAGGAAGTGTTTAACATGGGGTTCACGTTTAGTAGAGCCTTTTCTCAGCTTTAGCACGTCTCTTTGGTTTGATGAAGGTCTGGTATGATCATGCCAAAACTTCTATACTAACTCCTTAACAACAACAATTAGATTCCTATTTGCATGAGGAAACCTACCAACACAATCCCAACAATCGTTTCCACCCGGAGTGTCAAGATTTTCTCTTATAATAGAGTACTTTTAAATAGTTTTTCTATTTAATTTACATGAGAAGTGTGTGATAGCAGGCGACATTGCCTTGTGGACTTGCTTACAACTAATTCCACTAACACACGACGAGCCGCACAGAGATATTTTGTACGAGACATCTTCCCAATCGCATTAAATGCATATTGGAGATTTCTTACAATATGACTGCTAGCCTATGAACTTTTAACCATCTTTATGCACAAAATTCTCCTAACAACAGCTAAACAACGTGACTTTAACAAACATAGAAATAATTGACATTTACTTGCATCACCTTTGGATTCAAAATATTCTTTGACAATTTTGTTGCATTGCAATTCGATAGTGCGTGTTGGCAACTTACCTTCAAGGCCTGATAGAGCACTTTCATCCACATGAATTTTTTCTTCTTGCACTGGATAGTCGAGGTAGGGGAGGTGGACATGAGACATGAATGCCAGAGCTTGTTTGTTGTGGTGCTTCGTTCACACATTGGGACATAATGGGAGTGTGCTTGACATGGTTGTGGTATTCTTAGGGATATTACAAATTAAGCAGTGCTTGTATGTCTATTTCTACACATGTAGCATCTCCCAATATTCCCGCGTGATGAGGAACTTCGCCATGACTCGCTGATGGATTGTTGGTTGGAGATTGTGTTGATGTTAATTTGAGTTGGGTCCGTTGGATGTGACCACTTTACTTGTGGTTTTGAACAAGAGGTTTTCATGTCAACAAGTGTGTTAGGATCAGTGGCAGTATTCGAGGCAATGACAAGACCATGTCTCACTCTTTCCATTTCCAACCTGGCCTTTTCTCTTAATTCATTGACCTTTTCAATGGGAAAATTTCTTCTATAATTTTTTTTTTCCTTTGTTGTTTGAGTTTATGATCTCCAAAAGTCTCTTTAACAAAACTATGAGGCCTACCCCTGCAAAAGAAACAACAAATAAGATATCAGTTCCATTATACAATGAACTTGACACATTCCAACATAACTTACTACTTTACAAATTAACACATACAACTACAGACAACGTTAGGTTATTTGTGTCAGAATAAACATCATTATCCCTTACAATTCCAATCAATTTAGATGATGGTTGGTCAAGTGTAGAATGGAGAAACCAGTGTCTTGCTTAGCTAGAGATGCTAGAGATTCCTTGGGAATATTTTGATAGTTTTTCTACATCAAATAAGGAAAATAGAATAAGTTTACTAATTACACAATGAGGAGGTTCCAACTAACCCCAAGGAAGGAGAATTCAATGAGGTAGAGGAAAATAGTCAAGATCAAAGGAATGATTGTGATAAACATAGCATGAATATGAGAGCATGGACAAAATTTCATGAACTAATGAATATGGAACCTCTCCCATGATTTCTTCTTAGGATTTTATTCAAATTGAAGAGGCTCAAGAGAGAACCTCATCATAGATGGGGATGTGTGGTGGAGGAATAGTTTGATAGTTTATGCTATAGGTTTTGCTATGGTGTACAATGTGTAAAAGATGGAGGTTTATTAAACCATTTATTTGTATTTTTTTCAAAAGAAAAAGATTTTATGCTAGAGATTCCTTGGGAATAGTTTTATAGTTTTTCTACATCAAATAAACATAACATGAAGATGAGAGCATGGAAAAAATTTCATGAACTAACCAATATGGACCCTCTCCCATGATTGCTTCTTAGGATTTTATTCAAATTGAAGAGGATCAAGAGAGAACATCATCCATACCATCCTTGTGTGAAATCAAAATATATTCATGGTAATAATTATTGGTGTACATTGTATACTTAATCTTGTCTAGTGAATATGAGTTTTTTTAGATGTGAAGTTGGGAATTCTTCTTGTCAAATTCATTGTTGTCTATACATGGATATTGTTATAGAAATATGATAAAAACAAAAAGGCATGGTAGAATCTCAAATCTTGTGAACGAAAATAATTATTTACAATTCACCATACTTATAGAAATGATGTCCACTTGCAATGGAAACTGGTAGCTTGAATGTATCCACTAGATTCCAAGACCACTGAAGATGTTTGTTAGATTACAAGAGTGACTTTGTGTCCAATAGATCAATGAGTGTCCAAAAGATGAATGAATGTGAGCCATTAAGCAACCTGGAATAGCTTGAAACCCACGAAAGACAGAAAACCCATGTTTTTTGGTAAGCATTCCCGGGAACATAAAACTCTGCTTTTTTGACTAGCAATAGAGGTACGCACGCGTGTTTGTAGTGCGTACACGTCATCAGCACGCATGCACTAAAACACGTGCACGCGCCCCTACAAAACGCTTACACCATTTATTACCAACGTTTACACCATTTAATGCAACCAACGTTTACACTGTTTAATGCCAAAACTTCCCCCACTTTGAAAATATTTGCATACATTGGACTATACTTCAAAAGTGGATAAATGAATGGCTAAAGAGAGGGGGGTTAAGGATTCTATGAATTTAAGGGTTTAGGACTTAAGGCATAAGGTCTTAGGTATTTGGACTTTAAGGATTGTGGGTTAGGTTGTTTAGGAGTTAGGGTTGTGGGATTACAAGTTGAATGGCTCAATGGCTTAGGGGTTAAGGGATGTACTGCTTTAGGGAGAGTGTGTTAGCTCTCCAGGAGTGTTTCTAGGTTGCAATTGAAAGAGCTTGGTAACTTAATCTTACTTTAAATGATGGGTTATGTTTGGATCAAGTTGGATGACTGAATCAAAGCTCACACACTCAAAACATGCATAGACACACTCAGGTAGACAAGGCTTTTTAACCACTGCTGTTCAGGGAGTTTATAAAAGGTAGATGAAAGTAAAATTTTTATCGTGCTAGCAGACTCATACAAAAAACATATATATAAATGGCTAATCAAATTAAACAAATGATACTTGATGTCCAGTTCTCAACACAAAGATAGGATTACAACTATCTGGCATAGACAAATGGAACAAACATGAAATAAACATTTCACTACAAGTATAGAAAGGTAGAAAAGGAAATCTGAACACAAATGGCAAAAGAAGCTTATATAACTGAGATGCAACGAGAAGTCTAAGAATACAAGTATAGAAAAGTCTCTCCAAAATCGAACCTTTGTTCTACATCAGTCGTGGGATTTATAGCCTTTAGAAAACTTTTAAGATCCTGAAAAGATGGATCAAATTTGCTAAAAATAGTTAATTAAAAACAGGTTTCTGAAAAATATGACAGCGTCCTACATTCAAAAGTAACTGACATCTTGCTAAGGCACCTATATTCGACAATTGTAATGAGCCTCGCTAGCGCCCTTCAGTCTGTAACTGAAAATTGATCATGATGCCTTTAAGCGTTTATCTATCATTGAGAAAATGCCCTTGAGGTGCTTGGATCAACAAAAGATACGTTTGGTGCCCAAAGACAACCTTTTGCATATTCTACATTTTCAGTAGCTAGAAATATGGGCTCAAAATTTATAAGCTACTGAAAACCCTGCTTTCGGTGGTTAATGAATCGATTTAATATTTCGCCTAAACCACTGAGTCGCCTTTAGATGTTTGAAGCTTTTCTCTCCTTTAGGTAACTAGGAGAGTCCTGTCCTCATGTTGTAAACCTCCGAAACTGGATTTTGGCAGCTAATGAACAATTTCTATGTTCGCCTAAACCACCAAAAAACTATGTTTGGTCCAGCCTGCAAAACTTTGGACAAAATTGTACTTTATGACCTCTACTACTTATCTTCTTGCTACTTGGATTTCTCTTCATCGTGGGCTAAAGCTGGAGTGTCAGCAAAGCTGACTGCTGCTGCTGCTAAGGTGTCAAGATCTGAGTGCACCTTGGGCTGGGGTTTCTGAGTTGTTTCCTCACCTCCCAAAAGCTCTACCTTCCTACTCAACCTAATATTTTCTCTTATCAGTCTTATATTTCTTCCTCTCAGCTTACTATGTTTTTTGGTCAACCCTTGAAAAGAAACATACAATTCATTATGCCTTTCAGTTAGCCTTTCACTTTTCTTCTTGATCACTCTTTGGAGTATTTCGAGTTCATAGACATGCCTAAGAAGTTGATTAATTTTCTGTGATGAAGAGCTTTTCGTCTTATTGGTTAGTACCTCACCCACCTGCTTATCTTGTTCTTCCACAGGTGTAGGGGAAGGAAAATCTACATATGGAACCTTTTGTTCTTCAGGTAGAGCTGCTTCCTGAAGCTCTTGTTCTGTTGCAACTTCCTTATCATCTGCTCCCATTTCCTACAGTTTGTTGTCTTCAGAATCTGTGCAAGGGAGGCTTAAAATGTTCTCATTCTTTGAAGACATTTCTCCTTCCTTTCTGAAAACTATCTTTTTCCCAATCCTCTCAGGCTCAGAAGAAGGGGGAATTTGGACTACTGGCAACAAAGAGACAGCTCTCCTTTTTCTCTTTTCACTTATGCTGGTGGATGGATTTTTAGAGGAAGGGTTGTCCTTGTGTTTGGGTCGCAATTCTGTGTCAAATTCGTTACAGAAAAGGAAAGAAACCCACTCCTTATTATTTCTTTGTAGATGCTCTGATACCAAGATTTTAATTAGGCCATGGTGGGATAACCTGCTCTGAACCTTGCTCGGCTTTTCCTGGAACTGGTGAGCCATCGTTTTTAGGTTTTTATGAAGATAGAAGGGTAGATTTAGAGGGCTTCTGCCAATGAAATGGTCCAACAGTTTGAAATGATAGACCAACACTCTGGAATATCTTCCCTCGCATGTAAAATAGACTAAGATGGCCTTGAATAAGTGCTGCCAATTTTCCTCCAAGAAAGACATAGGGACATCTTAATAAGTGCTGTCAAATGATAATGTGAAGGCCTCTGCAATTTGCTGATGGGAGCCTTGGAGCTTTAGACAGTAGCTATAGCATCCCACATTTTTGAAGAATTGACAGACTTCAGGGTGCAACTCAAGGTAACCGATGTCATTTCGCTCCTTCCTAAGCATAGCTCCTCCCTTCTTCATCTGTATGAACCTTGTCAACACCTGCAGTTCAGAAAAGCCGAGCCTTAGGGGAAAAATGACGCAGAATCAGAAAAGAAGCAGCTCATTGACAGGTAAGAACGAAGGATGAGGTATGACTTGGTTCAGGGCCCTGACTTCAAGAGATGGAACTGAAAGCCGATCATGAGTATTTACATGACCTGTGAATCTTGCCCGTTTACCGAGGAGTGATCATCATTTGTAGCTGGTTTTAAAACAAAAGGATCATGTCTTCGCTGGAGGTGCCCCTTTTCGGCGGTTAAGCAATGATGAACTCCCTTTAATTCATGACTAAACCCTTGATTAGAAGTTTCCACCATTTGGAACCGACTCAATTTCGGTAGCCAATGATTTCACTTTTAACACCGTAAGATGCCGAAAAAATGTTCACAAACGCCTCTGCTTTCGGTGGTTGTGGACGATCCTACCTTTTGATTGTAAGCTGTGAAAAGTATCTGCCTTTCAGTTGCTAATGAACACCATTGTATCTGCCAAAGACACTGAAAAATTTCCCATGAATCACAAAGATGCCTCTGCTTTCGGCAGCTGTAGAGGGTTTTATTCTTGAACTGCAAACTACGAAAAGTATCTACCTTTCGGTGGCTAATGAAAACCATCGTATTCTCCCGAGCCATAGAAAAATGCCCCAAGAACCACGATATATGTCTTCCTTTTCGGTAGTTGGAGAGTTTCGTCTTTCATGTAGTAAGCTGCCGAAAGTGGGGTTTTCGGTAGCTACCGAAACCTGAAAATTCTTTTCGGAGAAGAGAAACCTCAAATGTTATTTCAAGCTTCATTACATACTCCAAACTTATGACACTGAACCTCAAATGCATAAAAAAAATAAAAAGACAAAACTCCTATCACCTAAACAAGCAACTAGTCTATTTTTATTTGGGGAGATAACATCTGGCTCCTACTCAGGGATGGAAACCTCCCTGTGAGGTTCCAAGAACCACGGGTCTAATGCCTTTCCGATAAAAGAAAAATCAAAACCTATCTTCTAGTGTTCCATTGGGCATGGAGTTATTTTGCAAACAAAAGCTAAAACTGAAAACATAAACGATAATTACAATGACCAGGCTTTGAAGCCTCAAATGAAATAGAGTTTCAGAAAACACCCATTGACTTGGCCACCAAACATATCTTCACCTTCTAGACTTTTCAATTTGAAAGTGTTGTTTTGCTGTACTTGAGTTATCACAAAAGGACTCGTCCATAGAGAATCAAATTTACCATGATTTCCCTTATCCTACCTAGGGGTATCCCATTTCAGTACGCAGTCTCCAACCTGAAAACTCTCCATCTTTGCCTTCTTGTCAAAAGTGCTTTTTATTCTTCCCTAATGAGCTTCTGACTTTTCCACCAACTGTTCTCTAGTCTGCTACAATTCAACCAAATCGAGCATTCTTCTCACCATGTCATTTGGTTCATCCTGCTCCTCCTGAATAAATTTAGTTACCGGCAAGATTAGTTGAACTGGGAAAATGGCATCAGTACCATAAACCAATATGAAGTAGGAAGTCCCTATGGATTTCTTATTCGTCACCCTGTCATCCCAAAGAGCAAACTTTAGCTTTGAATCCGAACTCTTTTGATTTTATTCCAATAGTTTTCTGATGATTCTGACTAGACTTTTATTGGAGGACTCAACGAGGCCATTTCCTTGAGGGTAGTAGGGAGTAGAGTGAACCAATTGAATGCCCATTGACTTGCACATGTGGACTAATGCTTTATCTTTGAAAGCTGGTGCATTATCAGTTACTAGCCTTTTTGGGCAACCAAATCTGATAAGGATGTTTTCATAGAGAAATTTCATGATAACCTGATGATTAGCGTTCCTGGTGGGAATGGCCTCTATCCACTTGGTGAAATAATCAGTGCCTACGAGGATCCACCTATGTTGACCACTGGATGAAGGATTGATCTCCCGTATGAAGTCAAGGCCCCATTGCTGGAAGCGACTATTAACCACAATAGGTTTCAGGGGCAAGGATTTTAGTTGTTGTTTCCCCATGAATCTTTGGAATTTGTCGCAAGATTTCACAAAAGTGTATACATCAGAGAACAGATAAGGCCAATAGTACCCAGCCCTTAGAATCTCGTGAGCTATAGTTTTCCAGCAATGATGGCCCCCACATATGCTTGAATGGAAGTGATGCATGACTTGAACTGATTCTTCTTTATCTAGACATCTTAACAGAACACCAGCAGGATCTTTCCAATACAACAGATTATTACTTATGCAAAATTTTACAGACTTAAGCTTGAGAGATCATGCCTAGGTTGTGCTAAGTCCATGGGGAACTTCTAAATTCTGCAGGAAATGAATGATACCTGAATACCACTCACATGAGAGCAAATTTTCAGCCACCTATTGAGTGTTATGTCGTTCTGCTGCAGCTACCTCTGTTGGAAAAATGGCAAAATTTATGTCTAATAGTTTTCATTTTCTTCAGCCATAAGCTTGGCTAGACCTTGAACTTTTACTAACCTGGTGGGCCTCACCTCTATATCGAACTCAATCAGCTAAGCAATCCATTTGGCTCTCTTGCCATCAATGTCAGGTTGAGTTAACACATCTTTCACGGAAGTTGAGGGGACATAGGCTATGACCTTTGCATGTAGGATATAAATTTTGAATGCTTTCAATGACTTGATCAAAGCATAGGCCTGTTTTTCTATGGGATCGTATTTCAGTTCAGTGTCCCTCAATGTTTTGCTGAAGAAGGAAATTGGATGATCAAGCCCTTCATCATCTTTCTGCGGCAAGACTGCTGCCACTGTATCATAGGAAGCAAAAAAGAAATTATACAACACCTTGGTTTAATCTGGACTAATCAAAGTAGGAGCTTCCATGATAGCCTGCTTGATGGCTTCAAAAGAGTGTCATTCATTTTTTGTCCATTTGGTTTTGGATCCCTTTTTCAACATTGAGGTTGTGTGTTTTGCTAACTAATAAAAATTTGGAATAAACCTCCTGACGAAATTGATCTTACAGAGGAAAGATTGGATATCCTTTTTCAACCTTGGTATAGATACCTTCTAAATTGCTTCAATCTGAACTAGATCAATCTTTACACCCTGCGCTGAAACTATGTGCCCTAGGAGCTTTCCCTCCCCGAGAGCAAACTGATACTTCTTAGGATTTAGAGAAATTCAAAATTGTCTGAATTTCAGAAAAATCTCCTTTAGGTGCTGCAAATGTTCTTTGTGACTGTTTGAGTATACTATGATATCATCGAGGTATATGAGGACAAACTTATCTTTTATCCCCACAAAGGCTATGTCCATGGCCCTTTGAAAGGTGGCCCTGACATTCATTAGCCCAAATGGCATCTTGGTGTACATGAAGGTACCCCAAGGAGTGGTAAAAGCTGTCTTCTCCTGATCATCAGGGTGTACAGAAATTTGATTATAGCCTGAGAAGCCATCTGGGAATGACATGACACTAGCTCCTGACACTCTTTGTAGTAAATGCTCCATCTTAGGAAGAGGATAGTTATCTTTTTCGGATCCTTTGTTTAGGTTTCTGAAATCGACACATAACTTGACCTCTCCATTTTTCTTCCTTACTATTAACAAATTTGCAACCCATTTAGAATATCTTATTGGGATTATGATCTTAGCATCAAGGATCTTTTTTATTTCTCTTTCGATCACAGGTAATAGGAGAGGGTTGATAGGCCCTAGCTTCTGCTTAAAAGGGGTGGTGCCTTTTTCTAGTGGAATTCTATGTTGAATGGTATTTTTGTCATAAGTTTTCAGATCACTGTATTCCCAAGCCAAAACATCTGCAAAATCCTTTACAAGAATGCAATAGTCTGACCTCTGATTAGATGTCAACTCAGTAGACATATTTATGAATTTAGGATGATTCTGGCTGCCTATATTATGTTCATGGATAGTAGGGTCTTTTTCCTTGTTCACAGGTTTGAAGGGGATGCATTATTGTCAAACAACCTTTCAAGAGGGACTAAGCCCCAAGGTATATGATTTCTTGGCAATTGAACAATGTCATGTTGGCCTATTTTCCCTTTCAACTTAGACCTCTGGGATTCCTCTACATTTAGGTTTTCATGGTCAATATGCATATAAGAAAATTCATCAACAACCTGGAGAAATCTACTAAGCTCATCATCATCCTCAAAGACTTTCCAAAATTTGACATTATCTGGTAGGGATGGCCTATACTTAACTTGGATATCATAGTTCAATTTAGGAGGCATGGGAGGAATGAACATGGTGGAAGAGATAGCAAGGGAATCAGCCAGGTGGTTCATAGCTCTCAGTATATAAGAAATATCAAAAAATGTGAAGGAATCTCTAAGTTTCCATACCTCATCTCTGTATGACTTTAGTCTGACATTCTTTGCCTGATAATTGCCATTCACTTGTTGTATGATAAGCTCTGCATCTCCAAATATTTTTAGGCACATGATTCCCATCTCTTCGGTGGCCTTGACTCCCAACAACAAAGCCTCATACTCTGCTATATTATTAGTAGTTTTGAAATCCAGCTTATAATACAAATGGGTAACATCCTTCGAAGGAGAGATGAAAGCCACACCTGCACCTACTGAAGCTTGGGTACTGGAACCTTAAAAAAACATGCTCCAAATAGTAGTGGTTACTCCCTCAGATTGCCGACAAGTAGGCTTTGTGAGGTGTAAAGCGGCTGGATGATCATCATCTATTTGCAGGATGCATGCTCCAAAGTCTGTATCCAATGCATAAATTGGATGATTTACAGAATTATTTTCATTACTGATGATATAGGCAAGTTGGTTCTCTCTATATAGTCTTTTAGTTTCACCTCCAAACATAGGGATTGTAGCATAAGTTAGATCCATCTGGAGGGTACCCCCTAGTCGTTTACTCCATGATAGGGACAAGAGAATGCCAAACTTAGGTGGTATGTCAGAGACTACTACATCCATTACCATGCTTTTTGAAGGAAACTGAGACAGGTTTATGACAAGATCCTTTATGAGGCCCAGGCATCTGACTTTTCTGGAGTCAAAAGAGAAGAGATCATGGTAGGGTTTTGTGATGTTAAGCCCAAGTTCATCCATCACCGCCTTAGGCATGAGATTGTGGGAGGATCATGAGTCAAGTAAGCAATTGTGAAGAATTTTGTCATGGATGTTTAAGGATACAAAGAATGGTGGACATGATCCATCTAGTTCTTCAACCATGGGACCTAGGGTTACTGAGGGCTTATCGTCTCATAAATTCACAAAGTCAATGTCTATGGGTGTTTTTGGCTGAAGGGATTTCAGTATAGATGAATTGAAGGAATCATTTTTCATAAGCTCAATCAGTGAAAAAGGGATTTTTAGTTTCTGAATCTTTGTTTAAAGATTGAAGGAGTAGGACAACCTGTCAGAAATTCTTGCTTCTTGAGCTGGAGCTTTAAGCTGGACCGGATCAGGGACAGTTGGTTGTGATGGCCTTTGCTGCTGTTTTGAAAGAGTAACAACCTGTTTTGCAAGAGAAATAGGTTGCTTTGTGAGGATAGGATTCTTCTTCCCGGGAGCAAGGGTCACAAGTTTTTTAGCAAAGGTCCTGGACCTCAAATCATAACTTCTTTTAACATCCGCCTAATACAATGATTCTTTAGTGATTTGTTCATTCATGAGGGCTTCCTCATAATCAAATTGTGTTAGGAAGGAGGTGTCAACCTTATCTTCCATGCATTTGATATTGTCTTCTTCCTCTTCTCCTCCTTGATTAGGCTCTTGTTCTTCTTCTAATACAGCGTGTTGGAAAGGAGCTCTTATTTTTTGTTCTTCAGCAGGATTCCTATCTCTCTGGAGGGTCTGAGCCTATGGGTTGTTTCTTCTGTAAGGGGGAGTATTAGTGTTTTTGGGAACAAACTCATTTGGACCTTTACTTCTTGTAGGTTGTTGGCCTTGAACTTTCAACTTAGACATTTCGGAGGTTAAGCTGTCTAGCATCTTAGTCATTTTTTCCAAGTTGGTTTCTGATGAAGAGGAGGAATCTGGAGTTTGCCTCTTTTTTTCAATTGTCCCTTTGAGGATCTTGGATGCGACAATATTAGAATCAACTTCGAGAGCAGCATCTTGCATGAGAAATAAAGAGGCAGATCTTCTTTTTCTGAGATGAATACAAAACTCAGGGTCGAAAGCATTTGCATAAGTGATCCTGGCTGAGGTATCTGTAGGTTTGATCTCAGCAGGGATTTTGCCAAACATTTTATTAAATCTCTTTGTGAAAGCTGACACAGACTCACCATTTTCTCTCTTCAAATTATCAAATTTTGTGAGGTAATAAAGGTGGTCTCTTCTTCCCCCCCAATGCTTCAAAAACAAGTCATCTATGGCTTCGATGTCATCTATTGATCCAACAGGTAATTCTTTGAACCACTTTCTGGCCTAACCATCTAGACTTTGCACAAAACCCCTAGTCCAAACATCTTCATGCTCAATATTTATGTTCTCAACATAATTGTAGAATGCCTCTAAATGTTCTTCAGCTGTGAAGTCCCCCTCTCCAGTGAACTTAGGCATGTATTTTTGTTAATCTCTGGTAGCCATAGCAGCAAGGGGATTAGACAAATTTAGAGGGGCATACCTATCAATGGTGATCTTTTCCATTTTAGTTAGAGGGACAGCCATAGTGGATGTGGGTACGAAAGGGGTAGCAGAAGATATCTTTGGTGTGGGTGGTAGCTAAGGAGGTATAGGTGACGATGAAGGTAGGGGTTTTGACAGAGTGGAGTCACCAAGAGTTGGGGTAAAACAATTTGTTGGCTGATTTGGAAAATAGGCATCTTTGCAGGACTATGCAAGTAACGAGAACATCCTTTCTTCATGCCAATCTAAAAGGTATTGTAAAATGTTTTCAATGGAAAGTACGTTGGTATGAACAAAATGATAGTTCTCTTCAGGTTCAATCAGTAAGGGCTGCAGGTAGGAGGAACATCCCTCTTCTTTGATGCATTATAGGATTTATTTTCCTAGATCAACTTGGGTAACAGATTCAGAACTAGGGTCTTCAATAGCAGAATCGGGTGAAAACACTCGAACCCTCAAGTATTTTGATCTACTTATAATATCTTGTGAACTAGTTGCTTCGGTGGATCGAGATTCAAAAGGAGTTTCATTTGATAAGACAGAAGAAATACCTCTAGAGGTGCCTAATGTGGTTCCCCTTGTAGATCTAGAAATCTATCTCTGTGTAGTCCTTCCTCTTCTTATAATCTGTTCGGGGTCTGAAACAGGTGTCACTGGTGGCCTTTGAGGATTTTCTCTTGTACTTGGTCTTCTCGAATCCACTTCGTTCCAATGGAGTATCTAGATAGATGATTACAACCAAAAAAATGTCTAGGCTTTATCTATCATCAAAGCTGGAACTATGTCGTCTCCCAGGGAAGTTGTTGCTTCAATCTTCTTCCCCGGCAACGACACCAATTTGTTAGCTCTCCAGGAGTCTTTCTAGGTTGCAATCGAAAGATCCTGGTAACTTAATCTTACTTTGAATTATGGGGTATGTTTGGATCATGTTGGATGACTGAATCGAAGCTCACACACTCAAAACATGCATAGACACACTCAGGTAGACAAGGCTTTTAACAACTGTTGTTCAGGGAGTTTATAAAAGGTAGATGAAAGTAGAATTCTTATCATCTTAGCAAACTCATACACAAAACATATATATAAATAAATAATCACAATAAACAAATGATACTTGATGTCCAATTCTCAATACAAAGATAGGATTACAGCTATCTGGCATAGACAAATGGAACAAACATGAAATAAACATTTCACTGCAAGTACAAAAAGGTAGAAAATGAAATCTAAACACAAATAGCAAAAGAAGCTTATATAACTTAAATGCAACGAGAAGTCTGAGAATACAAGTATAGAAAATTCTCTCCAAAATTGAACCTCTTTTCTACATCAGTCATGGGCTTTATAGCCTTTACAAAACTTTTAAGATCCTGAAAAGATGGATCGAATATGCTAAAAATAGTTAATTAAAAACAACTTTCTAAAAAATATGACAGCATCCTACATTCAAAAGCAACTGACATCTTGATAAGGCACCTATATTCGACTGTTGTAATGAGCCTCCGGATGCTGAAGAGTGAGGTTGAAAGCACTGCCTGAAGAACCCGTAGGTTGTCTTTTTCCCAAAATAGACAGGAATATTCCTCTTTTCACCTCGCTAGCGCCCTTCAGTATGGAAACAAAAATTGATCATGATGCCTTTAAGTGTTTATCTATCATTAAGAAAATTCCCTTGAGGTGCTTGGATCAGCAAAAGTCATGTTTGGTGCCCAAAGACAACCTTCTGCATATTCTGCATTTTCGGTAGCTAGAAAGCTGGGATCAAAATTTATACGCTACTGAAAACCCTGCTTTCGATGGTTAATGAATCGATTTAAAATTTCGCTTAAATCATCGAGTCACCTTTAGATGTTTGAAGCTCTTCTCTCCTTTCGTTAACTAGGAGAGTCCTGTCCTCATGTTGTAAACCGCCGAAACTAGATTTTGGCAGCTAATGAACAATTTCCATGTTCTCCTAAACCGCCGGAAAGCTATGTTTGGTCCAGCTTGCAAAACTTTGGACAAAATTGTGTTTTCTGACCTCTGCTACTTATCTTCTTGCTACTTGGATTTCTCTTCATCCTGGGCCAAAGCTGGAGTGTCAGCAAAGCTGACTGCTGCTGCTGCTAAGGTGTCAAGATCTGAGTGCACCTTAGGCTAGGGTTTCTGAGTTGTTTCCTCACTTCCCAAATGCTCGACCTTCCTACTCAGCCTGATATTTTCTCTTGTCAACCTTATATTTCTTCCTCTCATCTTACTATGTTTTTTGGTCAACCCTTGAAAAGAAACATACAATTCATTATGCCTTTCAGTCATCCTTTCATTTTTCTTCTTGATCACCCTTTGGAGTATTTCGAGTTCATACACCTGCCTGAGAAGTTGATTAATTTTCTATGATGAAGAAATTTTTGTCTTATTGGTTAATACCGCAGCCACCTGCTGATCTTGTTCTCCACAGGTGTAGGGGAAGGAAAATCTACATATGGAACCTTTTGTTCTTCAGGTAGAGATGCTTCCTGAAGCTCTTGTTCTATCACAACTTCCTTATGATCTGCTCCCGTTTCCTGTAGTTCGTCGTCTTCAAAATCTATGTAAGGGAGGTTTAAAAGGTTCGCATTCTTTGAAGAAGTCTCTCCTTCCTTTCTGAAAACTAGCTTTTTCCCAATCCTCTTAGGCTCAAAAGAAGGGGGAATTTGGATGGTTGGAAATGAAGAGACAGCTCGCCTTTTTCTCTTTTGACTTCGGGGGTGGATGGCTTTTTAGACGAAGGGTTGTCCTTGTCTTCAGGTCGCAATTCTGTTTCAAATTAGTTCCAAAAAAGGAAAGAAACACACTCCTTATTCTTTCTTTACAGATGCTCTAATACAAAGATTTTAATTAGGCCATGGTGGGATAACCTACTCTGAACCTTGCTTGGCTTTGCCTGGACCTGGTGAGCCATCTTTGTTAGTTTTTATGAAGATAGAAGGGTAGATTTAGAGGGCTTCTGCCAGTGAAATGGTCCAACAGTTTGAAATGATAGACCAACACTCTGGAATATCTACCCTAGCATGTAAAATAGACTAAGATGGCCTTTAATAAGTGCTGCTAATTTTCCTCAAAGAAAGACATAGGGACATCTTTGTTCCAGGTGATTGTCTGGTGTGTAGGTTTTAGATATGATCTAAACTCGACCTTCTGGGTGGTGGTGGTTTTGAACCATCTTTCTCTTGTCCCTAGAATCTTTGTGGCTGCTTCTATGAAGGTTTCATCCACCTGGATTTCTTCTGTCCCAATTTGTGCTTTCCTTCCATCAAATGATAATGCAAAGGCCTCTGCAATTTGCTGATGGGAGCCTTGGAGCTTTAGATAGTAGCTATAGCATCCCACATTTTTGAAGAATTGATAGACTTCAAGATGAAACTCAAGGTAGCTGACGTCATTTAGCTCCTTCCTAAGCACAGCTCCTCCCTTCTTCATCTGTAAGACCCTTGTCGACACCTACAGTTCAAAAAATCCGATCCTTAGGGGAAAAACGATTCAGAATCGGGAAAGAAGCAGCTCATCGACAGGTAAGAATGAAGGATGAGGTATGACTTAGTTCAGGGCCCTGACTTCGAGAGATGGAACTGAAAGCCAATCATGGGGATTTACATGACTTGTGAATCTTTCCCGTTTACCCAGGAGTGATCATCATTTGTAGCTGGTTTTAAAACGAAAGGATCGTGTCTTCGTTGGCGGTGCCCCTTTTCGACCGTTAATCAATGATGAAATCCCTTTAATTCATGACTAAACCCTTGATTAGACGTTTCCACCGTTCGGCACCGACTCAATTTCGGTAGCCGATGATTTTTCTTTTAACACCGTAAGCTGTCGAAAAAATGTTCACAAACACCTCTGCTTTAGGTGGTTGTGGACGATCCTACCTTTTGATTGTAAGCTGTGAAAAGTATCTGCCTTTCGGTGGCTAATGAACACCGTCGTATCAACCCAAGCCACCGAAAACTGTCCCATGAATCACGAAGATGCCTCTGCTTTCGACAGTTGTAGAAGGTTTTATTCTTGAACTGCAAAATGCGAAAAGTATCTTGCTTTCGGTAGCTAATGAACACCATCATATTCACCCAAGCCAGCGAAAAATTCCCCATGAACGATGATATATGTCTTCCTTTTCGGTAGTTGGAGAGTTTCGTCTTTCATGTAGTAAGCTGCCGAAAGTGGGGTTTTCAGTAGCTAATGAACCATCGTCAGGTCCGCCTAAGCTACCGAAACCTAAAAATTCTTTTCAAAGAAGAGCAACCTCAAATGTTATTTCAAGCTTCATTACATACTCCAAACTTATGACATTGAACCTCAAATGCATAAAAAAAAATAAAAAGACAAAACTCCTATCACCTAAACAAGCAACTAGTCTATTTTTATTTGGGGAGATAACAGAGTGAGAGGTAGAGAGAGATAGAGAGATGGGATATGGGAGAGATAGAGAGAAAGAGATCATGGGGTTAGGGGGGAGCAGTAGCATCCTAGGTCATACTTGCAAGGGTCGCGCCCAGTGCAACGCCACACAAGATTGTAAATGTAAACATGCTTATAGGGTGAAAGAAGAGGATTGATACCTATATGAACGTTTCATAACTCAAGAGCTATGATATGGCAATGAAATTATTTGGGCCCTGGGCCCTAAATCATTTGGATATCGGTGTTTTTCACACCAAAGATGACCCATATGGCCTCAAACATGGTCGAGTAAGGAAATAATATAAAAAAAAAACCCTCTCATAAGTCCAACTTTAAAAAAAATTGTAAGGGTCCCCTGGATTATCCTTGGCGGGGTGTTGTGGTAACAATAGTGGGATAGATGAGCCATAAGTAGGTTTTGTAAACTGAAACAAGGACTTTAATCCCTAAATGACCCTCTCAACCTCAAGTTCCATGAACAAAACATAAAAGCCACAACGGGAGCCCTCTATAAGGTGTCTTTGGAATCAAAGATGAA
>BSBM01000007.1:29892500-29920000 GCA_027924585.1 Larix kaempferi
TTTATTTTAATTTATTAATTTATAAGATTAACATATTAATTAATCTAATAAAGTTTAAGGAAAAAAAAATTACACCCCATATCTCAAGAGATTACTGCAGGTATTGAGTGATTACACTTTTTTTTCATAACTGTATAATTGCTAGGTATTGAGTGATTACACATTTTTTTCATAACTGTATAATTGCTAAAAGGTAGGTATGGAAGTATTTGGTTCCTTTACATAAGAAAACCTTAACCATCCTCCATAATAACTATTGAGAACCATCTCAACAATCAGAACTCGATACATGGGTCGAATTCCTCCTTGGAGCAAAACCCTAACTGTAAAACATATATATAAAAACAATTTTTAATTAAAATACTTAAAATGCTGACGAATATAATTACAAAAGTGCGCCCCTCCAACCGAAACCATAGCTATTACGTACATCTTAAAATTTAATATAAACAATGCTATACTTTAGGGGCCATCTTAGGTGGAGCAACAACCTCCATTTCATTTGCGAGCTTGTAAAATATATGAATCCATCACTTACCTCATAGCTATCAATAGTAATACTATTGTAATTGTAGTGTATTTATAACAAGATAATTTTATTATATATATATATATATATATATATATGATGCATATTGTATAATAATTTCAAAGTAATATATTTTTCATCAAATTATATTTTCTTTGCCTAGGTAGGAATAGATAGATAATAGTTTTTTTTTTATTTTAGGATTTTATGATTTTTTCCATGCATCATTTTAAGAGACTAGGATATAATGATATCCATAGGAATTACTTAGTATTATATAAAAGTACTTAGTAATAATTAGTCTAATGCTAAAAGTAAGGTTATAGGAATTTGTTATTGCCTTAAGGTGGATAGTAGTTTCTTCGACATCCCTATTTAAGATTAACTGTTAACAACACTTATAAACTTAAGTGATCCTCTAGCAAACATCACAATTCACTTCTTTTTAAGTGCCTGCGAAACCATGATGACACCCATCATCAAACTTATGGACTACCAGCTATTAAGCCTCTCCCCCTAGTGGATTCGTTCCCCCATCATTTAGTTGCATCAAGCCTTCAGTCTCCTAAGCCTACACATTCATAATACAAAGTTTACTAACGGGGCCTTGGCCTGGAGCTCCTCACCATGAACTGCTTCAAAGTGCATTTTACATTTGTCTTTTGGTTACAATATAGTAGTGTTAAAAGTGGATATTACACCAGTGTTGAATAAAATATAGATCATACAATAGGAGGTAGATATCTACATACCCTATAGTTTTAGTGAGTGAAAATTGGACTAAGGACTACTGAGAAAATTTCCTCCTAAGGAATACTATGGAGAGAGAAACTCAGAGTATAGGAAATATAAAATTATGCATTTTTAACAATTGTGATACATCCTAATTATCATTCAATAAAGAAATTTTAGGAGAGATAATGAAAAATGTAATAACAAGGGAAAGCTGCTTTGCAGCATATTCCCTACCAAAAACTGTGAATCAAAATAGAAAGAACAAAGCTAATAAAAAGCCAATAGAAGTTCGAAAAGAGAAGAACGAGACTTAGTAGTCCGTGATATAAATTTTAAGCCTCATAAATAGTATAGGCTACTTAAATATTAAACCTTTGAAATGAGATTGTTCACATAAATTTTAGCTTCCATTAGAATGAACACGTACTCCTTAACCTCGACAAATTACAAGTAAGAGTGATTGCACTCTTAATTTATAAACCTCAGATGCATCGGGCCTTAAATCATTAACCCTGTCTTGGTGCCATAGTTTTTAACCCACCGATATCTATTGAGACTTGCTAATTTTGTTGTTACCTCTTTGTTTTCCCTATTTTGTTAGTGGATGCATGTGGAGTGCATAGAAATAAGAAAAGAAACCCAAAAAAATATCGAAATGCATAGAAAGCATGAAATTTTTTTGTTAAACATGGATGAAAATAGTGAGAAAAAACCCAAAAAGCTGTGTTTAAAAGAGCAAAATGAAATGGTGAGAACGAGATCCTCTGCGTTTAACAAATCCTTTGAATGAAATCATGCTTTAAGCTAATAATTATCATGAGATTACGAACTATGGCAGCAGTGGTAGTGAGCACGATCCTGATTCTGTTTGCCTTCTCATATGATCTTGATTTTGTTTGCCTTGTTGATATGGTCTGTGGTTTCATGGGAGAAGAAGACCTTAATATAGCTTGATAGTTAAGGCAAGAGATCAACCAACTAGTTTATTGTAATGGTTGCAGCCTTGACCTTTGAATTTAAATTTGATGCCATTATTTTCAAAGGAAATCAATCATAGATTTTACAAAGAATAATACGAGGTGACTTGGGATTTTGTATGTTTCCAATGAATGCAAAATAGAGTGTCCACATTATCCTTCAAAATTTGTCAGGCCAACGAGGAAGAGGGTTTAAAGAAAGTAGATCATAGATATAATAATATCGCCAAGAGAAAAGGAGATATGCCAGCTTGTTAAAGAAGCAACATTTATATAAAGTCAACTTAGATTTTGATAAAAGACTGCCACATTGTTGAGGTTTGATAGTCTCAGCAAATGAAGATAAATATGCATAAGATTACATTGGTCTTCCAAATCAACATCGTGTCTTCAGATCGATAAAGAAGTAGTGCCTGCCTTAAAATCTGCCACGTATTGTCAAAGATGTCACAAAAACTACTGCAGATAAAGTGCCATGGAGTATCTATTGATCGTATCACCAAATAGCTGAAGAAGATCATTAAAAGTTGTAGTAAAGATGAGGACCTGTAGGCAACTCGCGATCTACCAATGGCAGTCACGCCAAATATTTGGTCGTCTTCTCAACCTCCGTGTCTCCTCCTACAGCCTTCAAGTAATACTTGGAAATAGAACATTGTGTGGGCTGTTAAAGACTAATGTTCGGTTTAAAAATTTTGAGATGTTAATATACTGTGCAAGAATTACCAGAGAAAGGTAGTGGTAGTAGGTGAGTAGCATCAGTAATCCAAAACTTTAAGGACAATCCATTCTATTGCAACAACTTCTTGTCGCTTAGATACGTTATTTGCTACTGCAAATGTTTCCTGCTTGATACTAGAACCGAAATGCTCGAATTAATATATGTTTCATTTTCTAAGAAGTTTGACACGATTACAAATTTAAAAAGCATTTTAATATCGAAAATAGAACTTGAAAGAAATAATCTTTTGAAATTTATACCAATTCGTAGGTTGATTCTCTTCAATTCGGATTGCAAGTGTCATGCAGGCGATACCCAGGACTTGTATATGAGTATCGTTTGTAAAAGTCCCTTTAGACAAGAATCTGTCCAGTAAATTTGTGGTTAATAAGTCTTTGCCAATGAAGATGATACGAGGCTATGTATTGTGCCACAACATAAGTTACGAATTAATTATTGAAACATCCAAGGACTTTTTCAAAATTCCAATTCAATTTAAATTGTGCAAAATTCTTGCCTACATCATCCAATTAACCATAAGAAGACGTTGTTTTCCTATGGTGTCAGTCAACTGAGTATCAATACATTCCAACATATGACTTTGGAACGGATGTTTCTTACGCTCTCTTGCTTTAAATTTCTGAAATGTATCCCCATTTTTATCCTCAGTGCACGTTTAGCAAGTCATACAGATCAGTAGAAGAAACAAAAGCATTATGAATTGAAATTTCAAAAGTATTGGCTTTTCACATCTTGTTTCATTGCCAACGCATTACAAATCTCCTTTAAATAATATTAATTTAATCTTCCCCAAAGATGAATATGACACTGGCAAAAGATCAATAAACAACTTGATTTGCTAGTTAATATTTTAATTTACTCTAACAAAAAACAGAAATTGTCTCTGCAGTAAATGAAAATAAAACCTAATGATCAATTATTTAAGCTTTACCATAAGATCATGTAATGTTGGATCTCAAACCACGCGTATTCTATCTTAGAAGATTCACAACAACCCAATCACTATAATTGTGACATTAACCCAATATTCCAACAAGCCAAACCACAAATCCAAGGCCGGGACCTAGAGGTAAAGGAAGTTGGCGAAGGGGCCTCGCCAATACAAATGTTGAGATCCACATCCAATATTCCACCAATATGAAGAAAGAGTGACTTTAAGAGTCCTCTATAATCTTGAAATGAAGTAAACAGCTACCAGAGACAAAACCATATAAAAAACGCTGCAACAAGTAACGCGATCTGTTCATATGCCCAATTTTCTGCAACTTCTCTCGGACAAGCTTTGGTGCATTGTGGTTGCTCTTTCAAAAAATAAAAAATAAAGAATAAAGAAAGAAAAAAATAGTTAGTATCTAAACCAAATGTTGGTTCATTCATTTTTTTTTTAAATTACTGAAATATGAATAGATAAAGATGCACCACATACACCTAAGATTAATATAATGGACACACGAAGAGAAACGCACAATGTGGTGGAACTCAACGAAGGAGAAAATCTAATGAAGTGTCTAGGATGATGAATTAATATGGTCATTCTTATCTCTTTTATAAGCGACTTCTCCCTTTTTTAAGTGAATAGACAAGGTTATAAAGCATTAACAAATGTTTTTCAAATTTTTAAAATTTAATCTTGCATTTTCATTTTTTCAAATTAAAAATTTGATGTTTTCTAAATTATTCTTTTATAAGTGACTTTTCCCTTTTGTAAGTGAGTAGACAAGGTTATAAAGCATTAACAAATGTTTTTCAAATTTTTAAAATTTAATGATGCATTTTCATGTTTTCAAATTATAAATTTGATGTTTTTTAAATTATTTGAAATTTATTGTCTTTTATTTTTAAAAATATTGATTTTCATTTAATAATGTATATTCTAAATTAGCTTCATATACTGTATATTTAAATTATATTTAAATTTATTTTTTACATTTTTTTAAATTTACTTCAATTCAATTCATTAGTGATAGATTTTATCAAGTAACAAAATATATATGTGTAATGTTCTATCAAATAATTAATACATCTTAATAACAAGAAAAATAATAATTTTTATATCTTTTATAAATTAAATAGATTTTTGATGAAAGTAATAATATTATTTTTTATGAAAATAATTATTGACATAAAAATGAAAATCAAAAAGTAAAAGAAATAATAAAATAAACAACGATTATATATATATATATATATAAACATTTTTTCTTAAAATAAAATCACAAAATCCAAAACATTACAAATATAAATCATCAATATGATAAGGGAAATGAACAAACCTTTTCACATAAGAAAACGGCCTTTACGTTGCAAGGATTTTAATTATTTTTAATTTGATACCTAAATTAAGTAAAGTTATGGTAAAATCATAAAAAAATTCCTTAACTATATCTAATCTAGCATTTTCCATTTCTATACATTTTCTCTCCATTACTATTACATTTTAGTGTATCTATTCTAGCATTTTCTATTTCTATACATTTTCTCTCGATTACTGATTATTTTTTAGTTTGTCATATTCCCCTTGATAACACTGTTTGAATACCACTATTTGGTATTAGAACAGTAAAACCTTGGATTTCTCTTTCCTTACTCCCACTCAATGATATACGGCTATCGTTTTCGTAATGTTAAGAGTTGTAATCTCATGTGTCTTGTTGGTTAAGTTAGTTGAGTTAGTTGTTGACTAGGACATTATATAACTATCCCATGATATTCACTAGCCCATAGTATTAGCCGGTGGTTTTGGTCTTGTGCAAAACTATATATACCTCAGTTTAATAATGAGAAGGAAATCAATATGCCCTTTGTGTTTTCCACTCTTTTTCTGTGTCTTTGCAAACTTTAACATGGTATCAGAGCTGACGGCCTGATCCATAAACTATTGTTTTTTGGGTAAGCCTCTTCAGAAGTTGGAGAGCACACACACTACTGAAGTTGTAGTAGAGGACGGAGACAGAACACTAGGGTCACAACATTTTTTGTTTTTTCTTCATGGCACTGGCACACCCAGCTGCATCGACACTTGCGCCATGATCTGGCATAGTCACAACCACAAAAACCCCACTGAGGAGACCATAGTTCACCCTGTCTGAAGGAGAAGTGTGACACCCTCTAAAACCTGGCTCACCTTGTTTAAAGGAGAAGTGTGCCACTAGATCACCTTGGCAGAAAATGAAGTGTGCCACTTGCTCACCTCGGCAGAAGGAAAATTGTGCCAACCTTCCTTCACTCTGTAAAATTTTGTCCAACGCACCCCGGAGTTGCATTGTGTCAGCTAGCATGTTGTGCCATTTAGTTTAAAAGTTTTCATAAGTCATGACAAGTCTGAACATGAATCCGATCTGTGGTCCAATGCTGAATGACAACAATTATGAATTTTGGTCTATCAAGATGCAGACTTTTCTACAGCTCAACAAGTGTTCGGATATGGTTGAACGAGAGTTCACGGAACTGGCGGCAGCTACTCTCTCTACAATGACTAATGCCAATAAGAAGGCCCTCAATGAAAGCAGAGATAGAAATCTCACTGCGAAGTAGTTGATCCAAAGTTCCATCGAGGAGTCCATTTTTTCGCAGATCCCTGGAGCTATGACCGCACATCAGGCATGGAATCTCCTCCAATTTGCATACAAAGGTACAGAGAGAGTCAAAATAGTAAGACTCCAAACCCTTCGACTCTAGTTTGAAAGTATTAAGATGAAGGAAACTGAGACTGTCGATCAGCTCATGACTAGGGTTTTGAGGATTGTCATGCAATTCCAAACCTATGGTGAAGCCCTAGAGCAGAAGGCTATTGTTGATAAGGTACTTAGATTCCTCGATAATAAATTCCCTATGGTAGTTACTACCATAAAATAATCTAAGGATATGTCGAAGTTTAACCTAGAAGAGTTAACATGGTCCCTTTTTTCTCACGAAGCTAGACTTAGTCAGGAAGTAGAGTCTCTGTCACATGCATTCAGCACTCAGACTTCTTTTAATAGAGGTTGAGGTAGAGGAGGCATAGGATGAGGCAGAAGAGCAAGGATTTATAATTCCATAGAGGATAGACTTGCTCATGAACACACACATCATTGTGAGCACATCCATAACCCTCAGAACCAAAGAGGATGAGGAGGCAAGAGATGGACTAACAGGTCCAATGTCGAGTGTAAATACTGCAAGAAATATGGCCACTATGAATGTGACTGTAAAAAGAAGCAGATCAGAACAGTGGCAAACGAAATGTCTCCAATGTTGAAGAACATTCATCAGAAGTTATGTTTCTTTCATACCAACAGACTGAAGAAGAACATCAATAAGATGTATGGTTGCTAGACAATGTCTGCAACAATCGTATGACAGGTAACAAATCATTATTCTCTGATTTAGATCCATCTATTAATTCAAAGATCAAACAGGTTGATCACTATCTTGTTCCTGCTCAAGGAAAAGGTATTGTGCCTATACTTACAAAGCAAAATGAAAAGAAGTACATAAATGATGTATTCTATGTTCCAAATCTCAAGGTCAATCTGATGAGTGTGGGTCAACTGATTCAGAATAAGTATGATGTTAGGTTCATTGATTTCTATTGTGCTATATATGATAAAACCCCTAGTAGAAGACTCTTAACCAAAGTTGAAATGACCAAGAATAGAATCTTCCCACTCAGTCTGAGAAGTGCTATCCTGTCACAGTCATATGCTCATATTGTCTCCAGTCAAGACAAAACCTAGTTGTGGCATTGTAAGTATGGTCATCTACCCTTCCAAAGACTCTCTCATCTGCAAAATTAATCCATGGTCAAATGATTACCAGTCATGAATGAACAGTCAAGTTCTTGTGAAGGCTGTATTTTAGGGAAACACCAAAGGGACACCTTCCCCACTTCCACATCTAGATCCAAGGAACACCTTGAACTAGTTCACATAGACCTATGTGGACCCATGCAAACCCAGTCTATAGGAGGTATTCTATATTTCCTAACATTTATTGATGATTATAGCAGGAAAGTATGGATCTTCTTTCTCATAAATAAGTCAGATTCCTTCTCCAAATTCAAAGAGTTCAAAGCATTGACTGAAAAGCAGTCAAGTAAACCAATTAGAATACTTAGGTTAGATGGTGGAGGTGAGTATGTCTCTCATGACTTTGCAGAGTTCTGTAACCAGCATGAAATCCAGCACCAGTACACCACTAGATACACTCCACAACAGAATGGAATTGCAGAACAGAAGAATTGGACCAACATGAATATGGCATGAAGTATGTTGTCATACAAGAAGTTATCAGATCAATGTTCGGTAGAAGTTGTTGCATGTTCAGTATATCTACTGAATAGGTCTCCCACAGTAATTGTCAAAAGACAAGATACCTGAAGAAGCATGGAGTGGCACTCAAATTAGTGTCTTACATCTCAGTATATTTCGATGTGATGCATTCGCACACATACCTGATGAGTTAAGGAAGAAGTTAGACAAGAGGAGTGAAGGGTGTATTTTCGTAGGCTATAGTAAACAAAAAAAAGCCTATAAACTATATAATCCTGTCACCAAGAAAGTAGTGGTGAGCAAATATGTCAAATTGATTGAAGATAAATGCTGGAGTGATATAGTAAACATTCAACAGGCAGACAATCCAGTACCACCAGAACCACTCAGAATTCCCAGACTTGAGATAAATCATCAATAGCAACAACAAGAAGGGACACTAGAAGATAGTCCACCATAGAACTAGAGAACCAGAAGCTTAAGGGATTTATATGAACAAACTTTTGCCATTGATGAGCAGCTACAGTATGCTCTATTTTCATGTTATCCAACATGTTTTGAAGAAGCAGGAAAAGATCCACAGTGGATCCAAGCAATGAATGAAGAGATTGATTCTATTGAGAGGAATCAAAATTTTGATATAGTTGATCTCCCATCAAATAAAAGATGTATTGGTGTAAAATGGCTCTATAAGACCAAGTTGAATGAAAAATTAGAGATAGAAAAGTACAAAGCAAGGCTTGTCGCAAGAGGTCTTTCTCAACAATATGGTGTAAACTATGATGAAACCTTTGCTCCAGTAGCAAGGATGGACACCATCAGAGCTGTACTTGCAATAGAAACTCAATACAAGTGGCATGTAGTCAACCTGCTCTCCGTACTAGTGGTCATCGGCACTCCCACTGGTCAGCTCCCTCGAGTCGATCAACTTCAACTGATCTGCCTAGGTCCCGATGCTCCTGCATCAGACTCCCCAGGTGAAAAAGAATTTGACTACTCCGTTAGTCTCCTCAACTCCTCTTCGGAAATCCACGTCGCTTTCTGCAACTCATCATTTGTCCATCGCACCAAGTATTCCTTCATGTGCGATCTACGGGTACGCCCTACTTCGCATTCATCAATTACTTCTGCGATCCCTTATTTATGTTGCTCTGGAATATGTCTTGTCCAGTCGATACTTGTTCCTTCCTCCTTGCTGTTGCTTGACCCTTGTTCAAATTTGTACAGGTCCGAGACGATGAACGTTGCTGAAATGTTCAAGTTTTCTGGCAATTCCAACACATACTCATTGTACGAAATCTTCTTTAGAATCCTGCATGGTCCTATCTTCTTCAGCTTCAACTTGTTGTATGTTCCTGTCAAAAATCACTCCTTCGGCAAATAGGAATAGACTAAGTCCCCTTCTTGGAATGACAGTAGCCTCTTTCTCTGGTCAGCTCTCAATTTGTATCCCGCGTTACTCTTTTCGATGTGCTTTCGCACATTTTCATGAACTTCATGCATATGCTCTGCGAATGATTCTACATCTGCACTCTTCATAGTTTTTGTCAGCAATTTGACCAAATCTGCCACTACATGTGGACTCCTCCCTTGAACAATCTGGAATGGGCTCGATCTTGTCGATAGATCATAGAATTGTTATATGCAAACTCTTCTTGTTCGAGCACATTTTCCCACTACTTGGGTCTGTCGAATGCTAAACATCTCAGAAGGTTTCCCAAACTTCTGTTTACAACCTCGGTTTGTCCTTCCGTCTGCGGGTGATGTGTCGAGCTAAACTCTAACTTCGTGTTGATTTTCTTCCATAGGGTTCTCTAGAAATGCCCCATGAATTTCGTATCCCGATCTAACGTGATACTCTTTGGCAACCCATGTAGCCTGACTATTTCCTTAAAGAATAGCACAACGATCCCTGTGGCATCACTTGTTTTCTTACATGGTATGAAATGTGCCATCTTCAAAAATCTGTCGACTACAACAAATATTGAGTCGCTCCCCTGCTGAGTCCTTGGTAATCCTAACACAAAATCCATTCTAAGATGCTCCCACAGGTTCTCTTGTATTGGCAATGGTGTATACAACCCAGTGTTTTGAATCCTTCCTTTTTCCAACTCGAAAATTTGACATTTTCCAACCCATCTTCCGACATTTGTCGACATCCTTGGCCAAAAATACTTCTAGTCAACCAATGCTTTGGTCTTGTTGATCCCAAAGTGCCCTGCTAACCTGCCATTATGAAATTCTCAGATTAGATTCTCTCTCACTGATCCTCTAGGAATACACAGCTGACTTCCCCTGAATAGGTAACCTCCTTGAATGAAATAACTCAAATATGGAGTTCTGTCAATGCTCCAAACCTCACGACAAGCTTTCCATGCTTTCGAAAAATCTTCATCGGTCTCATACTCTGTCTTTATCGACTCTATCCATGTTGACTGAACAGTTGTCGTGCCGACATCGCAACTCTCCTGCTCAATGCGTCGGCAACTTTGTTCGACTTGCCCGACCTATGTCGCAACACGAATGTATGTCTTTGGAGTAGCTCCACCCACTTCATGTGTCTCTGATCCAACTTCAACTGAGTATTTAGATACATCAGTGCTTGGCGATCTGTGTATAACACAAATTCCTGAGGCAACACATAATCCCTCCAATTCTTCAATGCTTGTATGATAGCATAAAATTCTTGGTCATATACTGAATATTTCCACTTCGCTCCATTCAGTTTTTCACTGAAGAATGCAATTGGTCGGCCTTCCTGGCTCAACACTGCTCCAATTGTTGTTCCACTCGCATCACAATCGACCTGGAAAACTTTGTTAAAGTCTGGGACTGCCAACACTGGGCTCTCAGTGACCTTTTTCTTCAAATTGTCAAAAGCTTCCTTGGCCTTATCCATCCACTTGAACTTGCCCTTCATCATGCATTCTATCAATGGTGCACAAGTTCGACTAAATCCTCGAATGAACTTCCGGTAGAAACTAGCAAGTCCATGGAAACTTCTCATTGCAGTCGCACTTGTCGGTTTCGACCAATCTACTAATGCCTTCACCTTCTTGGGGTCCATCTTCAACCCTTTACCTAAAATTACAAATCCCAAGTACACCAATTCCTTCTTCATGAAGAAACACTTTTGCAGGTTGAGCATCGACTTCTCTTCCTGCAATTTTTGTAACACTTGTTGAACGTGCTCCAAATGTTCTGACTTGGTCCGACTGAAAATCAGAATGTCGTCTAAATAGACTACGAAAAACTTTCCTAAGAAAGGTTTCAGCATTTCATTCATCAATCTCATGAATGTACTGGGTGCATTAGTCAATCCGAACAGCATGACTAACAACTCATATAACCCTTCTCTTGTTTTGAATGCTGTCTTCCATTCATCTCCTTCTCTGACCCTAATTTGGTGATACCCACTCTTTAGGTCTAATTTCGTGAAGTATGTTGCTCCACTCAGGAAATCCATCAAGTCATCCATCCTTGGCAATGGAAATCAATACTTGATCATGATCTTGTTGATGGCTCTGGAATCGGTACACATTCTCCATTCCCTGCTCTTCTTTGGTGTCAATACTGCTGGTACTACACATGGGCTCAAACTTTCTTAGATCAATCCCCTATCCAACAACTCTTGGATTTATCAGTTGAGCTCTTGTCCCTCTGCTAGACTCATCCTATACGGTGCTTTGTTTGGCAGACTCGACCCTGGAATCAAGTCGATATGATGAGATATACTCCTTGTCGGTGGCAATCCCATCGATTTCTCATCAGCCATTATGTCCCGAAACTCTTCGAGCAGCTCCACAACTTCAACCAGAATGTCCTCCTCATTGGTCGTTCCTTCAACATATGGTCCTTTTGGAATGATTGCAAAACATCCCGAATTTTTCTCTTCCTCTGTGAAGAATTCCTTGGCAGTGCTCATCAACACTCGCATCAAAATATGTCATCTCCAACATATCAAATACAACTCGTCATTCTGTTCAGCAAATTTGATTGCCCTAAGTCATCAAATATTGATCAAACTGTATATCATCAGCATTGTCCAGAATATTACAATTCTGTCCATGATCACTATCATACACATATCAGCATTATCAAATCATCAATTTTCTGTCTCGACTTCATCATTCTGTTCATCAAAATATTTCACCTAAGCCGTGGAGTGAGGGGTACTACCCCAATACGCAAGCCGTCAGACAACATTGATGGCTGAGTGAAACACCTGAACTGTTAGGAAGCCATATATACCTGGGGTCCATATCTATTTTTAGTTGAACTGTTGCCGATCACTTCCGCTCCAGATCCAACCATTTCAGATCTATTCTGAAAGTCGTTCCAGATCCAGTTGACGTTTCAGATCCAGCCGCTTCAGATCTATTCTGAAAGTCATTCTAGATTCAGTTGCCGTTTCAGATCCAGCCATTTTTGATCCCTTCCGCGCCATTGCAGATCCATCCGTTGCGGATCCCTTCTGCGCCGCTGTTGCCGATCCATTTCTGAAAAAAAATAAAAAAAAATAAAATAAAATAAAATAAAAAATAAATAAAAAATAAAAATAAAAAATAAAAAATAAATAAAAATAAAAATAAAAAATAAAATAAATAAAATAAATTTCGGCCATATATTCCTTGTTTCAACTCTGTTTTCTCTGAAACTTCACTGACATCCCTACAATCCCATTTTGCATATTTCATTCCTGAAGACCCTATCCCAAATTCCACTTCCCAAGACCAGAAATCCCACATTTGTCTATTTTTAGGGTTTGCCATAACTTCTTCAATTTTCACCCGATTGCCTTCAAATTTTATCATAGAGTTCCCGCTTCTAAAATCCCCATTTTTTGCTTCCCTGTCCCTCGGAAAGTGCCAAAAACCTAGTCAAACCCCAATTACCCCTCTGAGTTTTTCCCAAATCCAAATTTCCCCTTACTAAATAAGCTTGTGTTTGTGTTTTTCTATCCATCCCCCCCCCCCCCACACAAAATAAATAAATAAATAAAATTACTAGTTATGGTTGTCACTCGCACAGGAGCAAACACCGTGGAGGAAGCACTTGCAGCCATCCAAACCAAACTCCAAGATCTGGATGAAAAATTTCTCAGCCTCCATCTTCAGCATTCAGCCATGAACAATAATCGACAACCAGAATCTTTTGCAGCCACTGGGTTCTCTTCTTCCAGTAATTTTCATGGGCCGAAGCTTGAGTTTCCTCATTTCAATGGTACTGATCCGACTGGATGGATATACTGAGCAGAACAATATTTCAGTCTACATAATACTTTTGATGTTCAGAAAGTTCCACTTGCATCCTTTCATTTGGAACGGGAAGCCATTCAATGGTACCGTTGGTACATCAAAGCTCATCCTGAGCCAAACTGGATAGATTTTTGCCAACTCCTTTTGCCACGATTTGGTCCTAGTGCTTTTGACGACTTCACAAGAGCACTCACTAAACTTCACCAAACTGGCACAGTGAGAGAGTATCAGATGGAATTTGAGAAACTAGCCAATCACACAGAAGGATTGTCTGATGAATTCTACATGAGTTGTTTTATCAGTGGTCTCAAGGATGAAATTTGCTCAGAGGTCAAAATGTTTTGTCCCAACACAATGATGGAAGTCCTAGGGTTGGCTAAGTTGGCCGAGGACAAGATCGCAGCTCAACAACGCTCCAAACCCACCTTTGTTCCCTTCAGAAATATGGGTTCCCAATGGCCTCCCATCACGCCTGCTCCTCAACCAACTCCTATCAAGCAATTGTCTGAAACAGAGTTGCAGGCACGTCGAGAAAAAGGGCTTTGTTATAATTGTGATGAGAAATTCACTCGGGGACATAGATGTGTTCCACAAAAGCTCTATCTCTTGGATGTGGATTCTCCGCCTGCCTCAGAACTTGATGAAGAAGCTCCAGATACAGTAGATGATCAGGTCGACATTCAACACCCGCTTATTGACACCCCATCTCAGGATGACCCACCCGAGATCTCTCTCCATGCTGTAATCGGCATCACCACCCCACAAACAATGCGAGTCAGGGGATACTTCAAGAAGCTCCCTCTTACCATACTCATTGATTCTGGTAGCACTCAACTTTATTGATCCTCGGATTGCCAAATAGGCTTATTGTTTTGTCCATCCTTGCTCCAACTTTGAAGTCATGGTTTCCAATGGCGGCACCTTACCTTACAAGGGGAAGTGTCACAATGTGCGTATCTCTATTGAAGATTATAACCTGCGCTCTCACATGTTTTCCTTGTCCTTAAGCGGATGTGATGTGGTTTTGGGCGTTCAATGGTTACGCACACTTGGCCCCATCTTATGGGATTTTGCTGAACTTTGGATGTAGTTTTCAGTCAATGGGGCACAACACAAATTTATGGGATTACAACTAGGGTCTCTCTACATCATCAGTTCACATCGCCTGGAAAAAATACTTAAGAAGAATTCACATGGTGTCATCGCTCAGCTCCATTCCATTCAGATGCACCCATCAATAGTCTCCACTACTTCCTTGGATAGATATGCAGGTGTCTTTGCTGAACCAATGAGCTTGTTTCCTTCAAGAGACCTTTCCGGTAAGAATTTAGCCACATCTACCTCTCAGTAGGAAATGATGACTATTTTGCATACAGTCCAGAAGTGGCAGCCATCCCTATTGGGAAATTATTTCTACATCAAGACTGATATCCAGAGTCTGGAAACTTTCCTGGAACAACGGGTCTCCTCCCCAACACACCTGAAATGGGTTATCCAACTCATGGGTTATGACTATGCGACCACTTACCAGAAGGGTAAGGACAATATGGTGGAATATGCTCCTCCTCGCACATTTGATGACCCAGTTTCTCTTACAACTATTTCTCTGCTTGTTCCAAATTGGTTGCAATCTGTTCAACGGGGCTATCTCTTCTATGAACTCCATGCTTCTTCATCAGTAGGGAACTCTGGGTTCCTCAAAACGTATGACCAGGAACAATGTAACCTCTTTTGGCAGGGACTCAAAAGGACAATTCAACAGATGGTGTTTGACTATGATACTTTCCATGTCAACAAGGGTGAAATGACCCTCCTTTTAGGACTGCGCAAACCCTTACCCATCCCACCACAGATTTGGACAACTATTTCTATGGATTTCCTAGAAGCGCTCTAGTGGTATAGTACCACATCTCAAAGGACACAATATGAAGCAGTCTTTGTACATGCACCCCTAGTTCTTCTTCCATACACCTTCAGCAACTCCCCAGTTCAGGCAATTGACTCAATTCTTCGAAACCATGATCAGCTTCTTCTCATTCTACAGGACAATTTTCACATGGCAAGATTTCGACTGAAACAACAAGCCGATCAACACCGTTCTGAGTGCACTTTTCAGATCACTGATATGGTTCTTCTTCGTCTACAGCCTTCCATGCAATCCTCCCTGAAACTCCAAAGGCGCCAGTGGCTCGGAATGCAACTCGAGGATGCTACAAGGGACCCACTCCTTCAGATTCTGCATCAATTTCCACATCTAAAGCTTTGAGGACAAAGCTTTTTCTAAGGGAGAGGGGATGTTAGGAACCCATGTCTTTACTTTGTTAGTATATTGTTGTTGGACACATATGCTTTGTAAGTCGTCCCATAGTATTTGTTGATCCATAGTTTATATTATCCCATAGTATTGACCCATAGTATTGGACGCATATGCTTTGTAAGTCGTCCCATAGTATTATATGTCCCATGGTTTTGACTCATAGTATTAGCGCCTAGACTTATCCCATGGTTTGTATTGACACATAGTATTGACCCATGGTATTGGTGACTAGACTTAGTATATAAGTGTGTGTTGAGGCCTATGAAGGCACCGTGAAGTTAATTGTATTGAGCTTGCTCAAAGGAGGTTTCCCCCTCGAAGTGGCCCATGATCAATATAAAAGTGATTATGAGTTCTATTATTTCTGATATCTCATGTATTTGCATTAATTAATTCCTGCATGTTCATCACGTGATCCTGCCAAATCCTGCGAACCCGCACTATCAGGCTTTGGCCGTGCTGTACAGATTCTATCCATGATGTCCCCTATCATGTGCTTCACCAACTCGTAATAACTGTAATAACTTCCTCAGCAACCCTGAATGGATACTAGGTACAGTTCCTTGACTTTCTGTCCTTCCGAACTTGCTACTGCAGTCAGTCACATCTCGACCTTCCTGTCGGTTCTCTCCTTCCTCAATTACACTTGGCTTCACCAAACCCTGACGCATTGTAGTTCGACCACTTGTCGACTACCCGACATCTTAAACCACTCATTGTCTGTCGACCATTTCCTGTCGATTCTTGACCTCTCACGACATTCGTTGTTCCTTCAGTCGGCTGCACCCCAACTATTTCTACCCAACTTGTTGACTTTGACTAGTCAACCTGCTCTCCGTACTAGTGGTCATTGGCACTCCCACTAGTCAGCTCCCTCGAGTCGATCAACTTCAACTGATCTGCCTAGGTCCCGATGCTCCTTCATCAGACTCCCCAGGTGAAAAAGAATTTGACTACTCCGTTAGTCTCCTCAACTCCTCTTCGGAAATCCACGTCGCTTTCTGCTACTCATCATTTGTCCATCGCACCAAGTATTCCTTCATGTGCGATCTACGGGTACGCCCTACTTCGCATTCATCAATTACTTCTGCGATCCCTTATTTATGTTGCTCTGGAATATGTCTTGTCTAGTCGATACTTGTTCCTTCCTCCTTGCTTTTGCTTGACCCTTCTTCAAATTTGTACAGGTCTGAGACGATGAACATTGCTGAAATGTTCAAGTTTTCTGGCAATTCCAACACATACTCATTGTACGAAATCTTCTTTAGAATCCTGCATGGTCCTATCTTCTTCAGCTTCAACTTGTTGTATGTTCCTGTCAAAAATCACTCCTTCGGCAAATAGGAATAGACTAAGTCCCCTTCTTGGAATGACAGTAGCCTCTTTCTCCGGTCAGCTCTCAATTTGTATCCCGCGTTACTCTTTTCGATGTGCTTTCGCACATTTTCATGAACTTCATGCATATGCTCTGCGAATGATTCTACATCTGCACTCTTCATAGTTTTTGTCAGCAATTTGACCAAATCTGCCACTACATGTGGACTCCTCCCTTGAACAATCTGGAATGGGCTCGATCTTGTCGATAGATCATAGAATTGTTATATGCAAACTCTTCTTGTTCGAGCACATTTTCCCACTACTTGGGTCTGTCGAATGCTAAACATCTCAGAAGGTTTCCCAAACTTCTGTTTACAACCTCGGTTTGTCCTTCCGTCTGCGGGTGATGTGTCGAGCTAAACTCTAACTTCGTGTTGATTTTCTTCCATAGGGCTCTCTAGAAATGCCCCATGAATTTCGTATCCCGATCTAACGTGATACTCTTTGGCAACCCATGTAGCCTGACTATTTCCTTAAAGAATAGCACAACGATCCCTGTGGCATCACTTGTTTTCTTACATGGTATGAAATGTGCCATCTTCAAAAATCTGTCGACTACAACAAATATTGAGTCGCTCCCCTGCTGAGTCCTTGGTAATCCTAACACAAAATCCATTCTAAGATGCTCCCACAGGTTCTCTTGTATTGGCAATGGTGTATACAACCCAGTGTTTTCAATCCTTCCTTTTTCCAACTCGAAAATTTGACATTTTCCAACCCATCTTCCGACATTTGTCGACATCCTTGGCCAAAAATACTTCTAGTCAACCAATGCTTTGGTCTTGTTGATCCCAAAGTGCCCTGCTAACCTGCCATTATGAAATTCTTAGATTAGATTCTCTCTCACTGATCCTCTAGGAATACACAGCTGACTTCCCCTGAATAGGTAACCTCCTTGAATGAAATAACTCAAATATGGAGTTCTGTCAATGCTCCAAAGCTCACGACAAGCCTTCCATGCTTTCGAAAAATCTTCATCGGTCTCATACTCTGTCTTTATCGACTCTATCCATGTTGACTGAACAGTTGTCGTGCCGACATCGCAACTCTCCTGCTCAATGCGTCGGCAACTTTGTTCGACTTGCCCGACCTATGTCGCAACACGAATGTATGTCTTTGGAGTAGCTCCACCCACTTCATGTGTCTCTGATCCAACTTCAACTGAGTATTTAGATACATCAGTGCTTGGTGATCTGTGTATAACTCAAATTCCTGAGGCAACACATAATGCCTCCAATTCTTCAATGCTTGTATGATAGCATAAAATTCTTGGTCATATACTGAATATTTCCACTTCGCTCCATTCAGTTTTTCACTGAAGAATGCAATTGGTCGGCCTTCCTGGCTCAACACTGCTCCAATTGTTGTTCCACTCGCATCACAATCGACCTGGAAAACTTTGTTAAAGTCTGGGACTGCCAACACTGGGCTCTCAGTGACCTTTTTCTTCAAATTGTCAAAAGCTTCCTTGGCCTTATCCATCCACTTGAACTTGCCCTTCATCATGCATTCTATCAATGGTGCACAAGTTCGACTAAATCCTCGAATGAACTTCCGGTAGAAACTAGCAAGTCCATGGAAACTTCTCATTGCAGTCGCACTTGTCGGTTCCGACCAATCTACTAATGCCTTCACCTTCTTGGGGTCCATCTTCAACCCTTTACCTAAAATTACAAATCCCAAGTACACCAATTCCTTCTTCACGAAGAAACACTTTTGCAGGTTGAGCATCGACTTCTCTTCCTGCAATTTTTGTAACACTTGTTGAACGTGCTCCAAATGTTCTGACTTGGTCCGACTGAAAATCAGAATGTCGTCTAAATAGACTACGAAAAACTTTCCTAAGAAAGGTTTCAGCATTTCATTCATCAATCTCATGAATGTACTGGGTGCATTAGTCAATCCGAACAGCATGACTAACAACTCATATAACCCTTCTCTTGTTTTGAATGCTGTCTTCCATTCATCTCCTTCTCTGACCCTAATTTGGTGATACCCACTCTTTAGGTCTAATTTCGTGAAGTATGTTGCTCCACTCAGGAAATCCATCAAGTCATCCATCCTTGGCAATGGAAATCGATACTTGATCATTATCTTGTTGATGGCTCTGGAATCGGTACACATTCTCCATTCCCTGCTCTTCTTTGGTGTCAATACTGCTGGTACTACACATGGGCTCAAACTTTCTTAGATCAATCCCCTATCCAACAACTCTTGGATTTATCAGTTGAGCTCTTGTCCCTCTGCTAGACTCATCCTATACGGTGCTTTGTTTGGCAGACTCGACCCTGGAATCAAGTCGATATGATGAGATATACTCCTTGTCGATGGCAATCCCATCGATTTCTCATCAGCCATTATGTCCCGAAACTCTTCGAGCAACTCCACAACTTCAACCAGAATGTCCTCCTCATTGGTCGTTCCTTCAACATATGGTCCTTTTGGAATGATTGCAAAACATCCCGAATTTTTCTCTTCCTCTGTGAAGAATTCCTTGGCAGTGCTCATCAACACTCGCATCAAAATATGTCATCTCCAACATATCAAATACAACTCGTCATTCTGTTCAGCAAATTTGATTGCCCTAAGTCATCAAATCTTGATCAAACTGTATATCATCAGCATTGTCCAGAATATTACAATTCTGTCCATGATCACTATCATACACATATCAGCATTATCAAATCATCAATTTTCTGTCTCGACTTCATCATTCTGTTCATCAAAATATTTCACCTAAGCCGTGGAGTGAGGGGTACTACCCCAATACGCAAGCCGTCAGACAACATTGATGGCTGAGTGAAACACCTGAACTGTTAGGAAGCCATATATACCTGGGGTCCATATCTATTTTTAGTTGAACTGTTGCCGATCACTTCCGCTCCAGATCCAACCATTTCAGATCTATTCTGAAAGTCGTTCCAGATCCAGTTGACGTTTCAGATCCAGCCGCTTCAGATCTATTCTGAAAGTCATTCCAGATTCAGTTGCCGTTTCAGATCCAGCCATTTTTGATCCCTTCCGCGCCATTGCAGATCCATCCGTTGCGGATCCCTTCTGCGCCGCTGTTGCCGATCCATTTCTGAAAAAAAATAAAAAAAAATAAAAAAAATAAAAATAAAAAATAAAAATAAAAATAAAAATAAAAAATAAAAAATAAATAAAAATAAAAATAAAAAATAAAAATAAAAATAAAAATAAAAAATAAAAAATAAATAAAAATAAAAATAAAAAATAAAAAAATAAAATAAATTTCGGCCATATATTCCTTGTTTCAACTCTGTTTTCTCTGAAACTTCACTGACATCCCTACAATCCCATTTTGCATATTTCATTCCTGAAGACCCTATCCCAAATTCCACTTCCCAAGACCAAAAATCCCACATTTGTCTATTTTTAGGGTTTGCCATAACTTCTTCAATTTTCACCCGATTGCCTTCAAATTTTATCATAGAGTTCCCGCTTCTGAAATCCCCATTTTTTGCTTCCCTGTCCCTCGGAAAGTGCCAAAAACCTAGTCAAACCCCAATTACCCCTCTGAGTTTTTCCCAAATCCAAATTTCCCCTTACTAAATAAGCTTGTGTTTGTGTTTTTCTATCCATCCCCCCCCCCCCACACAAAATAAATAAATAAATAAAATTACTAGTTATGGTTGTCACTCGCACAGGAGCAAACACCATGGAGGAAGCACTTGCAGCCATCCAAACCAAACTCCAAGATCGGGATGAAAAATTTCTCAGCCTCCATCTTCAGCATTCAGCCATGAACAATAATCGACAGCCAGAATCTTTTGCAGCCACTGGGTTCTCTTCTTCCAGTAATTTTCATGGGCCGAAGCTTGATTTTCCTCATTTCAATGGTACTGATCCGACTGGATGGATATACTGAGCAGAACAATATTTCAGTCTACATAATACTTTTGATGTTCAGAAAGTTCCACTTGCATCCTTTCATTTGGAACGGGAAGCCATTCAATGGTACCGTTGGTACATCAAAGCTCATCCTGAGCCAAACTGGATAGATTTTTGCCAACTCCTTTTGCCACGATTTGGTCCTAGTGCTTTTGACGACTTCACAAGAGCACTCACTAAACTTCACCAAACTGGCACAGTGAGAGAGTATCAGATGGAATTTGAGAAACTAGCCAATCACACAGAAGGATTGCCTGATGAATTCTACATGAGTTGTTTTATCAGTGGTCTCAAGGATGAAATTCGCTCAGAGGTCAAAATGTTTTGTCCCAACACAATGATGGAAGTCCTAGGGTTGGCTAAGTTGGCCGAGGACAAGATCGCAGCTCAACAACGCTCCAAACCCACCTTTGTTCCCTTCAGAAATATGGGTTCCCAATGGCCTCCCATCACGCCTGCTCCTCAACCAACTCCTATCAAGCAATTGTCTGAAACAGAGTTGCAGGCACGTCGAGAAAAAGGGCTTTGTTATAATTGTGATGAGAAATTCACTCGGGGACATAGATGTGTTCCACAAAAGCTCTATCTCTTGGATGTGGATTCTCCGCCCGCCTCAGAACTTGATGAAGAAGCTCCAGATACAGTAGATGATCAGGTCGACATTCAACACCCGCTTATTGACACCCCATCTCAGGACGACCCACCTGAGATCTCTCTCCATGCTGTAATCGGCATCACCACCCCACAAACAATGCGAGTCAGGGGATACTTCAAGAAGCTCCCTCTTACCATACTCATTGATTCTGGTAGCACTCAACTTTATTGATCCTCGGATTGCCAAATAGGCTTATTGTTTTGTCCATCCTTGCTCCAACTTTGAAGTCATGGTTGCCAATGGGGGCACCTTACCTTACAAGGGGAAGTGTCACAATGTGCGTATCTCTATCGAAGATTATAACCTGCGCTCTCACATGTTTTCCTTGTCCTTAAGCGGATGTGATGTGGTTTTGGGCATTCAATGGTTACGCACACTTAGCCGCATCTTATGGGATTTTGCTGAACTTTGGATGTAGTTTTCAGTCAATGGGGCACAACACAAATTTATGGGATTACAACTAGGGTCTCTCTACGTCATCAGTTCACATCGCCTGGAAACAATACTTAAGAAGAATTCACATGGTGTCATCGCTCAGCTCCATTCCATTCAGATGCACCCATCAATAGTCTCCACTACTTCCTTGGTTAGATATGCAGGTGTCTTTGCTGAACCAATGAGCTTGTTTCCTTCAAGAGACCTTTCCGGTAAGAATTTAGCCACATCTACCTCTCAGTAGGAAATGATGACTATTTTGCATACAGTCCAGAAGTGGCAACCATCCCTATTGGGAAATTATTTCTACATCAAGACTGATCTCCAGAGTCTGGAAACTTTCCTGGAACAACGGGTCTCCTCCCCAACACACCTGAAATGGGTTATCCAACTCATGGGTTATGACTATGCGACCACTTACCAGAAGGGTAAGGACAATATGGTGGAATATGCTCCTCCTCGCACATTTGATGACCCAGTTTCTCTTACAGCTATTTCTCTGCTTGTTCCAAATTGGTTGCAATCTGTTCAACGGGGCTATCTCTTCTATGAACTCCATGCTTCTTCATCAGTAGGGAACTCTGGGTTCCTCAAAACGTATGACCAGGAACAATGTAACCTCTTTTGGCAGGGACTCAAACGGACAATTCAACAGATGGTGTTTGACTATGATACTTTCCAGGTCAACAAGGGTGAAATGACCCTCCTTTTAGGACTGCGCAAACCCTTACCCATCCCACCATAGATTTGGACAACTATTTCTATGGATTTCCTAGAAGCGCTCTAGTGGTATAGTACCACATCTCAAAGGACACCATATGAAGCAGTCTTTGTACATGCACCCCTAGTTCTTCTTCCATACACCTTCAGCAACTCCCCAGTTCAGGCAATTGACTCAATTCTTCGAAACCATGATCAGCTTCTTCTCATTCTGCAGGACAATTTTCACATGGCAAGAATTCGACTGAAACAACAAGCCGATCAACACCGTTCTGAGTGCACTTTTCAGATCACTGATATGGTTCTTCTTCGTCTACAGCCTTCCATGCAATCCTCCCTGAAACTCCAAAGGCGCCAGTGGCTCGGAATGCAACTCGAGGATGCTACAAGGGACCCACTCCTTCAGATTCTGCATCAATTTCCACATCTAAAGCTTTGAGGACAAATATTTTTCTAAGGGAGAGGGGATGTTAGGAACCCATGTCTTTACTTTGTTAGTATATTGTTGTTGGACACATATGCTTTGTAAGTCGTCCCATAGTATTTGTTGATCCATAGTTTATATTATCCCATAGTATTGACCCATAGTATTGGACGCATATGCTTTGTAAGTCGTCCCATAGTATTATATGTCCCATGGTTTTGACTCATAGTATTAGCGCCTAGACTTATCCCATGGTTTGTATTGACACATAGTATTGACCCATGGTATTGGTGACTACACTTAGTATATAAGTGTGTGTTGAGGCCTATGAAGGCACCGTGAAGTTAATTGTATTGAGCTTGCTCAAAGGAGGTTTCCCCCTCGAAGTGGCCCATGATCAATATAAAAGTGATTATGAGTTCTATTATTTCTGATATCTCATGTATTTGCATTAATTAATTCCTGCATGTTCATCACGTGATCCTGCCAAATCCTGCGAACCCGCACTATCAGGCTTTGGCCGTGCTGTACAGATTATATCCATGATGTCCCCTATCATGTGCTTCACCAACTCGTAATAACTGTAATAACTTCCTCAGCAACCCTGAATGGATACTAGGTACAGCTCCTTGACTTTCTGTCCTTCCGAACTTGCTACTGCAGTCAGTCACATCTCGACCTTCCTGTCGGTTCTCTCCTTCCTCAATTACACTTGGCTTCACCAAACCCTGACGCATCGTAGTTCGACCACTTGTCGACTACCCGACATCTTAAACCACTCATTGTCTGGCGACCATTTCCTGTCGATTCTTGACCTCTCACGACATTCGTTGTTCCTTCAGTCGGCTGCACCCCAACTATTTCTACCCAACTTGTTGACTTTGACTAGTCAACCTGCTCTCCGAACTAGTGGTCATCGGCACTCCCACTGGTCAGCTCCCTCGAGTCGATCAACTTCAACTGATCTGCCTAGGTCCCGATGCTCCTGCATCAGACTCCCCAGGTGAAAAAGAATTTGACTACTCCGTTAGTCTCCTCAACTCCTCTTCGGAAATCCACGTCGCTTTCTGCAACTCATCATTTGTCCATCGCACCAAGTATTCCTTCATGTGCGATCTACGGGTACGCCCTACTTCGCATTCATCAATTACTTCTGCGATCCCTTATTTATGTTGCTCTGGAATATGTCTTGTCCAGTCGATACTTGTTCCTTCCTCCTTGCTGTTGCTTGACCCTTCTTCAAATTTGTACAGGTCTGAGACGATGAACGTTGCTGAAATGTTAAAGTTTTCTGGCAATTCCAACACATACTCATTGTATGAAATCTTCTTTAGAATCCTGCATGGTCCTATCTTCTTCAGCTTCAACTTGTTGTATGTTCCTGTCAAAAATCACTCCTTCGGCAAATAGGAATACACTAAGTCCCCTTCTTGGAATGACAGTAGCCTCTTTCTCTGGTCAGCTCTCCATTTGTATCCCGCGTTACTCTTTTCGATGTGCTTTCGCACATTTTCATGAACTTCATGCATATGCTCTGCGAATGATTCTACATCTGCACTCTTCATAGTTTTTGTCAGCAATTTGACCAAATCTGCCACTACCTGTGGACTCCTCCCTTGAACAATCTGGAATGGGCTCGATCTTGTCGATAGATCATAGAATTGTTATATGCAAACTCTTCTTGTTCGAGCACATTTTCCCACTACTTGGGTCTGTCGAATGCTAAACATCTCAGAAGGTTTCCCAAACTTCTGTTTACAACCTCGGTTTGTCCTTCCGTCTGCGGGTGATGTGTCGAGCTAAACTCTAACTTCGTGTTGATTTTCTTCCATAGGGTTCTCTAGAAATGCCCCATGAATTTCGTATCCTGATCTAACGTGATACTCTTTGGCAACCCATGTAGCCTGACTATTTCCTTAAAGAATAGCACAACGATCCCTGTGGCATCACTTGTTTTCTTACATGGTATGAAATGTGCCATCTTCAAAAATCTGTCGACTACAACAAATATTGAGTCGCTCCCCTGCTGAGTCCTTGGTAATCCTAACACAAAATCCATTCTAAGATGCTCCCACAGGTTCTCTTGTATTGGCAATGGTGTATACAACCCAGTGTTTTGAATCCTTCCTTTTTCCAACTCGAAAATTTGACATTTTCCAACCCATCTTCCGACATTTGTCGACATCCTTGGCCAAAAATACTTCTAGTCAACCAATGCTTTGGTCTTGTTGATCCCAAAGTGCCCTGCTAACCTGCCATTATGAAATTCTCAGATTAGATTCTCTCTCACTGATCCTATAGGAATACACAGCTGACTTCCCCTGAATAGGTAACCTCCTTGAATGAAATAACTCAAATATGGAGTTCTGTCAATGCTCCAAAGCTCACGACAAGCCTTCCATGCTTTCGAAAAATCTTCATCGGTCTCATACTCTGTCTTTATCGACTCTATCCATGTTGACTGAACAGTTGTCGTGCCGACATCGCAACTCTCCTGCTCAATGCGTCGGCAACTTTGTTCGACTTGCCCGACCTATGTCGCAACAAGAATGTATGTCTTTGGAGTAGCTCCACCCACTTCATGTGTCTCTGATCCAACTTCAACTGAGTATTTAGATACATCAGTGCTTGGTGATCTGTGTATAACACAAATTCCTGAGGCAACACATAATGCCTCCAATTCTTCAATGCCTGTATGATAGCATAAAATTCTTGGTCATATACTGAATATTTCCACTTCGCTCCATTCAGTTTTTCACTGAAGAATGCAATTGGTCGGCCTTCCTGGCTCAACACTGCTCCAATTGTTGTTCCACTCGCATCACAATCGACCTGGAAAACTTTGTTAAAGTCTGGGACTGCCAACACTGGGCTCTCAGTGACCTCTTTCTTCAAATTGTCAAAAGCTTCCTTGGCCTTATCCATCCACTTGAACTTGCCCTTCATCATGCATTCTATCAATGGTGCACAAGTTCGACTAAATCCTCGAATGAACTTCCGGTAGAAACTAGCAAGTCCATGGAAACTTCTCATTGCAGTCGCACTTGTCGGTTCCGACCAATCTACTAATGCCTTCACCTTCTTGGGGTCCATCTTCAACCCTTTACCTAAAATTACAAATCCCAAGTACACCAATTCCTTCTTCACGAAGAAACACTTTTGCAGGTTGAGCATCGACTTCTCTTCCTGCAATTTTTGTAACACTTGTTGAACGTGCTCCAAATGTTCTGACTTGGTCCGACTGAAAATCAGAATGTCGTCTAAATAGACTACGAAAAACTTTCCTAAGAAAGGTTTCAGCATTTCATTCATCAATCTCATGAATGTACTGGGTGCATTAGTCAATCCGAACAGCATGACTAACAACTCATATAACCCTTCTCTTGTTTTGAATGCTGTCTTCCATTCATCTCCTTCTCTGACCCTAATTTGGTGATACCCACTCTTTAGGTCTAATTTCGTGAAGTATGTTGCTCCACTCAGGAAATCCATCAAGTCATCCATCCTTGGCAATGGAAATCGATACTTGATCATGATCTTGTTGATGGCTCTGGAATCGGTACACATTCTCCATTCCCTGCTCTTCTTTGGTGTCAATACTGCTGGTACTACACATGGGCTCAAACTTTCTTAGATGAATCCCCTATCCAACAACTCTTGGATTTATCAGTTGAGCTCTTGTCCCTCTGCTAGACTCATCCTATACGGTGCTTTGTTTGGCAGACTCGACCCTGGAATCAAGTCGATATGATGAGATATACTCCTTGTCGGTGGCAATCCCATCGATTTCTCATCAGCCATTATGTCCCGAAACTCTTCGAGCAACTCCACAACTTCAACCAGAATGTCCTCCTCATTGGTCGTTCCTTCAACATATGGTCCTTTTGGAATGATTGCAAAACATCCCGAATTTTTCTCTTCCTCTGTGAAGAATTCCTTGGCAGTGCTCATCAACACTCGCATCAAAATATGTCATCTCCAACATATCAAATACAACTCGTCATTCTGTTCAGCAAATTTGATTGCCCTAAGTCATCAAATCTTGATCAACCTGTATATCATCAGCATTGTCCAGAATATTACAATTCTGTCCATGATCACTATCATACACATATCAGCATTATCAAATCATCAATTTTCTATCTCGACTTCATCATTCTGTTCATCAAA
>BSBM01000007.1:29922500-29957500 GCA_027924585.1 Larix kaempferi
AGCCATCCCTATTGGGAAATTATTTCTACATCAAGACTGATCTCCAGAGTCTGGAAACTTTCCTGGAACAACGGGTCTCCTCCCCAACACACCTGAAATGGGTTATCCAACTCATGGGTTATGACTATGCGACCACTTACCAGAAGGGTAAGGACAATATGGTGGAATATGCTCCTCCTCGCACATTTGATGACCCAGTTTCTCTTACAGCTATTTCTCTGCTTGTTCCAAATTGGTTGCAATCTGTTCAACGGGGCTATCTCTTCTATGAACTCCATGCTTCTTCATCAGTAGGGAACTCTGGGTTCCTCAAAATGTATGACCAGGAACAATGTAACCTCTTTTGGAAGGGACTCAAAAGGACAATTCAACAGATGGTGTTTGACTATGATACTTTCCAGGTCAACAAGGGTGAAATGACCCTCCTTTTAGGACTGCGCAAACCCTTACCCATCCCACCACAGATTTGGACAACTATTTCTATGGATTTCCTAGAAGCGCTCTAGTGGTATAGTACCACATCTCAAAGGACACCATATGAAGCAGTCTTTGTACATGCACCCCTAGTTCTTCTTCCATACACCTTCAGCAGCTCCCCAGTTCAGGCAATTGACTCAATTCTTCGAAACCATGATCAGCTTCTTCTCATTCTACAGGACAATTTTCACATGGCAAGAATTCGACTGAAACAACAAGCCGATCAACACCGTTCTGAGTGCACTTTTCAGATCATTGATATGGTTCTTCTTCGTCTACAGCCTTCCATGCAATCCTCCCTGAAACTCCAAAGGCGCCAGTGGCTCGGAATGCAACTCGAGGATGCTACAAGGGACCCACTCCTTCAGATTCTGCATCAATTTCCACATCTAAAGCTTTGAGGACAAAGCTTTTTCTAAGGGAGAGGGGATGTTAGGAACCCATGTCTTTACTTTGTTAGTATATTGTTGTTGGACACATATGCTTTGTAAGTCGTCCCATAGTATTTGTTGATCCATAGTTTATATTATCCCATAGTATTGACCCATAGTATTGGACGCATATGCTTTGTAAGTCGTCCCATAGTATTATATGTCCCATGGTTTTGACTCATAGTATTAGCGCCTAGACTTATCCCATGGTTTGTATTGACACATAGTATTGACCCATGGTATTGGTGACTAGACTTAGTCTATAACTGTGTGTTGAGGCCTATGAAGGCACCGTGAAGTTAATTGTATTGAGCTTGCTCAAAGGAGGTTTCCCCCTCGAAGTGGCCCATGATCAATATAAAAGTGATTATGAGTTCTATTATTTCTGATATCTCATGTATTTGCATTAATTAATTCCTGCATGTTCATCACGTGATCCTGCCAAATCCTGTGAACCAGCACTATCAGGCTTTGGCCGTGCTGTACAGATTCTATCCATGATGTCCCCTATCATGTGCTTCACCAACTCGTAATAACTGTAATAACTTCCTCAGCAACCCTGAATGGATACTAGGTACAGTTCCTTGACTTTCTGTCCTTCCGAACTTGCTACTGCAGTCAGTCACATCTCAACCTTCCTGTCGGTTCTCTCCTTCCTCAATTACACTTGGCTTCACCAAACCCTGACGTATCGTAGTTCGACCACTTGTCGACTACCCGACATCTTAAACCACTCATTGTCTGTCGACCATTTCCTGTCGATTCTTGACCTCTCACGACATTCGTTGTTCCTTCAGTCGGCTGCACCCCAACTATTTCTACCCAACTTGTTGACTTTGACTAGTCAACCTGCTCTCCGTACTAGTGGTCATCGGCACTCCCACTGGTCAGCTCCCTCGAGTCGATCAACTTCAACTGATCTGCCTAGGTCCCGATGCTCCTGCATCAGACTCCCCAGGTGAAAAAGAATTTGACTACTCCGTTAGTCTCCTCAACTCCTCTTCAGAAATCCACGTCGCTTTCTGCAACTCATCATTTGTCCATTGCACCAAGTATTCCTTCATGTGCGATCTACGGGTACGCCCTACTTCGCATTCGTCAATTACTTCTACGATCCCTTATTTATGTTGCGCTGGAATATGTCTTGTCCAGTCGATACTTGTTCCTTCCTCCTTGCTGTTGCTTGACCCTTCTTCAAATTTGTACAGGTCTGAGACGATGAACGTTGCTGAAATGTTCAAGTTTTCTGGCAATTCCAACACATACTCATTGTACGAAATCTTCTTTAGAATCCTGCATGGTCCTATCTTCTTCAGCTTCAACTTGTTGTATGTTCCTGTCAAAAATCACTCCTTCGGCAAATAGGAATAGACTAAGTCCCCTTCTTGGAATGACAGTAGCCTCTTTCTCTGGTCAGCTCTCAATTTGTATCCCGCGTTACTCTTTTCGATGTGCTTTCGCACATTTTCATGAACTTCATGCATATGCTCTGCGAATGATTCTACATCTGCACTCTTCATAGTTTTTGTCAGCAATTTGACCAAATCTGCCACTACATGTGGACTCCTCCCTTGAACAATCTGGAATGGGCTCGATCTTGTCGATAGATCATAGAATTGTTATATGCAAACTCTTCTTGTTCGAGCACATTTTCCCACTACTTGGGTCTGTCGAATGCTAAACATCTCAGAAGGTTTCCCAAACTTCTGTTTACAACCTCGGTTTGTCCTTCCGTCTGCGGGTGATGTGTCGAGCTAAACTCTAACTTCGTGTTGATTTTCTTCCATAGGGTTCTCTAGAAATGCCCCATGAATTTCGTATCCCGATCTAACGTGATACTCTTTGGCAACCCATGTAGCCTAACTATTTCCTTAAATAATAGCACAACGATCCCTGTGGCATCACTTGTTTTCTTACATGGTATGAAATGTGCCATCTTCAAAAATCTGTCGACTACAACAAATATTGAGTCACTCCCCTGCTGAGTCCTTGGTAATCCTAACACAAAATCCATTCTAAGATGCTCCCACAGGTTCTCTTGTATTGGCAATGGTGTATACAACCCAATGTTTTGAATCCTTCCTTTTTCCAACTCGAAAATTTGACATTTTCCAACCCATCTTCCGACATTTGTCGACATCCTTGGCCAAAAATACTTCTAGTCAACCAATGCTTTGGTCTTGTTGATCCCAAAGTGCCCTGCTAACCTGCCATTATGAAATTCTCAGATTAGATTCTCTCTCACTGATCCTCTAGGAATACATAGCTGACTTCCCCTGAATAGGTAACCTCCTTGAATGAAATAACTCAAATATGGAGTTCTGTCAATGCTCCAAAGCTCACGACAAGCCTTCCATGCTTTCGAAAAATCTTCATCGGTCTCATACTCTGTCTTTATCGACTCTATCCATGTTGACTGAACAGTTGTCGTGCCGACATCGCAACTCTCCTGCTCAATGCGTCGGCAACTTTGTTCGACTTGCCCGACCTATGTCGCAACACGAATGTATGTCTTTGGAGTAGCTCCACCCACTTCATGTGTCTCTGATCCAACTTCAACTGAATATTTAGATACATCAGTGCTTGGTGATCTGTGTATAACACAAATTCCTGAGGCAACACATAATGCCTCCAATTCTTCAATGCTTCTATGATAGCATAAAATTCTTGGTCATATACTGAATATTTCCACTTCGCTCCATTCAGTTTTTCACTGAAGAATGCAATTGGTCGGCCTTCCTGGCTCAACACTGCTCCAATTGTTGTTCCACTCGCATCACAATCGACCTGGAAAACTTTGTTAAAGTCTGGGACTGCCAACACTGGGCTCTCAGTGACCTTTTTCTTCAAATTGTCAAAAGCTTCCTTGGCCTTATCCATCCACTTGAACTTGCCCTTCATCATGCATTCTATCAATGGTGCACAAGTTCGACTAAATCCTCGAATGAACTTCCGGTAGAAACTAGCAAGTCCATGGAAACTTCTCATTGCAGTCGCACTTGTCGGTTCCGACCAATCTACTAATGCCTTCACCTTCTTGGGGTCCATCTTCAACCCTTTACCTAAAATTACAAATCCCAAGTACACCAATTCCTTCTTCATGAAGAAACACTTTTGCAGGTTGAGCATCGACTTCTCTTCCTGCAATTTTTGTAACACTTGTTGAACGTGCTCCAAATGTTCTGACTTGGTCCGACTGAAAATCAGAATGTCGTATAAATAGACTATGAAAAACTTTCCTAAGAAAGGTTTCAGCATTTCATTCATCAATCTCATGAATGTACTGGGTGCATTAGTCAATCCGAACAGCATGACTAACAACTCATATAACCCTTCTCTTGTTTTGAATGCTGTCTTCCATTCATCTCCTTCTCTGACCCTAATTTGGTGATACCCACTCTTTAGGTCTAATTTCGTGAAGTATGTTGCTCCACTCAGGAAATCCATCAAGTCATCCATCCTTGGCAATGGAAATCGATACTTGATCATGATCTTGTTGATGGCTCTGGAATCGGTACACATTCTCCATTCCCTGCTCTTCTTTGGTGTCAATACTGCTGGTACTACACATGGGCTCAAACTTTCTTAGATCAATCCCCTATCCAACAACTCTTGGATTTATCAGTTGAGCTCTTGTCCCTCTGCTAGACTCATCCTATACGGTGCTTTGTTTGGCAGACTCGACCCTGGAATCAAGTCGATATGATGAGATATACTCCTTGTCGGTGGAAATCCCATCGATTTCTCATCAGCCATTATGTCCCGAAACTCTTCGAGCAACTCCACAACTTCAACCAGAATGTCCTCCTCATTGGTCGTTCCTTCAACATATGGTCCTTTTGGAATGATTGCAAAACATCCCAAATTTTTCTCTTCCTCTGTGAAGAATTCCTTGGCAGTGCTCATCAACACTCGCTTTTCCCAAAGATTTCTCTTGTCGTCCTTACGGTCAGCTGGCTCTCCTCACCTTGGCTTAAGAGTCCTTTTCATGCCATTTTTCCACACTGTGACTGTGTTATCTCAACCGTCATAGATCATCTTACAATCATATTGCCATGGTATTCCTAACAATAGATGGCATGCATCCATCGGAACTACATCACACAGTACGTTGTCCTCCAATCCTTCAACTCTGAAGTTGATCAGGCATTGTTTGGTCACCTTAACATGGTGTCCTTTCTGTAACCATGAGATATTGTAAGGGTGTGGATGTTCTTGACATTTCAACCCGATCTTGTCGATGACTTCTGTCGACACAAGATTCTCTGTACTTCTGCCATCAACTATGCTCTTGCAATGCCATTCTCCGATCTGCACTTTCGTTCGAAAGATCACCTTCCGTTGTGCTGGTTCCATCGGATCACGTTGATCTTCCTAGATCAAAGCTCTTTGAACCAATAGATTCCATTTCTTCCTTTTCTCACCTCCACTGCTATCTGATGCCAATTCTTCCTTCTCATCGACTTGCTCATCCTTTCGATGTCTGGGTTGCGACTCTTCTGCAGTATGTAGGCTTTTTGGGCACTCATATGCCTTGTGTCCCTTTCCTCAGCATTTGTAACAGATTATGGTTGGTCTATTAGCTCCCTTCTTATCGGATGGACCACTTCGACTATACGCGCCTCGACCGTGGTTCTCACGACCATCGCGTTGGTTCTCTTGCGCACTTTCTTTCATTGATGTCCCTTCTGTATGTCGACTATCTGCGACACCTTCCTTCCTGTAGCTGCTACCTTGACCCTTCACAGAGGCAGTCTTTCCACCCTGACCGGTCATCCTTCCTCTGGTCGCTGCGGACTTCCTCGACAATTTTTCTTCCGCCTTCAGAGCTAACTGATAGGCTTCTCCGATTGCTCTGAATCTCGACATGCTGAGTTCATCCTGAATAGTGTATTTCAAGCCATTTACATATCTTGCAACAGCTTCTTCTCCTTCATCAATTTGTCCTGACCAAATCGACAATCGGTAGAACTCCTCTGTGTACTCTTTCACGGTCATTTCTCTTTATCGAAAGTTTTGTAGCTTTCAGAACAAGGAAACCACATAGTCATTTGGAAAAAACTTCCCCTTCAACTTGGCAATCATTCTGTCCCAAGATTTGATTTTCTCATTACCTTTCTTGAGCCTGTCAGCCTGCACATTGTCCCACCACAATGAGGCATGACCCTTCAACCTTAGACATGTAGTCTTAACTCATTTAGGATCCTCGATTTGCTCTACGTCGAAGTATTTCTCCATCTCTCTAAACGAGTTGATCAAGTCTTTTGGGTCCAGGCTTCCCGAGTACGCACGGACATCTATATTCGCCCGACCTCTCATTTCTATCAAAAGCTTGATGAGTTTTTCCTCTGGTTCTTCTGCTCGGCTTCCCGAGCTTCCACTTCCTCAACTTTCTCATCGCTGTGGTCCAGCACTTCAGGAATGCAACCACGCCTCTGGTTTTCTTTGATCGCTGTGACTTCATTTGTCAAAGTCTGCATCATTGAAACGCTTTCGTTGAACATCTCACGATCCACTGTGACGGCGGCTACGCCATGCGCTCTTCGTCCTCAGACATTAACGCTTCTATGAGCCATTTTCAACCTCTACTGAAAACTCACACTTCTAGGCTCTGATACCAACTAACGCAAGTCAGGTTGGTATAGTTGTCTTCTTCAACCAGACTCTCTTTTGGGCTCTGATACCAACTGACGCAAGTCACCCTATGGGATACTTTCTTGCTTAACAATACACATGACACAAACCACAATGCTTACACAACCAAGGTGTAGAATAAGATGCCAGGAGTGGCTTATATTACTTCTCTGAAAACGGTTACAATGCAAATAATTGTAAGCAAATAACTAACTACAATCGGCCTTAGCTATTACAACTTAGAAGTAACTGTGGTGTGTTCTCCCTGTGTGTCTACCTCACCCTCTCCTGGTTTGCCACGGAACTCTAAGCTATGGTTCGATCTCAACTCTCTGCTCTTCATCCGGTGTGACTCTTCACAACTCTCTCGGCTCTGCTCTCTCGGCTCTCTGTGCCTCTTTTCTTCTCTTCCCTCTAGATTGAAGGCCTTTTCTTCCTCTTCTACTCTGCCGGTGCTATTCCCAAGACTATTGCAATCCCGAGACACACATTCTCCTCCGTTCGCCGATCTTACCAAATCCTGCAAACCTGCACTGTCAGCTTCTGGCTGGCAAACTCAGGATTGATTTCCTTCTCATTATTAAACTCATACATAGAGAGACTCATGGTTCCTCAGAAATTAGGCCATGTCCTTATTTCTTGCCCCCTAATAGATCCTCCTAGTGATTGAGTCCATAGTCTACCCTCACATCAACCTGCACTTCATGGCCAAAATTCTCTCCCACTTTTCAACTTGTGGCATGGTTGTTACTCTTACTGGTATCTCTTTCCCATTCAACCCCAGCTTCTTTATGTGGACCAACTCACAATCATGATCGTACGCCTTCATGTGAAAACACCACATGTATCAAGTCATTCTAAGCATAAAATATAATGCATCAAATTGTACCATGTTAACATCACCTCACATGGATACCTGACTCAATCCACGGTTTACAGAGTATTGGTGCAACCCTCCATCAATTGTGTATGTCTTTCTGTGTCACACTTGATCACCCATCAAAGGACATGATACATAATTGCATTTATTAACCATCATTTTATAAACATCTAATTCTCGCCATTCATCTTATTCATAAGCAATAACTTTAAACCTTCAATTTATTCATAAAAAAGCTCGGTTTTCAAATTCCAACACCAAGGTGTTTCCACATAAAACCATGTCATTCATAATAAAAAAACCCTCAAATAATAACACTATATAATAATTGAGTTACATAGTAAAAAAAAAAACACTACACATGTACTTGTATTATAAAAATGGTTAATAATTTAGTTCGATTGTTTTTTGCACACATAACACTAGCGTGAAAGAATTCCATGGGAGACTTTTCAATTTTTTTAAAGAGATTATTGTCAATTTCCACAAGATGGACAATTGGAAGAGGAAAATGATGTCAACATGCTCGAACGAGGAGGAATAGGCTAATGTAAACATATTCAAAATAGAAAAATTAAGAAAAAAAATTTATACAAACATGTTTGGTAAACATATTCAAAATATAATAATTAAGGAAAGAAAATGATGCAAACATACTGAAAATGGAGCAATTGAGAGCCAATTTTTTATTAAAAGAAATATAAAATCCATCTATACCTAAATAATATGGCTCATTTATTCTAAATATGATGTCTTAATTGTCTTTCAAGTAGAAATGAAATATGAAATATCATATACATTAGCACAACCACTTAATTTACGGTTGGTGAACACCAATAAGTCACAAGTTAAGTGCTATGGACAAGACACTTGTCCCATTCCCCTCTAAGAAAAGCACATATAGTAATCCACCCAAGATTTTAAGATATATACACCTACAAATGTAATTAGATGACAAAGAATTTGATTTTACTTGATACAATCACTTTTACATATGGTACATGTTTATTTTATAAGGTAACCATTGGCATTACATTGTGATTTACAATTTTCTCCGTCTTCACTCTATTAATTCATAAAAAGGTTATAAAATAGTTTAAAATTATTATTTTAAATGTTTTGTTTGTTTTCATAATTATTTTAAATGTTTTTGTTTATTTTCATAATTATTAAATATAAATAATGAATATAATTTTTTATAATTAATATTATAAATTTAATTTTTTAAGTTAAAGATATATTAATATTTATAACTAATAACGCCAATTTTTTTTTGTTACTTTTTAACATTCTTCAACATGCTTTTTACATGATAATAAAATAATTCAAAAATCTTAGTTTATATAATTTAAAATGTAACTCATCTTAACTTTTCTTTTAAGAAAAATAATAGTTTTTAAAATTAATTTCCAATATTATTATTAAAAGTTGAAAAAGTTTTAGATGGAAAATTAACAAATGTTTAATATTATATTAATTTTCAATATTATTATTTTGCTTGCATACTCATAATTAAAAATAACAAAAATTATGTTATAGAAATTATCTATGTATAAAATATATTAAAAAAATAAAATAAATTAATAAATGAAAAACTAATTTGATATGACTCAAGTGTTGGAACATTTAAAAAACCCACTATGTTATTCTAGACTTAGGATAAAATTAATTAATCATTTATGATTGATTTTTTGAGTTTTGACTAGGTAGAATAGGCCAATTTTGTATTTTAGTGGACCACATGCTATTCTTATTCACAAAAATGAATTTGGATAGATTCTGGATAAGATTTTGTTGGATTCTGTCTCATTTTATTTAATTCCTGAATTATAAAGAATCTATCCTGATTTAGTTAGCTTTGTCCTATTTTTTCTACTTTCTAGTGGAAAAGATAAAACTAGTTGACTTGGAATCATTTGCCACTTGACCAATTCGACCTCCACATCATATCTAACCTTCTAAATCCATAATTACATTCCATTTACCTCACTCATGAGCTGCCATACCATACTTACTAAATTCGTGAGCCTCTAGGACAGTTTTGGAAACTGCTTTTCCCACCTAGGGGTTTTTTTGTCTTTTCTAAGCCTTCTCTTTTTTCTCTTTCCATATTGCCTCAAAGGAATTCAATTTTATCCATGGAGGATGTATTATATATTGTTATCATATCAATGAATAATATACAGAGTGATTTCCACAATTTATCGTCTCTATTCTTCTTCTCTCATTGTCTGAAGTATTCCATGGTGAAATTGCCTTATGAATCTAGTTCCTAGTAATTGAAAATATCACATGGAATCAGAGCTAGCTTGATTCAAAGAAATTTCCAAGAGTATTCTTTGCAGGTATTTCCATCACCAGGAGCGCATCAATATGGAGCAAAATCAAGCCAAAGTTGTGACTCTCACTCCCTTCAATTTCTTTGACTGGAAGGCGCATATGATCATCCGGCTTCTGAGAAAAGGATTGTATAGAGTCACTATGGGGCTTGAAACTGAGCCAGGAGTTGTTGCATTAAAATACAAATGGTTTAATAGGCTTGATGAAGCTTATGGGTTACTTTGTCTCCTTGTATCTCCAGATCTTCTATTCCATATTGATTCTCTATCCACTCCAAATGAAGTGTGGACAAAGCTAGAATCTCTCTTTGGAAAACAGGACGAGCTCAAATGTCATTTGTTGGAGATTGAGCTGATATCTCTTAGTCCAAGTAATTTCGATTCTATGGAGGAGTTCATCTCAAAATTCAAGAACCTAGTGCTTTAACTCAAGCAATGTGGCATAGAGAAGAAGGATGAGCAATTCATCATCACCATTCTGTCAAAACTAAGTTCAAAATACTCAGTATTTGTGTCAACTTTTCATTCTAAAAGACTTGCAGTTCCCAAGTGGAAGATGCCAAGCTTGGATGCATTCATTGATTCGATCACTCAGGAGAAGGAAAAGCTAGTCCAAATGAGGGATCAATCACCCTCCAAAGACTTTGCACTTGTTGCTCATGGAGCAAAGAGTTTCAAGAATAACAATCCAAACAAAAGATATTGTTAGATGAAGGGGATTTTGTTGGAGATTCCAAATCCAAGAAGATGAAGAAGGAGAAGCCCAAGTGTTGTTATTGCTTTAAAGGAACTCATATTGAGAAATATTACTTCAAGAAGAAATTGGACATCATGGCCAAAATACTTGAAGAACATAACATAGATGTTCCTGACTTTGCAAAGAAAGAACAAGGCAAGCTTGCTATACAATAAGAACTCTGTCTCCAAGCCTCTCCCAAAGGTAATAATGTTTATGCTTTGAGTGCTAGAGTGAAATACAATTCTGATGTCTCTGATATTTATTCACATTCTGATATATCAGATTCATAAACCTCCACCTCTTCCTTGGAACAATCTTCAGTCAGTTCATCCAAGTCTACTCTCAAAACTAGTCATTTTTTACTAACTTCTGACTTGTCTTCTGAAATGTCTTTCCACCACCATTCAAATATTTTAGATTCTGATTTAGAAGATGATTTATAGTCTAATATGTAGGGCCTTACATATCCCATATCATATTCCCAACCTTTGGATGCACAAAAGACCCTACAAACCCCAAGTTCTCCAGTTAAGAAACTACACAATTCTATGTTCTCCTACACGGTGTCACTTGGCTCTGTTGCACTTTTGTCTTTCATATCTTTCATTGGTTGGAAAAACATGTTTTTTGGCTTTCTTTGGACTAATATTCCACACATATGGACCTGACGCCATCATTCATGGTTCAAAATTCAAGTCCTCACACTCTCCAGGCTCGCTCAGCTGTCAAGGTGATCTAGTTTCTCACACTTTTCCTACTGAAACTCTGTTCGATCATGGAGACTCCACATCTTTATTGGTTGCTTCTCCATATCACTCACATTCTAATATTTTAGAACTGCATGATCTCATTTTAAATATTAGAAAGGTTCTACACCAGTTTGAGAAGAAAGTACAAGAACTAGTACACCACATTGCAGCTACAGAAGAAATTGATCCTATTTAGTTCATTGTTTCTCCTTGGGAAGGAGTATGAATAGATCTTCTTTCCATCATTGATTATGTTTCTAGATCTAATTATGTATGTTACAGTAGCAAGAAAAATTCATTTGATGCTCCTCCATCGTCAGAAGATGAACTTCATAAAGCTTCAACACATCGTTCTTGCCTACATAACATTGATGCACTGATGCATGATCATGACGTCCACAATCTCTTCATCAAGTCAGTTACTGAGAAGCATCCCATTCATCTCATTCAGCTCATTCAAATGAGCAACATGACAATATGAAGACATCAAGCATGTCTATTTTTTATGTAGGGTTTTTTTGCCATGAGGTTTTCCCTGTTTCCTCGGTTTACATGGACTAGTTATTTTTGTATTGGGGTGACCATAACCCTTGTTGCTTGGGCTCTATATTTCTGATATTTTTTTTATTCCCATCACATAAAGTCAGGCTTAGGGGGGGAGGGGGTGTTGGAACATTTAAAAAATCCACTATGTCATTCTAGACTTAGGATAAAATTAATTATCATGGGTTTTGACTAGGTAGAATAGGCCATTTTTGTCTTTTAGTGGACCACATGCTATCCTCATTCACAAAAATCAATTTGGATAGATTCTGGATAAGATTTCCTTCGATTCTATCTAATTTTATTCCATTCCTGAATTAGAAAGACACTATCCTGATTTAGTTAGCTTTGTCGTGTTTTTTCTACTTTTTAGTGGAAAAGATAAGGCTAGTTGACATGGAATCTTTTGACACTTGACCAATTTGACCTCCACATCATATCTAACCTTCTAAATCCATCATTACATTCCATTTACCTCACTCATGAGCTCCCATACCATACTTACTAAATTTGTTAGCCTCTAGGACAGTTTTGGAAATATCTTTTGCCACCTAGGAGGTTTTTTGTCTTTTCTAAGCCTTCTCTTTTTGCTCTTTCCATATTGCTTCAAAGGATTTCAATTTTCTCCATGGAGGATGTATAATATATTGTTATCATATCAATGAATAATATACAGAGTGATTTCCACAATTTATCTTCTCTATTCTTCTTCTCTCATTGTCTGAAATATTCCATGGTAAAATTGTCTTATGAATCTACTTCCTAGTAATTGAAAATCTCACATAAAGCTTAATTAAAAGTTCACACTAAACAAACTAAAAAGTTATGAAAAGATTGTGATACCAAACAAACAAATTCTTATATAGAAATACATTCAAGATTCTTATATATCTTCATAATAATTAGAAATACATTCACTCTTTAAAATCGATTTGGTCAAAGCATATGAATAAATATCTTCATAACAATTAGATATACATTCGCTCTTTAAAATGAATTTGGTCAAGGCATATGAATAAGTCATGTCGGTTTATATGGATTTATGCAAGGCTTCTTCTACTTCAAATAGGTATTCCTTTTCATGTCACAAGTTAATGGCATGCGTGATATTTGCCAATTTCTCCGTTGTATAAATGGATCTCTCACTTCATTTTCTAGAAGCACGAGAGGCTTATGGTCGGGCTGCCACTTCTCCCCCCTTCTCTTCCTTGTAGTTATTGAAGGGCTGAGTAGAATGATTGGTGCAGACATAAGTGAGGGAAAATTAAAAGGTATTAAGATCTCTATGTCTAGCGTCATCACTTATTTACTTTTTTTCGATGATGCGGTTCTTTTTGGCAAAGGAATAGTAAAAGAATGGAGTCATTTCTCAGAAATTATCAATTTATTTTGTTCATTGTATGGGATGGAAGTGAGTATTAATAAATATTCCTTCCTTTATCATAACGTTGATGCCAATATGTTCGATCAAATTTCCAGAAATATTCCATATCATATCTCTAAGATTCAAGAAGGCTTGAAGTGTCTTGGTTATTATATCAAACCAAACTGTTATAAGGTTGATGATTGGTTATGGCTAGTGAGAAAGTATGAAAAAATAATTGGATTATGGAGTTATAAGTATCTTTATCTAGGTGGCAGGCTCACACTTTTGAAATTTGTGCTTATTGATATGATGAGTTACTAGTTTTCTATGGCTCATATTCCTCACACTGTCTTGAAGTTGATTAGAATACTAATGTTTAAATTCTGTGTGGTTAGCAATTGTTAATGGTCTTGTTATATGGGATGGGATTTCTATGCTTAAACATATGGAGGATCGAACATTAAAAATATATTTTGGTTCAATTCTGCCCTTGGTAGGGTCAGAAGTTAGTCCTTGATGGTAAATACATTAAGATGAAAATTATCCAATGGATTAGAGAGCCAAATAAACAAGTGACCTATCCTTCATCCTTCTTGTGATGTTTCCTTAAAATTTATCCATGTATCAACAACCACAAAGCCTCGAAGGTTGGGAACTCTAGAAATATATGAAATATCTTATTGGGATTGATCCTTATATTGGCAATGAGAAGGACTATATATTGTCTCCTTATATCAGAGAACATCTTGTAGTACTTGGTTTTGTGACCTTAGATCACATCAAATGCCCCATTTGGTTATTAAATTTAGACTCCTAGTAGATGACATCTCATGATATTGGTTTAGGAAGTGTATGGGTGGAGGAATGGATACTGTATATCTCTTACCTAAACTCTCCAGGTATTAGACTTTCAAATAAGGAAGATAAATTGGCTTGGGACCATAATTTGGAATCTCCACAAATTTCTCCAAAATATGCATATTCTCCAATTGTTCAATATCATTCTCCCTATGTTCCAAAATGGTACTATACAAAGGTGTGGAAATGGAATATTCCAGAAAAAATCAAATGCTCCATTTGGATTTCTTTTGAATACTATGTGATGACTTGGAATAATCTAAATCATAGAGGCTGGACAGGTCCAAATATATGCTTACTGTGTAGGTTGGATGGTCAATATGTTGATCACATGTTTGTTTTATATCACTTAACAAAATATATTTCGATATAGGTTCATAGTATTTTAAAGATTTCTGGAATTTGGGGTTCCAAGAATTTTGACTCATCTTTTAAAAAATGGTTCCACACTCACAAATTGTACACAACCTACTAGCTTTCATTTCATGGGAGATTTGGAAGTCTAGGGAATGAGGTTATCTATAAGGGGACCCCTCTGAACTCATTTGTGATTTCCCTTAATATGTTTAAGGATTATAATATTGTGAATATTAGCATTATAATTCCTCGGCAGCTTATGGAGATTTCAAGTACAAAATGGGACAAAAGATTCTTCGATGGTGCCGCAAATAATGGTAGGTGTGCAATTGGTATTCATGTGATCATTGATAAGGATCATTTTTTTAAGATGAAAATAAAATGTGGAATGGGTACAAATTCTAAGGAGGAACTTTTGGCTCTGTGTTGTTTAACAAAAGTTGCATGTTCTTTCATTTTGATCGCATTAAAATATTGGGAGACTTGTTGGTGGTTGTTCATTGGGATAAGAAATTATACAAACTTAATGTGCTCCCATTACATCACATGTGCCAAAGGATTGAAGATCAATTGGATACTTTTTATGATTAGTCTATAAATCACATCTATAGAGAGCTTAATGTTGTGGCAGATACACTATCAAAAAAGACTATTTCTCAGGATGAAAGATTTCTCATTTAGGATGAATGGATAGAAGGAGAATTGGTTAACAATGGTTTTAATTATATGCTCTTAGATTAGTATATGTTTATTATCTTCATGTTATTATTCAGGTACATTGTATGGTTTCTCAGATTTGGATAAGGTCAACCTCTTCCGGGAATGACATTCCCGGTGCCTCGCCAACAACACTGAGATCCAGGGATGACACCGCAATACAAAGTCTTGCTGAAATAACAAATCAACGTTCAAATTAAATTAAATGGCCGTAGAATCCAGTTTCGCATATTGGAATATGGGATCCATCTACCATGTCACTCTCGAATGTAAGTTCTATCCAAATTCCGTATATAGACTTTAGATCATATCTTATGTGGTAAATTATCGGTAAGGCAATTTTATGTTAGTCAAGCAAGAAGGGAAGAGAAAAACAAGAAGGAAAATTTATCCTGCTCAAGCAATAGAGGTGCACAAAACAACAAAATGCGTCATGTTTGAGCCCAAGTACAATGCTTAAAATGGAAATTATGTTTATAAAAATACAAAATGTTCACTATCAAAGAATTTACAACGCAAAAGTTGATGATAATTTCTCCTATTTACATTATATAATCAAATATGAGTATATGTTTTAGTTTATTAAAAAAATATAATCAAATATGAGTATATATATTGGATTATTAAAAAATATCAACTTTATAATACATATAACATATTACAATTTATAATTTATGCTTTGGTCATTCGGTTATAATTATTTAAATTTATTTTATTTCTTTTTAAAATAAACATTTTTACTTCAATGTGTTTTTAGTTTAGTAAGGCATTGTATTTTGATAGAGATATCAAGGGTGGCATGACTTCTTTCAAGCCTTTCAATTATCCATTTTCCATGGTGGTGATTAGTGTGATGGCTAAGACCATGTTAACTGATTGTTGTTAACCATTTAGAGAGACTCATGGTCCTTGGAAATAAGGTCATGTACTTATTGCTTGCCCCCCAGTAGATCCTCCTCAATGATCGATTCCATGGTCTACCCTCACATTAACATGCACTTCATGGCCAAAATTCTCTCTCACTTTTCAACTTGTCACATAGAATAAATCGCTAGTCTTATAGGTATCTCTTTCCCATTCAACCCCATCACCTTTATGTGGACCGACTAACAATCATAATTCTATGCCTTCACGTGAAAACACTACATGTATCAAATCATTCTCAGCATAAAATATAATACATCAAATTGTACCATGTTAACATCGCCTAACTTCGATACCCGACTCAATCCACAGTCTACAGAGTATCGATGCAACCTTATGTCAATTGTGTCTATTTTTCCCTGTTACACTTGATCACCCATCAAAGCACATCATAGATAATGCATAAACATAATTGCATTTATTACCCATCATTTTATAAGCATGTAATTAACACCATCCATCTTATTCATAAGAAATAACTCTAAACCTTCAATTTATTCATAAAAGAGCTCATTTTTCAAGTTCCAACACCAAGGTGTTTCCACACAAAACCATGTCATTCATAATCAAATTCCCTCAAATAATAACATTATATAATAGTCGAGGTACAAAGTAAAAACAAAGCACTACACATGTGTTTGTATTTTAAAAACGGTTAATAATTTAGTTTGATTATTTTTTGCATACATAACACTAACTTGAAGGAATACTTCTACATAAATTTCAACATTTGAGAAGGTGCTAAATTTGATAGGAGAATTTTCAATTTTTTTAAAGAGATTATTGTCAATTCCACAAGATGGACAATTCGAAGAGGAAAATGATGTCAACATGATCGAACTAGGATAGAGGAGGGCACATGCTAATGAAAACATGTTCAAAATAAAACAATTAAGGGAAAAATATTATACAAACATGCTCGGTAAACATACTCAAAATATAAGAATTAGGGAAAGAAAATGTTGAAAACATACTTAAAATGGAGCAATTGAGAGCATTTTCGTTATTAAAAGAAATATAAAAATCCATATATACTTAAAAACCATGGATCATTTATTCTAAATATGATGTAGAAATGAAATATGAAATATCATATATACTAGCACAACCACTTCATTTGTGGTCAATGAACACCAATGGGTTACAAGTTAAGTGTCATGGACAAGTTATTTGTTACTTGTTCTCTATGCTTAGTTGTAATTACTTGTAATTTATACATCAACTGTTTGTTACTTTCTTTAGTTAAATGTGTTGTATGTCACTACATGTTATCCATGCATCAACTACCTTTACTGTCTTATAATTGTTTATTTTTAATTTTAAACGACTACCATTAAATCAATTTTGATAGTACACTTGTCTCATTCCCCTTCAATCTAGGAAAATCACATATTCTAAAATATATACACCTATGGAAGTAATTAGATGAAAAAACATTTCATTTTACTTAATGTAGTCACTTTTACATATGATACATGTTTATTTTAGAACCAAGGTAACCATTGGCTTTGGCTTCACATTGTGATTTACACTTTTATACTTGTTCATTGTACTAATTCATTAAAAAGGTTATAAAATAAAAATTTTATTATTTTAAATGTTTTGTTTTTTTCATAATTATTATTATTAAATATAGATAATGAATATAAATTTTTATAATTAGTATTAGAAAATTTAATTTTTTAAGTTAAAGATATATTAATATTTATAACCAATAACCTCAATTTTTTTTTTTTTTTTTTAAACATCATGCTTTTTATATGATAATAAAATACTTCAAAAATCTTAGTTTATATAATTTAAGATGTAAGTAATCTTAACTTTTCTTTTAAGAAAAAAAAATCAATATTATTATTAAAAATTGAAAAAGTTTTAGGAGGAGAAATAAAAAATTTATAATATTATATTAATTTTCAATATTATTATTTTGCTTGCATATTCATAATGAAAAATTCCAAAACTCATGTATACTCATAATTTTAAATTCCAAAATTATATTTGTATAAATGATATATGTATAAAATATAATAAATAAAAAAATAAAATAAAAAATGAAAACTAACATGACATGACTAAAGCTTAATTAAAAATACACTAAACAAACTAAAAAATTATGAGACCATTAAACAAGCACATTTTTATATAGAAATACATTCAACATGCTTATATGTCTTCATAATAATTAGAATACATTGAATCTTTAAAATGGATTTGGTTAAAGCATATGAATAAGTCAAGTGCGTTTATGTGGATTTATATATGGTTTTTTCTACTTAAATAGGTATTCCCTTTAATGTCGCATATTGGTTAATGGCATGTGTGATGTATGCATATTTCTCTGTTTGGGCTTCCTCTTGTCCCCTTCTCTTCCTTCTAGTTATTGAAGGGTTGATCAAAATTATTTGAAAAAGTATTAATATCTCTACCTTTATTTTTTAGATCATGTGGTTCTTTTTGGCAAAGGAACAGTAAAAGAATGGAGTCATTTCTCATAAATTATCAATTTATTTTGTTCGGTCTATGGAATGGAAGTGAGTATTAATAAATATGCCTTCCTTTGTCATAATGTTGATGCCAATATATTAGATCAAATTTATAGAGATATTCTAGATGTCTGAGATTGAAAAAGGCTTCAAGTATCTTGGTTATTATATCAAACCGAATTTGTATGCGGTTAATAATATTGGTTATGGATGGTGAGAAAGTATGAAAAAAGAATTGTGTTATGGAGTTATAAGTATTTTTCTCTAGGTTGCAGGCGAGCACACTTTTGAAAGCTGTGCTTATTGGTATGCGGGTTCACTGGTTTTCTATGGCTCATATTCGTCACACTATCTTGAAGTTGATTAGAAGCTTGATGTTTAAATTCATTTTGTTAGGAAGTGTTAATGGTGGTAGGATACCCCTTGTAACATGGGATAGACTTTCAATGCCTAAACATATGGGAGGATCGAACACTAAAAATATATTCTGGTTCAATTTTTCCCAAAGCATGGCGAGCATGTGGCCTGAAATATTTGGTACGCTAAGAATTCATTCATGGTAAATACATTAAGATGAACATTCTCTAATGGATCAGAAATCCAAATAAACAAGTGAGCAATCTTTCATCCTTCTTGTGAGGTTTCCTTCAAATTTATCCATGGGTCAACAACCACAAAGCCTCGAAGACTGGGAATAGTAGAAATGTGCAAAATATCTGATTGGGATTGATCCTTATATTAACCATGAGGAAGACTATATATTGTCTCCTTATATCAGAGAACATCTTGCAAAACTTGGTTTCGTGTCCTTAGCTCACATCAAACCCCCATTTGGTTATCAAATTCAGACTCCTACTAGATGACTGCTCACGATATTGGTTTAGAAAGTGTATGGGTGGAGGAATGGATGCGTTATAAATCTTCCCTAAACTCTCCAAGTATTATAATTTCAAATGAAGAAGATAAATTGGTTTGGGCCCATAATTTGGAATCTCAAAAAAATCCTGCAAAATTTGCATATTCTCCAATTGTTCAATATCATTCTCCCTGTCTTCCAAAATGGTGGTATGCAAAAGTGTGGAAATGGAATATTCCACAGAAAATCAAATGCTTCATTTGGATTTCTTTTGAATAATGTGTAATTACTTGGAATAATCTAAATCATAGAGGCTCAATCGGTCCAAATATATGCTCATTGTGCAGGTCGGATGGTGAATCTGTGCATCACATGTTTATTTTTTGTCACTTAACAAAACAGATTTGGATACACTTTTGTAATATTTTAAAGATCTTTTGAATTTGGGGTTCCAAGAATTTGGAGTGATCTTTTAAAAAATGGTTCCATACTCATAAATTGTGCAAGACACTACCAACTTTCATTTCATGGGAGATTTGGAATCCTAGGGGATGAGGTTCTTTCATGGAACCCTTGAACTCATTTTTGATTGCTATTAATATGTTTAAGGATTATAATATTGTAAATATTAACATTACAAGACCTCGGCGGCTTATCGAGATTTTAGCTACAAACTGGGTCACAAGATTCTTCGATGGTGCGACAAATAATGGCATGTGTGTAGGTGGTATTCATGTGATCATTAATAAGGATCATTTTCTTAAGATGAAATTAAAATGTGGAATGGGTACAAATTCTAAGGCAGAACACTTCTAGCTGTGTGTTGTTTAACAAAATTTGCATGTTCTTTTGGTTTTGATCCCATTAAAATATTGGGAGACTTGTTGGTGGTCTTTCATTGGGATAAGAAACTATACAAGTTGAATGTGCTCCCATTATTAGATTTTCACAATTTAATCAATATTAATATAGGATCTTACTGAGAAAATAACAAGCACAACATAAACACAAGAGACATAAATATTTTCCTCGGGGAAACCATAAAGGAGAAAACCCTGCAAATTCCTCAGAGATAGAATGAGAAACAATACAATAGCAGAAAAGTACACCCGAAAATTGAGATGGTATTTAGTAGCTTCTCTCTTCTCTACTTGTGCGAACTTCTCCTCTCTCTCACTAATGTGAATTGAGTGAGTGAGTGAATGAATGATCCAAATGAGAGAGGCACCCTATCTATTTATACTTTATCTTTCATTTGACTTTTACCCAACTAGGGCGGCCCCTAGTTGCACCTCACTAGGAAGAATTCTCTAGGAGAGTCTAATAACCCATAAACAACTTAACTCTGGGGTCTAATGCCCCAACATACAAAGGATGGTTAACCACAACGAAGTTACATGACCCAAATACAATAATGACTTCTCTGACTGGAGGAATAAACATCTTCATCGGAGGTACAATAATAAAATACAAATATAGCATAAAATATATAAGTGAATATCTTCCGAAGTTACAATTACATTAACACTCCATCTTAACTAGGAAGGCATCACTCTTTACACAGACATCAATACATATAGACACAAGTCTTCAGTGTTGGATCATCATCAAAGCTGGATCATCATCGTCACTGTTGTTGCTATCCTCATCATCTCGATCATCAATCTCCAATCTATTCACCATAGGAATTTCTATAGAGCCATCCCTTTTTCATGGTAGATGTAGGCCTAGCCTCCATGTAGGTATTCATCATCTCTGCAAGCAAGCCATCAAGTAGGTACAACTCAGGACTGATTACATTGCCTCTACAAAAACTATGCACATCTCATGACTGATTATATTTCCTTGCAAAACTTATGTACATCGCATGACTGATTACCTTGCATTTAAAAACCTGTGTACATCGCAGGACTGATTAAATTTCCTTGCAAAACCTGTGTACATCGCAGGAATAATTACATTTCCTTTCAAAACCCGTGTACATAGCAGGACTGATTACATTGATGTGCAAAACCTGTGTACCCTACTGTCACCTCATCAAGTCCATTTCATCTCATCGTAAATGGAGCACAACCTAGATGCATGTCCCACGTCTACCAGCATGGGAAGACACATCTAAAACCATGCAAGACTGATTCATATACATCTACATCTTCCAGACTCATGACTTCCCACTAGAAGGAACCTCGATCTGGAATACACCAAGCTTCTCCTCTAAGTACTCAAACTTCACTCTGGCTAGTGGCTTAGTCAACACACAGGCTATCTTCTCATCAGTCACAACATACTAGACCTTCACTACTCCTCTCTGCACCATATCCATGATAAAGTGATACTTGATCTCGATTTGCTTCGACTTTTCATGGAAGATCGGGTTCTCAAACAACCTCACACAACTCTAGTTGTTGCAATATATACAAGTTGCATCTAACTGGAGATCAAACAAATCAAACAGTAGCTTCCTCAGCCATACTGCCTCACAACTAGCCAAACAAGGTGCGACATACTCTTCTTCAGCTATACTCAATGCCACGCAGGACTGCTTCCTGCTAAACCAAGAGATCACACACCTAATCCCAAACTGAAGCATCACTCCAAAGTGCTATTCCTATCAATGGCACTTCCTTCCCAATAGGAATAAACATAACACTCTAGGTTAATCTTCTAATTCACATCATACTTGAACCCATAATCAACTATACCCTTCAGGTACCTTAGAATATGTTTTGCAGCAATCAAATGAACATGTGAGATCTGTCAGGAACTGGCTCAATGTGTTCACAGCAAAGCAAATATCTAGTCTCATATTTGTCAGGTACATCAAAGATCCAATCATCTAACGATACATCGTGGCATCAACCGAATCTAAAGCATCACTCAATAGCTTTAGGTTCGATGCCATAGGTGTGGCCATGGCCTTGTAGCCCATCATCCTGAACCTCTTAAGGATCTCTACTGCATACCTCCCTTGTCCAAGGAAGATTCCATCCATGCTCTGCGACATCTCCATTCCTAGAAAGTAATGCATCATACCCAATTCCTTCATCTCGAACTCGGTAGCAAGCTTCCACTTAGTGTCTACAATCAACCCATCCTAACCTATCACAAATAGATCATCTACATACAATAGGAGTATCGCTGGGTTCCCTTCCTCAACCTTGTAGTAAAGGTTGGAATCCGCTTTAGTTTTGGTAAATCCCAAACTAGTCTGGAAGTTGTCTATCCTGCTGTACCACATCCTGGGTGCCTGTTTCAATCCATACAAGGCCTTCTTCAATTTGCACACATGAGTCTCCCTATCATGTGTCTCAAATCTGAGTGGTTGCTCCACATCACTTCCTCTTCCACTACACCATTCAAGAAATTTGTCTTGACATCCATCTAGTGTAGCTTCCACTTCATAACTGCAGCCAGAGCAAGTACTGACTTGATGGAAGTGTATTTGGATACAGGTGCAAATGTATCCTCATATTGTATCCCTTCCTTCTGGGAGAAGCAACGTGAAACAAATCTTTCCTTGTGTTTCTCTATGTTGCCATCTACAGCATGCTTGATCTTGTAGATCCACTTGGAAGTCACAACAGACTTCCTTACTAGTCTTAGGACCACATCCCAGACATCATTCTTCATGATCGACTGGTACGCCTAGATCATGGCATTCTTCCATTCCTTCCTTTATGTCGCTTCTTCATAGTTGGCAGGTGCCTTGTCAATGATGTCGCACAAGAGGGCTACATAACTCGAGTATGGCCTCGGTCTATTGATTTCGCTATGCATTCCTTCTGGAGCACCATATCTCTCTACATCTTGAATTGCTTCTTGTACCCATGTTGGTTTCCTCTTGTGATAATTCTTCTCATGAGGTGGATCTAAAGGTTCTTGTGGATCTTCTGTCTCATGGTCTTCATGATCTTATTGATTTGCTTCATTCATTGTTGTATCTCAGATTTGGGTGCTTCTGGTTCTTCAGAGTCTTCAACAGGTAGATTTCTGGATTTGTGATATGCTGAGTCTTCGTCGAATGTTACATCCTTGCTGATGTCGATCTTCTTGAACCCTAGAAAATATATTCTGTAAGCCTTCAAGCTTTCACTATATCCCACGAATATACCCTTCTTTCCTGAAGGATCTAACTTCATCATTTTCTCCTTCAGGATATGTATGTATACTGGGAAACAAACTATCCTAAGATGGATGACCTCTGGTTTCTCTTCGAAGAAAGCTTCTTCTGGTGTCTTGTTGTCGAGTACTCTATGTGGAGTACGATTCTGTACATACATGGCTGGTCTCATAGCTTCTGCCCATGGGTGCATCAGAAGATCCTGGTCGTGAAGCATTTCTCTTGTTGCTTCCATTATTGTTCTATTCTTCCTTTCCGCAAATCCCTTCTGCTACGGATTATATGGAGTGGCCAACTCCCTCTTAATACCTGAATCTCTGCATAATTTCTTGAATTCTTCTGATGTGAACTCTCCCCATTGTTTGACCGAAAATTCTTGATTTTCTTCCTTGTGTGGTTCTCGATTAGGGCTTTGAATTCTTTGAACTTGTTGAATACCCCATCCTTGTTCTTCAAGAAATATATACGTGTCTTCCTAGAAAAATCATCAATGAAAGAGACATAATATACATACCCATTCAATGAACTAGATGACATTGGACCACATACATCTGAGTGGATGATTTCCAAGACTCCGTTTTCCTTGCTCTCGTTGCTTGGAAATGTCTTCTTTATGTTCTTTCCTTTCGCACATCCTTTGAAAATTCCTTCATGCTTTTCCTCAATTTTTGGAAGACCTTCAACTTCTTTTCTTGCAAGTGATAGTGCTCTATAGTGCACATGCGCAATCCTTCTATGCCATAGTTCACTTGGCTCTACTAAGTCATGGAATAGAGCTTGTTCAGGTTGGCCCTTTAGTTTGTATAAACATCCCTCTTGCTCTCCAATCACTACAACATCATCTATGGGCTTTCCCTTTGGCCACATAAGAACTTGGCCATCTACAAATGCAACCCTCATACCTTTACCATCTAAAGATGATATGGAGAGAATATTCTTCTTTAGTCCTAGTACATACAGGACATCTTTCATCTTAATAGACTTTACATAGTCTAGCTTATAAGAGGTTTCACCACTTCTGTTTATGGGATACTAGTATTCATCCCCAAGTTTCACCTTGTGGGGTGACTCATGTTCAGATAGGTTCACAAACGATTCCTTGAATCCTATCATATTCTTGGAAACCCCACTATCTATGAGCCAATCATTGCCTCCGTGTGTGACAGTGCCTTTGAGAGCTAAAATTAGAACATATTCTTCATCACTTGAAGAATCTTCACTGTCTTCTTTGGTTCTCTTCCTTGGAGGTTCATCATCCTCTACAGTGTGAACATGATGTCGTTTCTTGTTGTTGTTCTTCTTGTGGGAGCTACTTTTGTTCCCTAGAAAATCTCTAGACTAATGTCCTTTCTCATCACAAGTAAAGCATCAAATGTGAGATATATATTTCTTATAAATTATGAGGTTCTCCCTCTGGTTCTGGTGGTGGTGTTTACCCTTCTTGTGATTAGGATCCTCCCTCTTGTTGTTGTTCTTCCCGATGTGTGCCGTGAGAGCCTGATATTCATTACCCCGCATCTTTTCTTCTTGATCTACAATTCAAGCTTCTTCCTATGATCACTCTTCCCATAGTCTACGAAAGGTGATCAACTTTATTCTTGCACAGATTCCTAATCCCATGACCTAGGAAGACCATTCAAGGTGGTCATCACTATTTCTCCATTCTCTATATTTTCTCCCACAACTTCAAGTTGTTCTTTTATCTGAGAGACCCTTGTAAGGTAAGACTACATGGTCTCTGCATTTTGTATTTTGACATTCTTCAATCGGTTCCTCAATGTCATCTTCCTATTTATATTCCTCCATTCAAATAGGCAGGTCAATGCATTAAACATCTCTTTAGGTGACTTCAGAGATGACGCATGAGATATGAGATGGTCCTTGATAGAATATGCAATGATTCTCATAGCCTTAACCAAGTTCTTCTTATGTAAGGATTTATTCTCATCTCCCTCTGGAACTGGAACCTCTTCATTCACATAGCTGTCCAATTTATTGTCTTCTAGGACAAGCCCAATCCTATACTTCTATGCTCTGAAGTTATCAGCCTCTTCAAGCTTATCCTCAAGCTTGATGTGGTGAGACATCTTTAATGAGAAACTCAAATGGAAATAGAAAAGCTTTTAGGTCTTACCACTTGATTTGCTAAAATTGGATTTGGAGCTCACCACGGTTTGACAAAGAAACCCTAAAAATTCAAACTTGGAATTTGAAACTTCTGTCTGGATGGAAAGATGCGCTTGACTGAGGCGAGCAAGCTAGTACACTTGGTTTTTGAAGACTCCAAAATTTGACCTCTGAAATTTACTTGTGAAATTCTCATTTGCAATTTCGGGTCCTTTCTCGTTTTTATGGTCCACACTCAAGTTAGGGTTTGACTTTCCGGAAGTTTTACCCAACCAAAAAATTTGATCTTGGTCTCTAAATTTTGATTTTGATGAGGAGCATCTCCCTATGCTGATTGCAATTCTGTGAAAAGCCCTAATTTCTCTGACTGGCCAAAAAGTGAAAATTCTTAGAATCAACTTCTACTTCGACAGAAAGATGCGCCTTCCCAAGGTGAGTTAGACTACCCTCCTTTTCTTGATGATCTATGGAAAGAAAGCCAAAAATTAAGAAGCCCTAGCTTCTGCAACTGCACAGTGTCCTCTTCTCACGTTAGCTCTAATACCATGTTAGAGTTTCACAATTTAATCAATATTAATCTAGGATTTTACTCAAAGAATAAAAAGCATAGCATAAGCACAAGAGACACAAATATTTTCCTTGGGGAAACCATAAAGGAGAAAATCCCACAACTACTTGTGAGATAGAATGAGCAACAATACAATAGCATAAAAGTAAACGCCAAAATAGAGATGGTCTTGAGCAGCTTCTCTCTTCTCCACTTGTGCGAACTTCGCCTCTCTCTCACTAATGCGAATTGAGTGAATGAGTGAATGAATGATCCAAATGAGAGAGGTACCCTCTCTATTTATACTTTATCTTTCACTTGACTTTTACCCAACTAGGTCAGCCCCTAGTTGTACCTCACTAGGCCGACTTCTGTAGTCGAGTCTAATAACCCATAGACAACTTAACTCTCGGGTCTAATTCCCCAACATGCAAATGACGGTTAACCTCAATGACTTTACATGACCCAAACACAATAATGACTTCTTCAACTATAGGAATAAACATCTATGTCCGAGGTACAATAATAAAATACAAATACAACATAAAATATACAAGTGAATATCCTCCAAAGTTACAATTACATTAACACCAATTACATCACGAGTGCAAAGGATTGAAGCTCAATTGGATACTTTTTATGACTAGTCTATAAACCACATCTATAGAGAGCTTAATGTTGTGGCACATGCACTATCAAAAGAGGCTCTTAATGGTTAACAATGGTTTTAATTATATGCACTTAGATTAGTATATGTTTACTAACTTCATGTTATTATTCAAGTACATTGTGAAACTGCTCTACAGTCGAGTATGGGGGAGATGTTCTAACATGTATGTACCGTTACATGTAATAAAACGTAAAAAGTAATTTAATGTAAAAAGTAATTTTTTTAATTAAAAAGTAATTAAAAAAATTCATGTCGGCTAAAATATTATGAAAAGTAATTAAAAAATAGATGTTCGTTTATAAAATAAAAATTAAAACCTAAACCCGGATCTATAAATCAAGAGAGATCAAATTTCTTGAGTTTAAATTTAAAAAAAGAAATACACTTCAAGAAATTGGATCCCTCTGAGTGCTTGATAGCTACGGGTTTAAGATGGATCTATGCTGATAAATAACAAAGTTACAATTTTTTTTCTTCCTAAAAATATAGTCATATTAAATAAAAAATAATGTGTAAATAACCCTTTTTAATTACTTTAATAGTAAGTAAATTCTAATTGAATTAATTATCTATCATAGGCCAATATTGTAGTTGTATCAACTATATGATTCAAATTCATTACGAATCGCATCAACTATATGATTCAAATTCATTACGAATCACAGAAAGCCGGAAAACCAGAGGGTGGTAAAAGGGAGAAGTCGTAAATAACTAGAAATTTATTTACAGTAACCAAAGCTTTCGTAAGGTCTGTGTCGCCCATGAACAAGTGAAGAAAAGTCCCATGTTCGTCTCCTAAACTGTAATCGTATCATAGCCGCTCACTGTGCATTTCAATTTCATAAATGCTTTTTTTTGGGGTCAATGTTTGTTACCCATCATCAAAATGGCATGCAGAGCAGTGAGTAGAGCACCTTACTTTCTCAACATTTATATACTAAAATATGAATGCCACAAACATAGAAAATATAACAAATATATCTACAACATTAATTAGTTTAGATCCAAATTCTAGATTTTATTAAGGGTTCACAGCTATTAAATTTTCAAAAGTGCAAACTTCTTCTCAAACTTCAAAAGTAATGACTGACAAAATATTTATTATTTTTAAATATTATTACTTGTTACTTTTTATTATTTATTAATAACTGACAATATTACTTAAAAACATTACAAAATGTCCCTGGACTGTAAAAACCTCTCGGCGCAAAAAAGAGAGGAAAAGTACATATATCAATAGCAAGGAAGAAACAGATATTTTAGGTAAAAAGGACAGCGGTACTTCCACGTCTTGTAAGAGCTCCTGTAAAATATATTTGGTATGGAGATATAGTTGGGCCACAGATCATGAAAAGCAAGCAATGGGGCAAGGCCTGCCGACCTCACAAAGTATCATGCCTTCTACAAGTATTCAAATTCAGAGGAAAAAACTTACGGAGAAAAAATGTCAAAGAAAATGTCGCTCGTATCTCCTATATTGCTTTCCAGTGTCTCAAAAACGTCATGCGACCCTATATAATCAGGGTATTGAATAGGTGGAACATCCAAGAAAATGTCGCTCCTATCTCCTATATTGCTTTCCAGTGTCTCAAAAACGTCATGCGACCCTATATAATCAGGGTATTGAATGGGTGAAACCTCCAATTCATCGAATATTCTAACATCTGCATTTTCTCTGTCGTTGCAGAAGTCGCTCATGGCTACGCTATTATCAATAATTGCAGACTCAGAGGACTTCATGTCTTTCAAGCACTGGAATTCCTCTTCAAGCAGCTTAGGCGCCTTCACTTCTCGAGGACCATACTTATCATTAGAATACCTATATATATCTTCTTGTTGAATACTGGAAGGGGAAGATCTTTTTCGTCCAGTGAGGCACTGAACAACACCACGAAAATTAGATGCGCTCGTTTCTACCATGATTGTAGGGTTTGAGATATGTACTACCCTCACCTCTCCAGCTGCGGATCTTTTGGTATTGCCCGACCGACCTACCGAACGTATCATTTCAGAAGCCTTCTCCGCCATATCTTCCTGGTAGGTCTGAATTTCGAAAAGGATTTCTAACAATTCTGCGTAGACTGTATATAACAGAACCTAACAAAGATGACCATATGAAAATTTTGAGAACAGCAGCACAGTATAGAAAGAACCCTTGATCATTCTGAATAGACGGGCTTACAAAGAATAACAGCTTCGTCCGATATAAAGATGTAACTTCGAGCTGTGGATCTCATCCAACTAAACCGTGGGAACGGAACTAGGTGTGAAAGGGAATGGAATTAGGTGTGAAAGGGAACGCAATTAGCTAAGAATACTAGGTGTGAAAGGGAACGTAATTAGCTAAGAATACTAGGTGTGAAAGGGAACGGAATTAAGTGTGAAACGGAACGGAATTAGCTTTGGTATGTCATTTACCGTATCCGACATGAAATGGAATCATTGAAAGCTTTGGTATGTCATTTTCCGTATCCGACATGAGATGGAATCATTTCCACTTGGATGGCCACGACCTCCCTTGGCCACACAAATTACACAGAGTGTAAAGCGTCCCCATATCAAAGCCGCCTTTGATATGGAAGCTGGAATTGGAGATGGATTCAAAGCGAAGACTGGGATGTGTAAAGCGTCTCCATATCAAAGCCGCCTTTGAATTCAATTTTAAAATATTGATTGACCAGAAGTAAACTGATTTGAACAGCAATCAGCAGCACCGAAAGTCATGCACTCGTGCGGGGTCTTCTCTGACTCAACTCTAAGCACAGATAATTTCAGTGTATTCAAATCAACGTTGACTTAAATTAAATGGTTATAGAATCCAGTTTCGCATATTGGAATATGGGATCCATCTACGATGTCATTTTCGAATGTAAAGCTCTATCAAATTCCATTTATAGACTTCAGATCATATCGCAATTGTTTATGTTGAGTGGAGAAATTATACTGAAGGCAATTTTATGTTAATCAACCAAGAAAGGACGCAAAAATTATACTGAAGGCAATTTTATCTTAATCAACCAAGAAACGACGCAAAAATCTTACTCAAGCAATAAAGGTACACAAAACAACAAAATAGGTAATGTTTTGAGTCCATGGATAAAGCTCTTCCACCAATAATGATAATGAAAATTTTGTTTATAAAAATATACCGGCATATATCCAACTTAAATCTGTATCTATCAAGCACCCAGAGGGATCCTATTTCTTGATGTGTATTTCTTTTTTTAAATTTAAACTCAAGAAATTTAATTTCTCTTGATCCGAGTTTAAGTTTTTATTTTTTATTTTATAAACAAACATCTATTTTTTAATTACTTTTCATAATATTTTATTTTATGCCCGGTCATGGATTTTTTTTAAATACTTTCCACAATTTTACTTTTTTTTTTTACTTTTTAATTAATAATGGACGATACATTTTACTTTTTTATTTTTCATTACATTTTACTTTTTTACTTTTCATTAAATACTTTCCATTACATTTTAATTAATTGCCGACAATAAGGATTTAATTCAAACGAAAATACAGGTCATTTTATTAATCGCCGACATAATATTAAATTTTTATTATTATTATGTTAAAGACAAACTTTATTGGGCCGAGAGGTGCTCTACAATCCAGTATGACAAACATGGACAAACAAGACAAACATGGACAAACTTCAGGATCCACACTAGGTTGTAGAGCACCTCGTTTCACTCTGTACAACCAAGCACCGAGAGGGATTCGATTTCTTGAGGTGTATTTCTTTTTTTAAATTTAAACTCAAGAAATTTAATCAAACAAACATCTATTTTTAATACTTTTCATAATATTTTATTTGATGAGCCCACATGGATTTTTTTTTAATAATTTCCACAATTTTATTTATTTTTTATATTTTAATTAATGGCCGACAATACATTTTACTTTTTTACTTTTCATTAAATACTTTCCATTGTATTTTACTATTTTTACATTTTAATTAATGGTCGTTTATAGCCTAGGATTTAATTCAAACAAAAATACATGTCCATGTATTATATAGTCTAGGATTTAATTCAAACGAAAATACATGTCATTTTATTAATCGTCGATATAATATTAAATTTTTATTATTATTATGTTAAAGACAAACTTTATTTATTATGGCCAACTATAAGGACAAACATGACAAACATAGACAAACGTTACAAAATCTCCCCCATACTGGAACTCACTATCAAAGAATTTAGAAGAAAAAAATTGCTGTAATTTATCCTATTTACATTTTTCCTTTATTAAAAAAATATAATCAATGTATTTGTTTATATATATATAAAGTAGTTAAAATATTTTAATTTTTAAAATTGATTGTTTTTACTCATTAGAAATATAAATTAATAATAAAAAAAATATGGTAAAGTTTAAAGTATTATAAGTTTAAAATAATATATTTATAAGTTTAGAAATATGAGATACCATTATAAGTTTAGAGTATAACTTTATAGACATAGTATAATTATGTTAGCTTAAAGTATTATTCCATACTTTTGGTCAAAATTAATTGTTTTTTTGTTTTTAGACAAGAACGGGTATGGATTTATATTAGAAAAAAAGTGACAAAGTCACTTAGAGAGATACAAAATTTCTGGTATAAGGGGATACCAGTTAAGTCTGAAATAATAGAGTCCAAAATTCTCGTGTTCAAATAATTATAAACATAGTAAGTACGGAAAATTAAAGGATAGCCATAACAAACAAACTAACTAGACATACGAGGTTTCTGAAGTTCAGAATGAGCAGCAACAAATTCACCATTCTTGAGGGTTGAGTGTTGCAGCTCCCTTTCTTGATGAATCTTCCAGTCCAGAGTAAGCCTTCTCACCTGCATTTCCAACTTTATCATTCTTTCAGATAAATCCAAATTGAGAGCTTCCTCGCCAGAAATCTTTCTTTCTTCCTGCTGCAAGTCGTCATTGAAGTATTTCCTGATTTGAATCAGATCCTCCTCAACCATCTCGAACTGTCTCCCGGCTTCCTCATCCAAGGACTGATGAGTCTGTTTTGATCTCGAATTTTCTGTATGAGCCTGCGGATCTCCGTTTCGAGGCGAAAAACCTTCAAATCCCTCTCCAGTCCAACTCCACCATCAGACGCCATGACCGAACAGTCTAAAGCCACAGAGGAGCGGTCACTACCAATCTTCCAATTCATAGTTTCACAGACACATACAAAGAAAACTTCTTCCCGATGCATCCAGAGGATGAATACCCAAAATTGATTGAAACGAAAGGGATCAAGAGTATTTAAACACCATAATTTCGCACAATCCAAATCTGATAAATCCCATCGTCCCAATGATGGAAGGAGCCTGCTTAAATGACATTGAGTTTAAGAGCTTCAAGCGTTCGGAGCGTCCAGAGCAACAAACCTAACACGAGCGGACAAAGAATATATCTCCATGAGCCGCCATTCGGACACGCCAATTAATACCAACAACTAGAGTGTTATCGTATTGCCAGTGCAACACTTGATTACAACCACCTGTCCGACCATGCGTCATAGTTATAAGCACCTTTCCATCTCGGCAATCCGTCACATGACCATCCTTCTCAGGGGGGAAGGACCCTTTGCACAATTTCATTGACAATAAGATCATTGGTTTTGAGAAGAGTAGAATTGTTAGCCGCTTGATCTTCCTTATGATTCAGGTCTCGGCGTATATGAAAGAACTGAAGGTGACTGAAAGAGCGAGCAAGAGATTTGATTCTTTGCAGAAGGTTGGATAGCTTCAGATTATTGGGAATGCTAGTGTCGTTCAAAGCTTGACTTATTAATCTAGAGTCTCCGAACACTATAGCTTCATTTACTCCAAGAGAATGCAATTGTGTCAGTCCTTGCCACAAACCATAGGCTTATTCCATATTATTTGTATCTGTTTCGATGCTCCAGGAATAAACTATTTCAATGTTTTCCTCGGGATTAATGATAGCCCCTCCCCCTCCTGCTACCCTGTAATCCCTTTCGGGGCTCCATCAAAAAATAATTTGTAAAGCTTCATCTCCATCCTCCAGTTGTCAAACTGAGAATTATCTAGCCTTATCTCCCACACTTCATGATGGCGAAAATCATAAGCCATGTTGTCTTCAGGGTACTTAAGGGATTTTAGCGAGTCAGATTCTTCTGGGGAATGAGAGGCATTATTTTTAGGCACTGAAAGGGATTGAAGACTGTCTCCCAGCAGGGCTTTCACTTTGGATGCAACTTGCACTGGAGTGTGAGCTAAATCTCTGAAAATTCTTTTATTTCGTTTCAGCCGGAGTTTCCATACTATAAATTTTGGAAGAGTCAACCAACAGAACTTGAGACCAGATTTTTCAATCAAATATCCTGGAAAGAATCGGAACCCAACTGTTGAAGAGCATCTGAATACTATCTGGGAGAACCACTCTGCCGAACCAGGAGGAAGTCATCTGGTCCCATACTTCCAACGAAAAGCGCCATGCTAGGAAGAAGTGAAGAATGGTTTCTTTTCTTTCCTGGCAGAGAGGACATTGGAAGGGGCCTGCAAACCCCATTTTTTCCAGGTTGTCTCCTGTGAGGATGCTTCTGTGGGCAACGGTCCAGACAAACATACCCCCCTTTGGAAAACTTCTAAAATTCCAAATTCGATTGCAAACAATAGGATTTGAAGGAACATTTGTTAAAGAAGAGAACAAAAAATACCCTTGAGCAGCAGTGTAAGAACCTGAGTAGGAGCCCCACCCACATTTTTATTTTATTGCGAGAGCAATGGGAGCTGGGCCTTGCAGCAGTGAAAGAAAATGAGCCTTTTCTTCTTCTAGTAAGGGCGGCCAGTCCGGAAGATTCCAATTCTCCCAGGAGAATGGAGGATTCAAATTCCAGCTTGAGATATCCCATAAGGTAACCAAACCTTGATTTTCCATCCAGACCTCAAAGTTCATTATTTCCGTGAAAGTGGATAGCGGAGGCTTTCCCATAATAGAGTCTTTCCAAATATTGATTTGATGTCCATTCACTGGTATCCATGTTAGTTCTTCTCTAAACCAGGGCAGAAATTTATGACACCGAGAAAAAATAGAGGAATTTTTCCTGAGAATGGGAGCATTATCCAAACAACGCATCCGATTTCCAGAGAAGTATTTTTTCCTAAGAACCTGGCTGCTCCAGGAATTTTTATTTCCAATCATCCTCCAAAGAATTTTGGCGCCCATGGCTAAATTCTGAAATTTAAGGTCCCTGATCTGCAAACCTCCCTCTTGAAGAGAATTCTTGATATTTTTCCAGCTGACAAGGGCGAATTTCTTCCCTCCGTTACTTTTCCCTCATTGCCAAAGAAATTTTCGAGGTAAGCTTTCTATAGATGAAAAAATTCCGGAGGTGGATAACAAAATGGAACTCTGATAAATAAGGAATCTATTTAGAACTGATTTAATTAAAGTCACCTTCCCGGCTAGATTGAGCCAAACTACTCCCCGAGAGAGGATTTTTTTTTTCAACAAGCGGGTTCCAATCTCTTGCTTTCGGATTATCTCTAAAAATTGGAACACCTAGATACTTAAAGGCTTCCTAGTTAGTAGCTCCCTCCATCCCAATAATTCTAGTGATATCAGAAAATTCTCAAGGATTAATATTCCAGCTATAAATCTGACTTTACATCAAGTTTAATTTGCTTCCAAAGGTTGTGCAATAGGAGTTCAGATTTGATTTAAACTTTTAAGCTGTGTGCAAGTTGGATCCTCCCATAAGGATAGTGTCATCGGTAAACTGAGTGTGATTGATGTCCTTAGTTCCCCGAGACATTCGAATGCCAATTAAATATTGATCTTTCCTAGCTCGTTCCAGTTGAAAGTTGAGCATTGAATCTTGGATCACATAGAGCAATGGAGAGAGGGGGAAGCCTTGACGTATAGCTCCAGTGTCTTAAAAAAAGCAAGCCACTCTACCATTGATGAGAGGAGCACTCCAAGTTTCACCAATATAGGCTTTAAGGGCTGGTGCAAGGTAATGATACCCACTTATGACACATTAGTTGCAATGGCATGCTGGAAAAATAGAAATCTTATCATTAAAATGAATTATTAGGGGTACCTACAAAAGTTTTTAGAATTAGGCGTAAAAATATGAAACGTAGAAATCTGGAATATATAACTTTTATTTATGGAAAAGTGGTAAAACCACCCCAAAATGTCATTATTTT